>CM038218.1:126195972-126734196 GCA_021442155.1 Cymbidium sinense
TTTTACTTATTTTTTGTGACAGCCTTCTTGAGTAGCTTAACTAGTATTTTATTAAAAGCTTCCACCAAGTCTTTGCCTTTGGATTATAAATTAAAAAAATATTACCAATTGATTTTGTAATGGTTGACAAATCTATATATTTTTGTATTTTTGAAAGTTGGGCTATTATTTGAAATAATACAACGCGATACTTTGATTTTATAAATGATGTTATTAATGAAGAAGTTGAATACTTGTTTAGCGGTGATTTTCTTAAATGGAGAGCTTCAGCCCACTTGGAAAAGTAATTAGCTGTTGCTAATATAAAGTGGTGTCCTCTAAATGATGGCTATCATTAGGTTTATTTATATCTGTACTCTAAAGGCCAGAATGCTATGGATCTGTCATTTGTGACACCAATTTATACCATTGACGTCTAATAATAATCTATTATTTTGATCTTCATTGTTATTTTAGAGCCTGATTTATGTATAATACCTTATTAGTTTCATGGATCCTCAAACAATTTGTAACATTTGGTCAAAGGATCTTTGGTATAAGTTATTGTTAACGAAAGCATATTGCAAAACCCTTTTTTTTTATTCGTGCAGCTTGCCTTCTTTGAAGTAGTCAATAAAATATTGTCTCTCCAATAATCTAGTTCTTCCACCATAAAGGCTTCTCCTTGACATCTCAAAATCTTTTCTAATTCATTATTTTCATGACTAGTCAAAGTTTCACTATGTTGATTTTTAGAGGCAATTTGTGGAGAACAAATAACAATTAAAGTTGCATTTTGTTGGCTTGCGCTTAATGACCTCTTTTCTAGTTGGGATTGCAATTATGTTGGCTCTAAAATTTGATGAGTACAAACACCAATCATCATAGGCTCAAAGTTCATATTTGTCTTCTCATTAGCCTATTTAGCTAAGCAATCAGCCTTCACTTTTGGACTTAGGACTGTGGTTAGGATGATATTTAGTATTAATTTTATAAGGTGTAACACTCGCCTATAATAATAGGTTAGCTCAAGCTTGCTAATTTTATATATACTCATTATTTGATTTATGATAATTTGAGTCACCAATATGAGATTTTGAATCTTCAAAACGGTAACTATCTAAAGACCTGCTATCAAGGTTTCATATTTAGCTTTATTATTTGTTCGAGATTCAGCTAAGCCATGTAAATATTTTATTATATCACCCTCAAATATTACAAAAATGAAACCAATACTAGCTCACGCCTTTGGATGGTTTGGAGATTGGGCAAGGTTGGTTGTTGATGCTTTATCAAAATACTATTTTCAATTTTTTATTTTTATTTTTATTTTTTGAATTAGTAGAATTTTTCATCAAAAGATCATCATTAAGTGGTGAGTTCGCAGGAATAGTTTGTCCAACTAGGAAGTCTGCTAATATTTGTCCTTTCCTTTAACTGCTTTCTTAAGAACATATATATTGCCAAAATTATAATGGCAAGATTGCCTATCAGGCCAAGGGACTTGTTAATGCTGGTTTTATCATCAAGAACTTCACTATATCGATTCTTGAGATAAGGGTTATTTTATGAGATAATATGTAATGATGTAATTTTTGAACAATAAATGTCAGTGTTAAATATTGCTTTTCATTTGGAGAGTATGGCATCTCTACTCCTTTTAATCTTCTATTGATATATTCATTAGCATTTTCTTTGCATTTCTCAGTGTGTTGTGTCAACAGTGTTCCAATGACTCTTCTATTATAAATGTATATAGAATGAGAGGTTTCTTTTGGATTAGTGCTGCCAGGATGGGTGGACAATAAATAGTTTTTGATGTTATTAAATATTTCTTGGCATTCTTTGTCTCATTTGAACGAAACATGCTTATTCATTTATTTTACAAATAGTTGATATCTTCTAAACAAATATAAAATATCATTGCAAGGAATGAAGCTAGAGAAGATTTTTTTGCCAGGCTTTCAACTCTTGCCTTAATCTTATTAGGATCTATTTCAATCCTTCTATGACTTACAACATAATTGAGAATCATACTTAAGAAGATTCATCTTGAGATCGAATTATTTTTTGATACTCTCAACTATAATCCTCGGATCATCAAGATGGTCTTTACGATCTATACTCATAACAACGAGATTTTTATTATAACATCCTATGGTTTGCTGAATGTGTTTATCAAATATGCGTGTCATGACTCTTTAATATATAGCCCCGACCTTTTTCTGACCAACAGACATTAGTTGTATAGCAGTAGATGCCTATTGGTGTTGTGAATGACATTTGCTTCTCTTTTTCAATATCCATTTTAATTTGATTATAGTTTGACTATTCATTTATTAAAGAGAACATGTCATAATTGGAAGTATTATCCACCAATAGTTTTGACATAGTGAGCAAAGAGTCATCTTTTGGACATATCTTATTAAAATCTCGAAAATTAATGTAGAGACGACTTTATTCTAAGCCGTGAGTAGCCCAATCATAACCTTGATCTTAATCTGCCTCAGATTTGTATAATAAATTCCTTGATCATTAAGCAATGTTGTTGTTTTTTCTCTTTGTTTCTTATCATTCTCCTTAGGTCTTGTAGTTGCTTCAACTTTGGAAGATTGTGTTTGTTTTGGTTTCTTCGGGATGAACCATTTGGCATCACCATACATTTTCATTTCATGAATCGTAAAAGGATTGTATATCACATAGAATCTTAACTTCTTCATTTTTCAAATATTTTAAAGACTAGCGCAAAGTGGATGGCATCATGTCATATTTGTGGAGCTAACGTTGACTTAGAAAAGCATTGAATGATGTATCAATGCCATCCACATGAAATTTTGCTTATGTACAAAGTTTTCCAAATCCTTAGGATAAAAAGATTGACCAAAAAGTCTTTTACCTTTTCTCATTAAAACCACTAACGATAATTTTAACTTTCTTGAGATATCAAACGTCCATAGATAACCATTTCAATCTTCGTATGCTCATAAGATTTATCGAAGACCTTATGTGAACCATGATTCAGATGTTTGATGGTTTGGGCTGGATCTCATTCTATTTGTGGATTGATAACAGATCTGTCTTGTTCAGCTAGAAGCAGGGGTAGAGAGAAAGGAGAGATAGAGAGAGAAAGAGTATGTATATATATATATATATCACTAAGAATATGGAATACACTAATGATCTCAATGCAAAAGCTCTTGCGAGATCTAAGCATCAAAAGGCTCATAAGTCTAAAAGTTTGGAGAGGGAGAGAGAAGTCTCTCTAACATGCCTCTAGACCTTTATTTATAGGGATAGAGGGATACATAAAAGCTACAAGATATTCATAAAATAATAAAAGATAATACGGACTCTAAGTATCAATTAGATACCAAGACATGTATAGTAATCTGGTGTAGCCAAAGTGTGGCCTGGATGATGTGATTTCTCATGCGGGTCTACTTGTCAGATCTTGAATGTGGGGCGAGTCCACTATTTAATTCTCTATCAAGTCATGTAAGCAGGTGACTAGCGAGTTCTTTGTAGAGGTTGCCTATTTAATGCATCAGTCGAGTCCAATCAGCTAGTCAGGTATGCTATTCAAGTATGTAGTGAGGCTCTTGTTGTGGATTAACCTGCGACTTGTTCTTTGGTTGTCGAGTTGATGGCAAGCTGGCGGGTGGTTGACCTCTGAGTTGATCTGTCTGGTCTGACATGAGTACTCTTGGACTGCAGGATACTCTTGGTATACACTTAGTTTTTCGACTCTATTGTTCCTATATAGGTGACTTGCAAAAAATGAGAGAATTAGAGATAAGTACAAAATCATATTACTAACAAGAAGTTATAATTATTGATGCATTTATGATTCAAGGGAATCTTTTGAGAATCATGTTACATCAACTTTGGTTTGGCTGCTAATGTAATCGTTCAAACAATTCGTATTTATAAATTGTGCATCGGTGGAGTGCTGAGCCATTTACTGTTCTTTCTCTTTCTTGCTTTGTTGACAAGATTGTTGCTAATCTTGTTGCTGCATCTCATTCTGCAAGGCCGACTAGATTGGGTGAGACTACTCCTACAACGGGCTCTTACTTCTTCACTCCTTGTGATGTGGTTCCCACATTGAATGGGAATGCTCATTAATGGGAGGGGAGCTAGTTGATGTTTTAAATCCTAAAAGTCTCAAATCCAGATTCTTCTCCATTTTACAAAAGTCCAAGATTTTGGGTGGATTTAACCCAAATCCACAAGTCTCTCCTTCTCTCCTTCACGCTTTTTTTTATACTTGTCAAGATCTTCTAAGAAACTCTTATGTAACTTTCTCCTTTGCACACTGCTAACTCATTGATGCCTTTTATGCGAGCTCTAATCAAACCTTCTCGCTTTGGTGTTGTTAGCGGTTTCAAGAATTTAGACGAGAGTTGAAAAAGAAGACGAGAGGAGCCAAAGAAAGAGAGATTCCCATGTGAAATTGGGTGTTAGGTGGGCCGTGGCCAAGTTCAGTATGGCATATGCTGGGAAGGGAGAGATGTGAGTACGAACGATGACGTATGCGCATACAAAGGAGAGGGAGGCAGAAACAATAAATTTTTTTATATATGTTCATATGTTGACATGGTGGTAAGGAGTAAGTTATAGCTATTTTATGAGCTTGAATTAGAAATTATGTCCAAGGAGCACGTTGTCAAGTTTGAGTTTCATCTACCAATTATTATGTCATACAATCTTGAGCTTGGGATATAGGATGCTCCTTAGTTCATTGCACTATCATTTATATTTTAGGTTGATTTTGTTGCCATTATTGCTACTACCATACTGTTATGAGAATTTTAGTCTTGTTATTTCTTCAACACTTGTATGATGTATGATGATGCTTATTTTTGGAGCCCTTATATTGTCCACCGGCTTCCAAGTCATTTATCATTAATGTTGACCTCTTTTATGTTTACTATACTGCAATACCTATCTCACAAGGCTCTTTTGCCATTGTCACCACCATGGACATCAGTTCAACTTATTTAAATTTTAGGGGATTAGTTTTCACATCCTGTTGAAGTTAATCTTAGTTGTAGTTGTTTGACTCATCATCATAATTGTGTTATCAGTGCTTCATTTGGATTGATTATGTAAGAATGATGTAATCAGAAGGCTACCTTATTAATAGGATTCTCTCATAACAAAATGTTTTTATGATAAATTCTTCTTAATTCTTATGTATAATTTCTTAGATGTAAAGTCTTATTTATTAAGAAGAGGATGCTTGTATGATGAAGAAACTCATGAATATCACAAACAATTGCAAATGCCTGCATCCTCATTTTCCTCATCTTTTGGTTTCTCTACCTCTTCTCTCTCTTCTAAGGTAAGGTCTTTCTCAACCCATCTTTCAAATCTCCTTTCTATCTCTTTTTCTTTCTCTTTTTGCAACGACTCTTGACCAAGAAAGAATCCCATAAACTCATTTCATTGCATTTGATCTTCTCTACAATGCCTCCATCTCACCATGAAATGTCTTTCCACTGTGCTAAACTGATGTTTCCATCCACTGTGAAGGTATGTGGCTAAGAGTTGGTCTACCGTCAGTACTTAATGTACAGACCTTGTTTACTTCATCGACCATTCTGCTCATTTCCACAAGATGGCAGGAAAATCACTAGTCCCAACATACAATTTGTATTTGTAGGCATTCTTTGTGTCAAAAATGTCTAGAAATAATTGATTTTCCCCCTTATTAGGCTATTGGTTTTGATAAATCTCAATCTAAACTTTTGAGTTTTTAATTTTTTTACATGAATTAACTTTTGGCTTACTTTCAATACATTTTGGTTTTAGTTTGTTTCAATGTGAGTTAGTGCATAGGAGTAATTTTTCATAAATTTTGAACTTGTTGCATTCTGTATTTTTGTACTTATTTTCACCTTATAATTATTGCTTGTTAAGCTTATCTAAATGTGGATGTTTTTGGCCTTCAGCATTTCTCAACTTAGATTATTTCATGTACGATTGAAGTGTGAACTGGAGCCCGATTGAAGAATGAGCTGGAGCTTGACTAATGCTATAGATGACCCTTAATCTGTGGACTTAAGGTTACTTTTTTGCTGGTTGATTGGATTTAATTATCCTATAAATATGTGGGCTCCAAAAATTCACCATCGACTCTTCGATGAAAAGAGAGTTTTAAATGTGTCGGTGTAATTTTCAGAAGGCAGATGAAATAGTAGATAAGACACTACCCAGAGATTTCGTCCTCATTTGATGAGAACTTTAGATCTAGTTCAGTTTACAAAGCAAGCTATAGTTAATTACCCTCTCAATAAGTGAGAGAGAACTTTAATCATTAGATCACGAATGCAGGCGATAGTACATATAGAGTTTGAATTTAGTATATGAAATTCATCATTATAGCTTAAATAGGATGGTTGGGGGAATGATGACATGCCCGGTCTAGATCCCATGGTTCTATCATCTTAGGCAGTCGCGATTCCTAGTCTACTTAGTTGAGGAGGAGAATTAACCCATGAAGGATCCTCATCGAACACATGGATTACGTCCCAAGAAATCTTGTAGATCCGGGGTGTTTGTCAAGGAGAAAGGCTTAAGTCATCTTATAGAGGTTGTCTATCAAGTATACCCTATGATTCACAACTCAAAGGCCAGGGGAGCATACAGCTATGGTCATGATCGTAATATAATGGAGCGACCAAACCACCCGATCGAAGACTCGGTCGAATCGCTTCATCTGTGGCCTATCACAAGCTACGCAATGATCGGACACACGTCACGCCCCATCGAAAAGATTGATTGAGAAACATATGTAACACTTGATTTGATCGCTTTGTGAGCTAGAGTTTTCTTAATTTGTCACATCCGACAAATAGTTGCGGAAGGTGGATAAATTGAGTTTGATTTTAAGCTTTTAATGATAGAGTTTCATTTAAGTAGTTTCAGATTAATATTTGATTTGATTTAAAAATTTTGATTAATTTGAATATATTTAAGAGTTTTGGATCCTATCAACTCATAGCTGTATGATTGATCATCATTATCCGAAAAGACATTTCACCGATTTTAAACTCTTATTATAGGTTTTAAGTTTTGTTAACTTAACTACCCTAAGATTAAACGGAAGCAACCCGCAAAGATCCTCATACACTAGAACATTCAAAGATAAAGGTCGGGGCACGCGTGTTTATATAGTTATTTATCTACAGAGACAATCTTAAGTCTACCTTAACTGATAGAGGGTTATTTTGCCCTATCAAGTATACCCTATGATTCACAACTCAAAGCGGCGTGAGCCATCGTGAGCATACGCTACGGCCGGATCGTAATATAATGGAGTCTGATAAACCACCATCGAGGACTCGGTGAATCGCTTCATCTATGGAACCCATCGCCAAGCCACACAATCAAAGGACACGCCACATCCTTACTAGAGATTGATTGTGAACATGTAACACTTGATTTGGCTCATGTGAGCTAAAGTTTTCTTAATTTGTCACAAAAGAGTTGTGGAAGGTAGATGATTGAGTAATTTAAGTTTTAATGATGACTTTCATTTAAATAGTTTTTAGATTAACACTCAATTTGAGTTAGTTTGATTTGAAAATAATCACATTTTGATGGAAATATCCCCGGTTGAAATTACCATTCAATGCCATCAAGAAGATTGATTGATTGAATCAAATATATTTGAGAATTTTAGATCCCGCCAATTCTATTTATTCCTAACGAGGATCGATCTACCACATTACAAAATTAGCTTTATATTTTAGTTGAAATTCTCATAATTGATTTTAGATTTTGTTAACTGACTTCTAAGACTAAACCGAACAACCCGCAAAGATTCTCGCATAATTTGAATTTAAGCATTCGTATTGTCGTACATAAGTGTATTGTAAGAATTTAGACATTTTTTTTTATTTTGAGTCTAATTTAAGTTTTTAATGATAGACTTTCATTTAAATAGTTTTTTAGATTAACACTCAATTTGAGTTAGTTTGATTTGAAAATAGAATCACATTTTGATGGAAATATCCCCTATTGAAATTACCATTCACCATCATAGTTAATGATTGATTGAATCAAATATATTTGAAAATTTTAGATCCCCCAATTCTATTTAGCTCTAACAGAGATCGATCTACTCACATTACAAAATTAGCTTCGATATTTCACTAAGTTGAAATTCTCATAATTGATTTTAGATTTAACTCCTGAATCTATCCCACTAAACTGGGAACAACTCAAGAAGATTCTCGTTAATTTGAATTTAAGCATTCAAATAGTTCATCTGTGTAAAGATTTAGACATTTTTTTTATTTACGGTAATGAGATTGATTTGATTTTCATTTTAATTCAATTTTGCTTTATGCGATTTTATTTAAAATTAAATTGAAATTTTATGTTATGAATTTATAACTTAGATAATTTCACCTAATTAGTGATTTCGTTGATTTTAAAATTCATAATTAGAATGAAATCCCTCAATTTTTGATTGAAAGAAGTTTTATGATTTTTGTAGCATTTTGATTTAATATCGTCTTACTCGCTTGTCTGAAAGTTGCGGTTGGTGTCGTTTAATTGATCTAATATTTTATTAGATTTTTAGATTAATATTTAATTGATTCCAATTTCTAGGCTTTTGCATTAAAATTTTCACTTTAAATCTATGTAAGCGTGTATTTATACTTAGATAATTTCATCTAATTAATGAAATCATTGATTTTGAAAATCATAATTAGAATGAAATTCCTTAATTTTTGGATTGAAAGAAGCTCTATAATTTTTGTAGAATTTGATTTAGTATTGTCTTACATATTGCAAGAGTTCGCATCCGTTGGTGAAAGGCGTTTTGATTTAGATTCTAATTTAATTTGTTATTTTAAAGAAGATTTATCCATTTTCATTTCATTTTCCCTCTTTTGTTTTACTTTTTAGTTTGTTGTATGTCATTTTCTCTTTCCTTTTTTTTAAGTCAAAAGATTTGAAGTAATTTTTTTATCGTCATCCGTGTAGAGTCGCATCGAGTGTTTTTACTAATACGATGAGCGTGGCGGTTGGTGTTTAGACCTACCAACTATCACTCGTTATGCCCGATGAGCATAAGCGCTTCACTTGCATAAAAGCAATATATATGCAAATATTCTTAATTTAATACTCCGTGTAGGTATGGTTACATAGTTTTGTTTTGTCACGATGGCGTGGCGTTGATATTTTAAAGTACCTCGACTAACCTTCAATCCCGTTACGCCCTGATGAGCATAGCGAGATCTTCAAATATGCATAAAAGCAAATATATATGCAAATATTCCAAATTTTGACAGCATTTCAGTAGTATTCCGGCGTATGGGGCTTCATCAGAATTATTTTGGCCTACCCGTCATGCCCTGATGAGCATGACGGTTGGTGTTTTTACCTACCGACTTTCAATCACTCGTTACACCACGATTAGCAGGCTTTAATCACTTTCTATGATGGCGTGGCAGTGGTGTCTTTAAATAGATTTCATCTCGTCACGATGGCGTAGCGGCGGTGTCTCACACCCAGATCATCTCGTCGCATACGATGAGCATGGCGAGGTTTTTTGCGTCACGATGAGCGTGGCGGAATCTCACTTGACCAAATTTCATCTCTTATGATAAGTATGGAGAGAGAATGAGAGAGGAGGAAACTATCGAAATGGAAAAAAAATGGGGAGTGTTTTTAGTTTTTTTTTTGAATTATATAACGAAAATAGGGAATGGTTTAGGAGGGGTAATTTAGAGATTTTAAAATTAATTTTAAATTATAACGGCTTTAACGAATTTCCGCGGTAAATGCACATAGTCAATATATATATATCAATTTAGGGTAATTATGATATTATTAGAACCCAATGGCATTCAGGTTTTGTCGAGAGGCCGTTTGGTATAAGTCGATGTCAAATTGGGTCCACTTCAGCTCAAAATGCGAGTCACCGCTTTCGACCTCTCAATTTTCGTGCAGACTCATCCGAATCGAGTGCGAATGGTCTCATTTAATATATTTCGGCATTTCGAAGCCAATAAAGCAATCAATTTCACGAACGGAGGTCGTTTGATTCTAGTCGGTGCCTCCTGACCTCGATATGCATGTAGACGCATTGACGACTCGAGCGCTTGATCGGTTGCTCATCACTTCGTGCAATATTTATATCCTGACCAATTTCAATGTTCTGAACGTGATGGAGAAATCCGTTCATTGATCGGAGGTCATTTGAGTTGATTTTGGTGACGTCCAGCGCGTTTCAATCTCGATTTGTGTGATGTCACTTCAAATCACTCGACATTTCATCTCATCGAATTGGCGGATAGTCATTTGATATATTTCGGCGTTTTAAAGCTAACGCACAATCAATTTCATGAACATTCGTTTGGTCATCGTGTGCTTAACTCCGATATGCATCGATATATTCAGCTTCGCAATCGATTGATCGTTGGATTTTTGCGATATACATATTGATTAATCTTGATGTTAAATGCGATGGCAAGTCGTTCATCGTAAATCGTTTGAATTTTTTAGTGACGTCCGTGCATTTTGAGACTCAATTTACATCTTGTCCAAGTCCGTCAATTTGACGTGAACATCTTGATTTATTACGTATGTGAAGGTCAACAAAATATTTTTAAGTAATTCTTAAATCCATATCGAAGATTCTATAAATGCATTTCCTTACCTAACAGATTGTCAATTGGTTGTATTTTTAAAGTGTTGTTTTATAATGATTTGTTGTATGAAATAAAGTTGCCACTACTTTCCCAATGTGCTCTTCAACTTTTTGGCCATGAATTCATGAGGTCGTGGGACTGCAGGGTATAGATAAATTCTATAATTTTTTTTTTTTTTTGATTCTCTCCCGCTCTTCTTTTTGAAATTCAATTTGCAATTTTGTGATTAAATCCTTCTTCAGTTATTTTTACAATTTTATTGTTCAATGTTAATTTTGTAATTATTTGAAATTCTCTTGGATAAGTGATGTATGTATTCCATAACTTATTCAATTGCGTCACTTTCATTGGTTGCACCTTTGGAATATGAATCTATAAAAATACTCCCACCACATGTCGCTGGTAGTTTCTCTGAGAGATGTGTAGAATTATGATGGAAAGGAATTATGTGAGAAAAAAACACAAAGCTTAAATAGCAAATTACACCAAGTTTTAGAAAATTTTGACAAAGGCCAACCAACAAGAGAAGTTTCTATAATTCTTCTGTGATACTATTTTACCAAGACAAAAAAAAAAAAGGTTCGAATGATGGTACTTTGCATTGTTAGGTAGCATCCCTTCCTATCTCTCTTTGAAAATCTAATATTATTAAAAAAATAATATTGTGCTTGAAGAAAAAATTGAAATCTCATGACGATGCATTTGTATGCATTGCTATCATGGCGGCATATGCCCCATCCTTGATATTGCTAAGTACATGATGTTTTCCTTGTTCAATAATCTTTCCATTCTTGACAACTGCAACAAGAGTATTGTTCTTGATTGAAGTGAGTCGATGGGTGATAGTAATTGTTGTTCGATTAGTCATAATTTGATCCAATGCATTTTGAACAACTTCCTCAGATTTTGCATCTAGAGCACTGGTTGCTTCATCTAGAAGCAAAATCTTCGGCTTCTTAAGTATGGCCCGTGCAATTGCTATTCTTTGCTTTTGTCCACCGGAGTTGAACTCCTCGTGCTCCCACCATTGTGTCATAACCCTGCATATATTTTATCACTATCATGAGTGTTTTCTTTCATAAGCAAAAGTCAATAAGAAGATGGGAATGCTATTTTTTTTTTTTTTTTAGTTCAATAGATGCATACAATTGGCTGGTATGTATCTGTCGTTCAGCCAAAAAAGAGAAATAGAAACTTTAAAATTTTCAAGATGTATTTGACTTGCACTATTTTTCCAATTTGCAAATTTTTTTTAGGCTTTTAACTGGATGAGTCATGCTTTGAATATTAATGTTTCTCCGTGTTGTTGAAAATAAATATTGGGTAAATTCCATGTTGATCCCCTAATTTTTAGCGTAGAAAAAGTAGGTAGTTAGTTTAAATTCCAATATTCAATTTTTATATCTTCAACAACTATATTTTGGTACATTTTATTTAATAAAAAGACGGTTACTTTTTTTAAAAAAAGATTCATAAGGATAATTATTTGCTATTATTTTCATGAGTGTTTTATTCTTCATTCTTCCCCTTGTGTTAAGCCATCCTCTCATCCGCTTTTCACATAATTACCTACTGCGTGTGTATGTGTGTATATGTGTGTGTATTGAATGATTTATAAGTTATAACTTGCTATTTTCTTTCTTTCTCCGTTGTTACTTGGGCAATGAATAATGATTGTTTTGGTGTTTTTTATGAGGATTTGAGATGCATTTAAGAATTTTTGTTGATTTATTTGTTATTTTGATGAATTTTTCCTGAAAGAGTTCAGACTCAGTCCAAAAACTCATATCCAAAAACTATATATAATTAAGTTTTCACGACATATCTACCATATTTGATCCAAAAACTCATGCCTCGATTTGCCTCGCCTTATCCTCATGCTAATTTGTCCTCATTACCTTTGTTTCATGACTTAAGAAGAAAAAAATGCTAAGGCATCGCATACTTTTCCTTCAAATGAGAATCTTCATTGCTTCCTTCACATTGCTTCCCCTAACTGCAAGTAGATCTGCTATGAGCCTTCCTTGCAAGCTTTCCACCTTACATTCTATGCCTTGATCCCATTGTTGCAAGCCTTCTTCACCTCAAGTTTCTTTCCTATTAGCAACACCACAGCCCTTGCCAAAGTCTTCTTCCTATTTGACTTTTGACCTAGGCGAAGTTCTCATTGCAGTCAATTTATAATCCTTATTTATTTCTTGTAGAGCTTATGTTGTTTCCTACGTCTTAGTATTTTGTTGATCGCATCATTGTCACATTCTCACCATTGTTATTAGATATACTAATTGCACAAAAATGTTAGTCTAAGTTTTGATGAAAATAGATTTGGGTATAGATTATATAATTTAGTTCATAATTATGGATTTTAAATAGTCAATATAGATTAATTATGGTCTAATTATAATTATCATGGTTCAACAATATTAGTTGACTATTATAGTTCAATGCTACTTTGTTCATTTAAGTTTTTGATTTTGAGAGCTCATATTATTTAGGATCTTTGGAGTAGGTCCACAAATGGTGTTGCCCATTTGGATCTCTACTGAGCTTTGGATTCTGGTTTTGCACATCGATGTTGGCAACTTTTATTCATAAGAGGATAAATATACAATCCTTTCTTAGAGGTGATGTCCTTGATACTTGTAGTATTATTTGAATATTTAGTAGATTAATTATCAGTTATGACTTGTACATTCAGCCATGCATTTCATTTTCAGTTTGTCTTACACTTTTGTAGAGGTTTTAATATTCATGTTTAAATGTTATATGATATGCAAATGAATTTACCATGTTAATTGATGCATTAATTCAAAATTCTCGAAATGCTTTGTAAAATGGCAACTTGTTTCACACACACATTTTCTTAGCTTATGTGAAATAAAACTTGTTCATACAAATTATATTATTTTGATATGAAATAAATTTGATCATATAGCTACTAGATGATTTGTTATAACACTTGCTCAGGACATACACATAATGTGTATGGCTGTGTTGTAAATGTTAGAAGTACTGTCTTATTGATATGATTAGTAGCCAATGAATGCATAATGTATCTCCTATGTGCATTGGACTCCATTGAGTGCTCATATTTGGGGTATTTGTTTTGGTAAATCTTATATATATAAGCATTATTGTTTTTATATGACTGATTATGAATGGTCTATATTTTAAGTTATCATAGATCAATTGACATTTTTGATCATTCATGCTATGTAATATTATCCTAATATAATGTTATGATGATATCTGTTACACTGATAGTACATTGTAAATTGTGTCTTTTTCATTGTTCATGTTGCATGCCTTCTGGTTTCGCATTTATAATTTCATAAATACAAGCTATCTATTGAGCTTGCACAATAAACTCATTTGTGATTTAACTTTTTTTGCATATCTTATAAAACTGATTGGCACTGCAAGAGCATACCTTTTACTAATAGTTATTTCGTTGATTTGGCAACGATGTCTAAGTTGTAATTTTTTTGTCCAAGCTTTTATTTAGTTATGGATTATTGTAGATGTAAGTTATTCATTTTTTTTATATATTTGTTGATGTTCTAGTTTTTCATGATAACTAACTGTTAAAGATTTTGTTGATACAATAATTTTTCAGTTCATATATTCATGGCCATGCATTTTTATTCACATATTGTCATATATAAAATTTTTTCTTTTGAATATAAAACTACTTGATCTTAACTCTTGAGAGTTAAGATTAAATCCCTTCATCATGATTATTTAGTCAAGGTGTTTCAGCTTGTGGACTTGGGATGTGACACTATCTAAAACTTTTTATTCATTTGTGGGACCTACTTTTGAATTTAATAAGGACTCAATCATCTTCTAACTTAAAAGATGGACATAAATGTGAGATAGTTCAATTAATCAAGTTTGATTATCATAGAAGCAGTCCAAAACTACTAAAAAAGGTGGGAAAAATAATTAAGTTTTCTTATTCCAAGTGCTTGTTGATGAAAAGACTTGTAATTACTGAATAAAAAAATGGACAGAAATGAATTCACACTTTTTTGAAGAAATTCTTTTGAGGGAAAAAAATGCTGTGGTTAAGGAAAATGACCTTAAATAGAACTGCCCAGCTAAAACTGTAAAATAATTATTAGATGGATGATTATAGTAGCTAATGTAATGTGATCAAACCTGTTGCAAGCTGCTTATGAAATTGTGTGCATTTGCTAACTCAGCGGCAGCTATGATCTCAGCTTGTGTAACCTTCCCTTCTTGTTTACCATAAGCAATGTTGGCATGGATGGTATCATTAAACAAGACTGGTTCTTGACTTACCAGTCCCATTTGTTGCCTCAACCATGTCAGTTGAAACTGATGGAGCTCTATTCCATCTATCGATATGTGTCCTGAATCAGGATCATAAAATCTTTGTAGCAATGCTATTACTGTTGATTTACCACTCCCACTTTCCCCTACTAATGCAATAATCTGTCCAATAAACTGCATTTTGTCACCCAAAATATGCCAAAAAAAAAAAAAAGAGGATGAATCTCATACAACTTTTAACTAACTTTGTCTAATGTAGCATGTTACCTGTCCTGCTTGAACTTCTAAGCACATGTCTTGGAAAATTTGGGCATCAGGCCTTGCAGGATACTTGAAGTTAACATGGTTAAATCTGATATTACCCTCAACGGTTTCTAGGGTGATTCCAGAATCAATGCTTGGGTCTATTTTGGATTCACGATCAATGAGGGCAAAAATAGAAGCTGTAGCAGCTCTAGCTTTGTTGGACTCTGAGCCTTGTGAGGTTGATTGAAAAATTCCCACCGTTGATATGACCAGGACATAGAAAGCCTACAAAATTTCATCCCATGCAATTAATTAGTAAATAAACAAAATTATTGTACCAACATTGGAATCATAAACCAGGATTTTGTAAATTCAGTTTGAGGAAAACATTCATTCCATTTAAATATATTAAAGATAATTTTTTTTTTGTTAAATAAATTAAAATGAAAAGAATGCCTTTTCCGTTGTGAGAGCCAAATATATTGTCATATTTATAAGTCTGAAAAATTTCAACAAGTGAATTAGAGAGTTTTATCCAATTTATTGGTAAGATTTATAAAAAGAGAAATTCATCTTAAGAAGAAAGAAAATTCACAATATTAAATGAAGTTGCATAACCAAGATTGCTTTTCTCGTATTCTTTTTGTATAAACCAAGAGGTGAGTAACCTTATATGTAAGAAAGCTTATTACAACGAGTGTCTCCACTTTTTATTGATGGAAAGAAAAGTTTAACATAATTTAATAGGTTCTGTGATCATCATTGAGTACATAGCTAATAAAAAGCCTCATGAAATAAATTGGTAAGAAGAACATGTCAGTACAACCTTTAGCTCTGAAAGAAGAAAATTTCTCCTTCTCATTCAATAACACTTTCTTTCTCAGACCTTTTTATCAATTAAAAAGCAAAGTACACAATTTATTTCTCTTGGAATAGTAGTAAAGTATCTAATTATGTGTGTATATGGTCATTATCATTGTTAGCTTTTTGCCGACTCTGTGGGATGATCAATTTTACATGTCCTTATTTTGGCACTCTCTTTTGTTTAGCTGTGATATCAAGAGCTCCCATGAAGCCAATGAAATTTTTTTTAGAATAAAATGAGTAGAAAATTAATCAACAAAAAAAAAAGAGATTTTAAACTTCATGGATTAAAAAATAGAGTAGGAATTAATAGATATTATGGTTCATAGAAAGATAGATATTTTATGTGTTTAAGAAACTAAATGGGTCGTGAGAAGTAGAGATTGATAGTTTAGGTTTTAAACTTTGGTATTAAGTAACGAACTAGAAATGGTGTAGGTGTGATTATAGATAAAAATTTGAAGGATAATGTTATAAGTATTAATAGATGTGGAGATAGAATTATAGCTCTAAAGATTATTGTTGATACTAAGATTATCAATGTTATAAGCCATGCTCTTCAAGTAGGTTTGGAAAAAATTTTGGAATGAATTAGAGTGATTAATACAAAGATACCTCAAAGAAAAAAAATATTTATTGGAGGAGATTTAAATGTTGATAGAGTGGTAGAAGTTTTAAAGTATTCAGGTTATGAATTTGGACACTAACGCAGATGCAGGACTATATTAAATTTTGCCTTTAACTTATGATTTTGTAGTTCTAATATTTTATTTAAGAAAAGAGATGAACATATTATTACTTATAAAATGGATCAGAAAACAGATTGATTTTTTCGATAAGAAAATGATCGTTAGATCAGAAAGATTGTAAGGTCATTCCAAGTAAAATTTTAAGTCAACATCGAATTAGTTTTAGATTTTAAGATTGTAAGAGAAAAAAAAAATAAACTAAATTATTATCCAGGATTAGATGGGGACACTTAAAGAATACAAATAAAAATATTTTAAGAAGCAGCTACAAAAAATTAGAATTTGGGATGTTCATAAAGTTTAACGTTATGTGGGAAAAAATATCAGTAAAATTAAGAGTTCTAAAGATGTGCTTGGAGAATCGGAAAAGCTTCTTAATAAGAATAGTTGGTGGTGAGAGCGAGAAAAGATAAGAAATAAGAAGATTATTATAAAACTTGGTTTATATAAAAATTGAGAAGGGAAAGATATAAAGCAGAGATTCTAAGAAAGAATATATGATCTGAAAAAATTTAGTTTTAGTGATACAATAGATTGACAGGTGAAAGATGTATGATAAATTAGCCAAGAAAAGAGATAGGAGAAGAAAAGATATAATTGCAGGTGTTAGGATGAAAATAATAAAGTCTTTTAAAAGATATTGAAAATAGGTGGATGAGGTATTTTGATAAATTTTCAAAGGATCTGAAAGACGATTGATTTTAGAACCTTAATACCATAAACAAAATAGAATTTCATTTATATCATGGTATTAGTAAATCTGAAGTTAGTGAGCTTTAAAGAAAATAAAATGTGAAAAGAGAACCGATAATATTCCAAGATGTGTGGAATGTTTAGGAGATCAAGGAATTTATTTACAAATCTTTTAATGTTATTTTAAAGACTAAAAGATGTCGATGAGTGGAGAAAGAGTTTGTTGGTTCCTATATTTAAGAATAAAGGTGATGCACAAGAGCTCCCAAATTATAGAGGGAATTAAGTTAATGCCATACATTAAAAATTATGGGAGAGAGTAATTGAGCATAGGTTATGATGTGTGATACGTAAGTTTCTCACAATCGCTTGGTTTCATGCCGTAGATCTACTATGGATGCTATACATTTGTTAAGAAGTTTGATGGAGAAGCATAGAGAAAGTAAGAAGGATCTACATATGATATTTATTGATTTAGAGAAAGCTTATGATAAAGTCTCAAGAGATGTTCTTTGGAGAGTTCAAATATTGGTTATATTCAAGTCATTAAGGATATGTATACTAGAGCTGTTACTTGTGTTCAAACACAAGGAGGATTGACAAAATATTTTCCTATTTCAGTTGATTACATCAAGGATCAACATTAAGCCCTTATCTTTTTACTTTAGTTATGGATGTTCTTACGAGGCATTTACAAGAAGATGTACCTTGGTGTATGCTTTTTGCTAATGACATTCTTCTTGTTGATAAGACTAGAGAGGGAGTCCAACAGAAACTTGAATTATGGAGGTCAACTTTAGAGTCTAAAGGTTTTCGTTTAAGTAGATCTAAAACTGAATATATGGAGTGTAATTTTAGTTGTAGAAGTTTTAGTCGTAGTGTTGTGACTTTAGGTGATCAAGTCATTAATAAGAGTGAGCGATCGATATTTAGGCTCTATTGTTCAAAATGATGGTGAAATAGATGGAGATGTTATTAGTAGAATTCAAGTTGGATGGTTGAATTGGAGGAATGCATCCGCCTATTATGTGATAGAAAAGTTCCACTTAAACTTAAGGAAAATTTTATAAGATGGTGTTAAGACCGACTTTTATGGTGGCCAATAAAAGAGAAGCATAAGACTAAGTTAAGTGTTACGAGATGAGGATGCTGGTGGATGAGTGGCTTTACTCTTAGAGATAGAATGCAAAATGAGTATGTTCGGGAAAAGTTGGAGTAGCTCCAGTGGTATATAAGATTAGGGAGAGTCGCCTTAGATGGTTTGGCCACATAAAGCATCGACCGTCTGATGAACTGATTAGGAGAGTAGATGCATTAGATTTGCCTTATGTTTAGAAAGGCAGAGGTAAACCTAAAAAAGACTTGGTTAAGATGTATAAAAATGATCTTAATATACTTGAATTAAATGATAATTTGACATATAATAGGACACAATAGAGACGAAGGATTCATGTAGCCGACCCCACCTAGTGGGATTAAGGCTTGTTGTTGTTGGATTAAAAAATAGAGTCCCCATGAGTTATTGTCTTCAGATATAGGGGAGAGCTTACTTGAGATTTGTGGTGTCTGAGGTGATGTCCCCATAACCATGCTTTGCTATAGAGGAGAGCTTGCTTGAGATCTATATTGTTTTAGGTGGAGTCCTTATGAGCATCACAATGACTGAATCTGTGGTGTTCAGAGTAGGCCTTATGCACATTTCATTAAGCAGGTCCTTATGTTGTGATGTTTAGGTTCTTGTTGGGAAACTCCAATACTATTTGTCATCCATATAGTAGAAAGCCAAGTTGCTAGTTCATAGACAAATGAAAAGGAGGCTAGAGATTCTTTATGCTCAATGTAGAAGAATAATGATCTTTTGAAAGAAAACCTACGTGAACTCCATGTGTGCTCCGAAAATTCACACCCAGTTCTCGTAAGAGAGTTAGTGTATTCCCAACCAAACTTTTAGTATGAAAATTAAATTGCAGGTAAGACACTATCTAGAGATTTCACCCTTATTTTGCAAGAATTTTAACTTTGGTCGTAGGTAGGGGTGTAAGTGAGCCGAGCCGGCTCGTTAGCTAGCTTGAACTTGACTCGATAAGGAGCTCAAGTTCGAGCTCAAATTTGAGCTCATATATTAAACGAGCTCGAGTTTGAGCAAAGCTAGACTTATCAGCTCACGAGTTAACTGGATTATATATATATATATATATATATATATGAGGGTTTTCTTTAAAGGCTATTGCTTAGTCATTTTTTAAAAAATAAAGCTATTGTTTGGTTTGGTTTTCTATAAAAGTTTTCTATTCAACTGATTTATTTAAATAAAGCTGCAGCTTTTTTAAAAATAGTTGAATATAAATAAAATATTAATCTTTTTATTGCAACATTAAAGATTCTCTCCAAAATGTTTTCTTTCTTGTTTCTTGTAAACTTTTTTGTGCAATTATGACATCGTCTATCCAAATTCCTGTGAATCTTCACCTTGCTAGCACCAATGAATGTAGCACCAATGGTGGTAGCACGATGTTAGATAGAAACAAGCTTGCCAATTGGCTTGCGAGCTTCTCGTTATTATTACAAGTCAAGTTTGAGCATAACCTTTGAGCTCGACTCGAGCTCAATTTTGAGCCAGCTAATAATGAGATGAACCTAGCTCAAGTTAGGGCTGAGTTGAGCTCGACTTGACTCATTTACAACTTTAGTTGTAGGTTTCTCATAGACAAAAGCACATATAGTTAAATCGAGCTAAATGTTAGTGCATAGTAGTGATGAGAGAAAACTTTGGACTAAGGCTAGCCATTTGAGAGCTAAATGCTTATTACATTGTAGTTGTCGCAATTTAGGTTTTAAAATTGAGAAATTTGTCACTTCTAATTTAAAGTGAATGAGGAAGGAATGATGACGAATTCGATCAAGATCTCATTATTTCATCATCTTGAGTTGTCATGGTTCATGATCTACTTAGTCAGATTAGATAGTTGGCTTAATCTGACTAGATGATACTTGTTGATAGCTGTGGACTACTTTGTCTGAGGGAACCTTTCAAACTTCTAAGGAGTGGTGTAGCATAAAGAGCAAATGGAGCTTATAAAGGTCCACTAATAAGAGCCAAAGCAATGAGACTGAAGCTAAGCATGGAGGACCAATTATAAGAAGGAAAATTGAAGTAAGGAAATTAAGGAAAAATTTTATTTTAAGCATTTTTTTGTGAATTGGGTTTGTGTAGTGTTGTTTGTTAAAACTTATGTATTAATGTAATTTTGTTGACTATATAAGCAATTTGGGAGAATTAGGAAACTTATAGAATTATAATTAATTAATTATAATTAATTTGAAAAGAAGGATCGGTCATTGACTCGTTGAGGGAGGAGTTTGTAATTATAAAGTCAGTCCCCTTAGCCATCCATTCTCTCTCTTTTCCCTACATCCAACCACTTCTCTTTTCTCATATTTGAAATTCAAGTTAATTTATGTGTATGGACTATAAAAAGACTTATTTTAGT
The DNA here is from genome assembly GCA_021442155.1 of Cymbidium sinense. Taxonomy (NCBI): domain Eukaryota; kingdom Viridiplantae; phylum Streptophyta; class Magnoliopsida; order Asparagales; family Orchidaceae; genus Cymbidium; species Cymbidium sinense. The sequence continues at coordinate 126,216,961 of CM038218.1, forward strand.
GCAATGAAGATTTATGCTGGTTAAAATCTGGAGAGAATTCCAACACTTGATGAGACTTTAGTGGCCGACCAAACATGAAGGTGAGGTTTGATTATCTATCATGCAAATCATTTTGGTGAGTGGTTTGAATTTATTGTGTTTGTTGTTGTGAACTTCTATTGTAGATTTGTTTTACTATTTCCCCAATGCTTTAAAAAAATCTAACTCCACAAGATTTTTCACAAAAACCCTATGGTACCTATATCCTAAAGTTGTCATCCAAGCTTTGGTGTAACCAAACCTAGTTTGGTTCATCCTGCCATTTGGTGGCCTTAATCTCTTCCAAGTATTTTGAAAAATTCTAGAATCATTCTTAAGACACTCCACTATCACTCAGAAGTATTTTCACAAGTTTTACTCCACTCAATTCTATTATCCAAAAAAATAAACTTTTTATATAAGTAGTCAGTTAGAGAAGGGACTTAACCATACTAGTCTTGAAATAAATTTAGGGAAAAATACTTTGATTCCATGAAAATGTTTGAAAATTTTCATAATTAGACTCATTCCCTGCATCATTTGCATTTTACTTCAAGTCCTAGAGTTATTCAGACTACCCACACTGTTATTTTGAAGTTGACTAATCCCCTCTTGGGTTGGGTTAAAAACTAGGGTTGATTGACCCTATTTGTGAGCAAAATTTTAACTCCACTAAAAAATTAACCAATAAAAAACATATATCACCATCCTAAAACTTTTTAGAGTAATTCCAAATCATATTTGACCTTCAATTAAAGGTTCAATCAACGGCCACACCAATTTGGTATATGCAACAAATTCACTCATTCAAAATGTGGTGGAAGGAGAAAGCATTTGCAAGTAATGAAAATTGAATCCTCATAAATTAAATCTTTATAATTTAAATTTGGATAATTGTTTCATTGATATTATAAAGTTTTTTTATAAAATAATTGCTAGAATGCATATGGTAGGCACTCCTATGGACAATTGTATTACTACCAACTAGTTGTCTTCATATTAAAGACCTAGCCATCACCAATTAAACTTACCATAAACTTGTATTATCTAAGTCTCAAATTTGGCAAGTAAGTACTCACATATCAATCCTTGATCTAGGGTGCAAACTTTACATGAAAGTTAAAATTATGTTGCTTAGGGTTTTATTAAATTTCATTTGTTAGTGTACTTGCAATTTCATATTATAATTATTGTTTTGTGTTTGATTGAAAGCAAAATCATGTTTTAAAATAATTTGCAACATATTTTAGTGTCAAAACAAAGAGCATCTCAAAAAAATAGTTGGTGCAAGAAATCATCACATTTACATAGATATTGCATCAAGCATCCCTCCCAAATCAGTTGGTTTATATCAATTGGGTAAAATATGTTTTGTGTTTGATTGAAAGCAAACTCATGTTTTAAAATAATTTGCAACATATTTTAGTGTCAAAACAAAGAGCATCTCAAAAAAATAGTTGGTGCTAGAAATCATCACATTTACACAGATATTGCATCAAGCATGCCTCCCAAATCAGTTGGTTTATATCAATTGAGTAACTTGACTAGAATGAAATATGAAATGTCCTTATAAAATGAAGAGAAATTTAATAAATTACATGTAATAACCAAAAAAAAGAATAATAACTATTTTCTAAACCGACATGACGGTTGGCCGCGAATAGATGAATCAAAGGGGGGTTCGGCTTCGGTTTGTCGAAACCGAATTTCCAAAGCTGAGAGAGAGAGAGAGAGAGAGAGAGAAGGGTCGGGAGGAAGAAGCCGCACTCTACCTTGCTAGCGTGCCCTAGACAAGCGAGACAGCTTCATCGTCGCCAATGCCAAGCCACTACGAGCCATCGTCCAGGTCACTATTCCCCTAAACTCATCCCTTCCATGCGCATGTGACCGAGAAAGGAGGAAGGGGAGTCGGGTGCGTGCGTGACAATGGAAAGCCGACGAACTTGTTGGATCTTAGGGCAAAATCGAAAGGAGCTAATATAATGTAATTGTAAATTCTGTAATTTTCATTCCATCCAAATAATGATTATTAAAATTATTAGAGATTGATGTAAAGGTGAGGGATTCAAAGGTGATAAACGAATTTTACAAATTTATAAGAATAATTCTGTGATTTCAAATTTTATATGATGTAAACTTATATTAAATATTATTAAAAAAATATTATGAGTATGTAAAATAACAAGTAGTTGATTTATACACCATGTCAATTATATTTTTAATTTAATTATCATATAATTATAATTGCAAAATAAATGAAACTTTAAACCTATGCTAATTTATAATACCGTTAATTTATTCTGAATCATTTTAAGAAGAATGATAAATATTAAATGAAAGTAAAGTTTATTTATATTAAGTCATTTTAACATCTAATATTTTTATATTAAGAAAAATAATAAGATTTAGAGAGTATTATATGGCATTTTATGCATGTATAAATATCCTTATATTAAATGAAGTAAATGTTAAATGAAAATAATTATGAAAAATCTTTAATTTTAGTTAAAATAGGAAAAGTATTAATTTAAAATAAATAGAAGATATTCTGTATGTTACATAAACTAATAGCTAAATCAACTAAATATGATAATCAATATTATTATTATTTATAAATTTAACTTGATTTGAAAAGTAAAGAATGAAAATTTGATGAATGTGAGCGTTAAATAATAAAAGACATACACTAATATCGTAGACAAAAAAAATGAATAAAATAAAATAAATTATTTTCAAATATTGATCTAATCAATATAATTATTATATAGACACTCAAATTAAAGAAATATGTTTTAAAGGGAAGGAGATTCAAGAAGAAGCTTCACACTAGTGGACGATTATGTTCTTACATTATAGTAACAGTTTACTTATTTTTCATGTGATGAAATGCATTAGTATATAGTTATAAATTATTTTCATATTTCAGCTTATAATTTATTTTTTCATATTCTCCATATTGAATGAATAGTCTGATGTTAGATTATGTTGTTACTTATGTTATTGTACAAAATTAGCTGATTTTCTGATTTGACCTAATATGAATAGCTTCATAAATTCTATGCTATAAATGTATACGTTTGAAAATGAAGTTCACCCTTTTATGATATTGGTTAGGGACGTAATGTACCTATGCACGAAAAGGTAAATGAAAATGATTACTTGTCCTTTAGATGAGTTTTGAAAAATATTTTCTTATGAAAAAAGTTTTTAGACAGTGACTCCTGAAATGATTGATAAATTAGAAATAAAATTTCTAAGAATTGTTTATTTCCATTCACCTCTTATATGTTAGATTATTTAAACACTTTTTACATAATTCTCATATTTATAGTAGATCAGTCATGCATATTATTTCTATTTTCTTATTTTACTATAGTGTAAAAATATAATGTATCTATTGATAATATTATTCATTTGTAAGTTATTTTATATTTTTTTCAGGTAACCTTCCCAACTAAATGGAGAATAGAAGGGAGGAATATGTTTACAGTCATAGAGAGATTTCAAGAGATAGGTACTATGTTAGTTTATATTTTAAATTGTATTTTAATGACTTCAGTTGGTACATAATTTATATGTGTAGAAAATTTTGTTAAATGTGGTTTGGATTTGTAGTGACTCTTATATGATTTGGAAACTATTATGTAGTTTATATTCTATTAGATGTGTTTAAGTAAAGTTTTTTTTTATAATCCGTCTGACTGTCCGTTCCCACCTTAGTATTCCAAGCTTCTGGGCCGGGTTGTGACATTACACGACCTAATTAAGAATTTTTCTATCCAAGTTCAAGCCATAAATAATAGGATCCAAACTCCACTCATAGTTTAACAACAAGCTAATCCTGAAAATCAAGGTGAGGAGTTTATTGAGAACCCTAGATATGACTATCAACTTAGAATAAATCTACCAAAAAAACACTTCATAAGAATGATCACTTTAGAAATAAAGAGCCTCCAAATTAACTCACCAAAAGTTAAATTAAAAGCCCCAAATTATGATAAGAGTTTATGACCCAAGTAGATTTTGAGATTGGTTTACTCAAATGAATGAGTTCTTTGATTGATATAGTATAGATTATTATCAAAGGATTATATTTGCTAAAATAAAAGTTATTGGCCTTACATAAATCTATTAGAATAATATGTTAGCTATGGAAAAAAGGCTTGGTAGGACATTTTTGACCATGGTAGAGACAAAGGAGATGCTTAATGTCAAATATTATCTTATGAATCATGAGAAGAAATTGCATGAATAGTTAATGATCCTAAGCTAAAAAAATATGTAAATGATTGAATATATGAATACTTTTGAGGATTTCATAACTAGGATCAATTGCACTAATTAGGATTGATAATTAGCCAATAATCTATTATTGATATTGTAAGAGACATTAAAAATGAGGTATAACATCATGATCCCTAAACACCTGATGATGCTTTTCATTATGATTTGCTCTTATTAAAAAAATATAAGCAATCAATATCTAATGGTTAAAATAGTACTTATCAAACTTCCTCATATAATACACATATGTCTACTAATAAGCTTGGCTTCTCATCACCCAATGTCTAGACCAATAATGCTACCACTAAATCCACTTCTAAGAACACTAGGGATATATTTTATTTTAATTATCATTATAAGGGACATATACAAAATCAATATATGTTTTTAGATGAGGAAGAAGAGGAAGATGACATAATGGAGATATATGATGGCAACTCTTTATTAGATGATGATGTGGAGAATGCATCAGAAGATCAGGTAGGTGTTGTGAGATATATTACTATATCTTAGAGATGATGATTAGAGAAGCACGAATATCTTTACCTTGTATGTCATGTGTAAAGATAAAGGTGCAAGTTGGTTATCGACCGGGGTAATGCTATGAGCATAATATCCACTTGAAGCCTTATTATTAATGATGTTCTAATTGTGGGATCCGAAAATTCACCACTGACCTCTTTTGGAAAACAAAAGAGTTGTTTAAGTGTCGGTGATAATTTCAGAAGACAGATGAATAGTAGATAAGACACTACCTCAGAGATTTCGTTCTCATTTGGTGAGAACATTTTATATCTGGTTCCAAGTTTCCTATAGGCGCAAGCCCCTATAGTTAATTACCCCTCCCAATACTGAGAGAGCATTTTCGATTAAGGCTAGTCAATGAATCGTTAAAGAACAAGTACATAATTACAGTGAGTGGAGTTTAGAACTTATGAAATTTATTATTTCAATTTAAAACTTTTTGTGGGGGGAACGATGACGCGCCAGATCTAGATCCCATGGTTCCGTATCCCTGCCATGGTCCCCGGTCCGCAATGTAGGATGACCCAACAACCCGACCGGGATCCTTGTCACAACACATGAGTTACGCCGCCCAAGGTGTCTCAGAATTGCTAAAGGGGACAAATATAAGTCAACCTTAGCTAACATGGCTTTTTTGCCCAACCAAATACATTCTACATTTCACTCAAAGAGCAAAGCCGTTGGGGAACATACTGTCATGCGGACCGTAATTTAATGGTGTCATATCGCGAAACCACGGTCGAGGGCTCAGTCGAATCGCCATTTATGTGGTGTCATATTCGAAAATCACGCGACAGAGGACACGCACGCCCACGCTTTAGAAATATTTGAGTGTGAAGTTAGTTATGCATTTGATTTGACATTGGCTCTTTGTGAGCAAAAGTTTTCTTAATTTGTCACCCGAAGACAAACAGTTGCGAAGGGGTGGATTGATTTTTAAGTTTTAATTTAAATAATTAATTTTGTTTTTTATATATTTTGTTATTTTATTATTAAAATTTTAATTTTAATTACCCTTCTCGATCATAGGGCTAATATCAATTGATAGACCTTGTCTACTCTGTCTAGTTTTCTATAGAGGATCGGATCTAGATTCATGGTCTCAAGAAGTATAATCCTTCAAAACTTTGTCCACTCTAGTTTGATCATAGAGGATCGGGTTTGAAACTTTTCTTCTTGAGGGTTTGAATTTTTAGAAGCGATTAAGTATCTTGTATTATATAGCGAGAATTAAAACTTCTCAGAGATATTATTAGTTTGAAATTCTTATAATATCAAATTTTTAGGTTTTGTTAACCCGGACTCGGTCCGAAGACCAAACCGGAATATATGGCATCTGTTCTTTTGTATTTGACTTACATTTGAATTACATATCTTTCTAGATATTTGACCTATTGGACACTTCAACATACATACAAGCTATTCTTTTAAAATTGTATGGACATATGAATGTCTAAGTTGAAGTAATTGAATTTGACCTGATGAAATGCAAGCATGTATTTGGATAGGGGATTTTTAGGTTTTGTTAACCCGGACCCGGTCAGAAGACCAAACCGGGAATATGTATAGCATCTGTTCTTTTATATTTGACATGGTGATTACTTCAACATACATACAAGTACCTGTTCTTTTAAAAATTTGTATGGACATATAAATGTCAGGTTGAAATGTAGATGTCAATTTGCAAGTTTAGTTCTTGATATGATATTTTTAGGTTTTGTTAACCCGGACCCGGTCCGAAGACCAAACCGGGAAGCATAGCATCCGTTCTTTTATATTTGTATCTTGCATTTGGACTACATGGTTAGATATTTGATCTTGAATACTTCAACATACATACAAGTATCTGTTTCTTTTAAAGTATTGCATGGACATATGAATAAAGTTGAAATAGTTGAATTTGACATGGCATAGATGTTTATAGGCTTTGATACTAACATTGTAAATCATATAGATACTGCACAAATATGAATTTGACCACTTCAAGTGTTTATCATAGATCAAGTAGAGGTTTATACATAAGACTATAAGATGAGTTAACTCTCTTTATTTGTCATGAGTCAGTATAGATTTATCTATAAGATATGAATTGAATCTTTCATTTACTTGCATGTCTCAAGTGAGAGTGCTTATAAAATGTGAATGCACATTCTGATTATTTCTAGATGATATAGGCTTGGTTCTTTCAATCACTTATCATAGATCAAGCATGTATATGTTCTTTAACAAATCAAGCATGCATTTTGTAGAGTATGAATTTGATTCTTTCAAGTATTTGCATGAATCAAATGGTTAAGCAAAAAGAACATTGCTTCATAAAATCATAGATTTCATTTAACTTGCATATTAAAGACATTCAAATTGAATAGAATGAGATAATACTTTGAATATGCACACTGAATCATTTCACTTAAGCATTTTAGCATGAAACCCTTACCATTTGTTTTCTAAATGACATATGACATGCACTTATATCTTTCCATGCATTGAGTGTCACATTTTCATTTCTCACCCATTCATATGGCATAATCACCACTTAGGCAAAATGAATTTAAACTTTAAATAAGTAATTGTCATATCCTATGAAGATTCAGGTAACAACTAAGCTAAGCATAGGTAAGCATGTTGTAATTATCATATAATATGATGAATGAGCTAAGCATGAATAATCATATGCATGTACCTTCCTTTTTCAAACACTTAGACATTTCACATTTTTATTTATCAAAATTTTCCTCCGGCGTCATCCCCATATTCGGAGGTAGGCCTTCCACCAGCCAAGAAAGGCATGGTAGGTGTCGTGACACCGGTAGATTTATTTGCCCACCATGCCAAGAAAGGAGTGTATGGGTTGCACAGCACAGCATTTCTTTGCCACGTTTGAACAACGTGAGCAAGTACTTATATCATAACAAGTTTCCACCGTTATACAACGTGAGCAGTACTTATAAGATTTCCGCCGCGTTGGAACAACATGAGCGGTACTTATCGCGGGTTTCCCTCGCGTTGGAATAATGTGAGCAGTACTTATCATGCATATTTTCGCGTTTGATGTGAGCATGCTTATCTTTCTCCACGATTGACAACAATGAATGAGTACTTATCACAAAAACAGTATTTCACACGCCTGGAAACAACGTGAATCAGTGCATTTATCAAAAATTTTCCCACAAGATTGGAACAATGTGAACGAAAATTTATCACAGCATATTTTCCCTCACGCTTGAATAACGTGAACATGTACTTATCACAAGTTTTCCTAGACGGGAACAATGTGAACGTACTTATATAAAGATAGAAAGCAATAAATTTGCATTCACATGTATATGAAATTAAAGTATAATTGATACCCCATTGCCATAACATCATTTTCATCGCCATTTCACCTGAATTTTGCATTTGACATATGCAATAGCAAGCTATAACATAAGCTTTTAATTACATGTAAGCACCTTTCTAAATCTAAAATTTCATATTTCAGATTCATATTTCATTTGCCTGCTAATAATATATCAAGTGATAGAAATAGGCAAGTATGTAGGTAGGGACTAAGCTAAAAAAGCCGATTATTCCCTTCAGCCTCTCCTTCATTAGCAACTAATGCAAGAAAGTAACATGCTAAAGCTCATATATATATAAACTTGAAATTTCAGATTGAACTAAAACAATCGCTTGTAAAATATTCAAGCAACTTTCAACCCTCATAGGACAAGCAACCATATTAGGTTTTGCCAAATGCAAAAATCTGAAATTTTACTTTAGCCAAACATTCCTTTGTATTTAGCTAAACATTCATTTGCATAATCATAAGTAACCAAATGATATAAAGGGATGAGGACAAGACAAGGCGAGCAATCATGTCATAAATCATCCCCACAAATCAATTTCCCTTTTCTTCTTTGCTTATCAGCTTTAAAAAAAAAGGTAGTATGCAATGATAAAACATGTGTAGACACTTGATAACAAAGCAAAGATTCAAATCATTCCTCACATCAAGTATCACATATTTTCCTCATTTCAATTTCATAGATAAAGAACAACCCAATTTCAAAAGATATGCACAATAAAAATATACCGAACCCATTTCATCCAAGAAAAAGAACTGAAATAGTAGTGTAAAGCTTAGGGTTGATTGGAAACAACCTGAAGATTTCAGTTGCTAGAAAGAAAAAAGAAAGAAAAGCAAGATATCACGAAGGTAACCCTCATCTTTCCTCTCACTCTCTTTCAATACTTCAGTTTGTTTAAATCCCACAAATTTGCCTGCCAATGGGATTTACCAAATCCAGGATTTAAGGCAAAACGAAGAAGAAACAAGATAATAAACAAAACAGCAAGCTGACTTTCTAGCTTTGGCAATTTCCTCCATGGCATCGATGCTCATCACGTGAACAACATATAAATGGTAGATTAATAAAGCTTGCCAAAATATATACTACCATAAGAAGCCACCATGGAGTAAATGTAATCATTAAAATTGGAGCAACTACTCCCACAAACAGAAAACACCAAGTATACAGCTTCCTCTTGAAGAAGCTAGTCACCATGAGTTCAAGAATAAAGACAATAAGAGCAGAAATTGCCACAAGATTTAAATCTGATTTTAAAGAACCACTATCAATAACTGAATGTTATTGAAAATTTGTGTCCATGGGATAACCGAAAATTTGGAAGGAGGAAGGAGAAAAGCATACGATTTGCTAAAGAGAATAAGCAAGATAGCAAATTAAAAGTAGATGACCATAGCCAAAGGCACAAGAAGGGCCTACGCTCTTTTCAAAGTGAGTGGCCGAAATAGAGGGGAAGTCAAGTAACTCGCATTACACCATAACTCCAATAATATATCTTCATCTCTTTACAAGTGCATAAAAAAATGTAATCCAACCATAGAACATATAAGGATAAACCGAAATCATTTTCTTCAAGAAAAACCCACATAGCAAAATATAACTTAGGATTGAAATGAAACAACCTGGGGGTTTCGGTTAGAAGGGTGATTAGGAAGGATCGAGCTCGGTTAGGTTTGAGCTTTGTTGATCTCCACTGGCTCTCTTCCAAGGACCTGACGCATGAGAGGGAGAAAATTGCACGAGGAGTCTTGGAGGAAACGAGAAGGAGTCTCGCATGAAAGGGAGGATCGGCCCAAAGAAAACATGAACTAGAGAGGGAGATCACGAAGGGAATCGACGAGAGCTTCAAACAGAGCCAGGAATGAGAGAGGGAGAGTCGAATGAATAATGTGAATGAGGTCAACATTCCTAGGCTTTGATTAGAGCCGATCGACCTTCTGATTGGTTGCCTAAACGGCCCAATAGGATTAGCTTATTTTCATTTGGTCGAAGCTGAGGGTTAGTGCTTAATGAGAATTACTTAGACTAATTGCAAACCAGCTTAATAATTAAGATAATTAGCCATAATCACATAAATTTTAACGAATCATCCTAATAATAAACCCTAGCAATATGGGTGTCAATTTTAGATATTCGTTGTAAAACGAACACGCTGATGGAGGTCGCTCGACGTCGTGGGCTTCCGACTTCGATATGCGCATAATTTTATTAAAAATTGATTTTAATTATTTGATCAATCATTAATTGATTTGATATTTGCTATTTAATTAATTTTGATGCTTTTTCGGCACATTACGAAGTTGAATTTTCGATTTGAAGTGAATTTAATCGATTTCGATCGCGATTAGGGGGTTTTAACCTCTACTTCATTTATTTAATTTCAAGTGGCATATAGTTGTAGGTCAACAAATGCCCCCCAACAAACATGGTGCGCGCATGGAGCGAACCGTGTTTGTTGCACACTAGTTGACCTTGCGAATCTCTAAGAGATTTGCTTGGATGTCACGCTGAAGTTGTAATTTCAACAACTTTTAATAATATCTAATCGCTGCCCTTTGATGGAAGTGAGTATAACTCTCAAGTTGGGCAAGCACTTGAATTTCATCTGCCTACAATACTGCCGAACCTGTTGTTATTAGTCCAATGTTTTGTGCTTGATGGACTAGATGAAGGAGATGCTTTGACTTGTCAACATCAACTTGTCAATAGATTTTGGAATGTCTTCGGTCATTGGCTTTGTGCTTTAACGGACTTATTGAAGACTTCCTCCTGGGGGTTTGAAATTTATATTTTCTCCTCCTATCCTTGCTTTGTGCCTTAGCGAACTTGATGGAGTTGATGATTTGTTGCTGTGATGAGAACATCTTCGGTCCTATGCTTTGTGCTTTGACGGACTTGTTGAAGATTTCATCTCAAAATTTTAAAATTTGTATTTTTCCTTCGTCCGGCTTACGAACTTAATGAGTCTGAGATGAGAATGTCTTCGGTCCCGTGCTTTCTGCTTTGACGGACTTATTGAAGATTTCATCTCGAAACTTGGGATTTATATTTTCCTCCTGTCTTAGTTTTATGCCTTGGTGGACTTGATGGAGTCGGTGATATGAGAATGTCTTCGGTCATGTGCTTTGTGCTTTGACGGATTTATTGAAGACTTCATCTTAAGATTCGTATCTTGTCTCCTTTTATCCTAGCTTCATGCCTTGACAGATTTGATGGAGGAAAGTCCTGAATTATCTTGGAGATTTGTCGATACCTAAATTACCTTCCGCCTAGCTGCTTTTTGTAGGCTTATGGAAGGACCGACGACCTAGCTCTCAAAGCTTGTGTTAGGTCAATGGCGAAGAGTCATCAATTCTGTGCTTTGCACATAACAGATATATTGATGACAAAACTCTCTTAGTTCAGCTTTTAGCTTTTGAACGAACATTGGGATGGCTTCTTCGGTCCTCTGCTTTTTGCTTGATTGGATTTACTAAAGAAAAATTTCCTTCGGTCTTTGCTTTCTGCTTTATTATACTTATTGAAAGAGTTGAGATTTCACATTTGTATTTGATTTCAAACTCGGCTTAGTGCCTTCTTGAGTAAGGATATCTTTATTTGTTGTAGAATTTTGAGAAATGATCTTACGGACAATAAGGATAATCTCCCAGTCTGGGTCACTCAAACTCACCAAGTTAGAGAGATTTGGGGATTTGGATGCTCTTGTCTTTGAACTACAGTAGAGGATCTTACTACTTTGTGGTGTGTTGAGTAAGCATCTATCACGACTGATCATTTTTGGCGTCGAGTCCCACCTTATACACCTACTTGAGTCATGGATTTGAGCAATTGATGAAGGATTTTATCCTCTGCTGAGATGGGGATCTCTTACTACTTGTAGTGTGTTGAGTAAAAGCCACAACACTTACCAGATTTGGTATTTGAGTCCGACCTTATACACCAACCTCTAGATTTGATGTGGGATGATAAATGTATATCCAACTTGGTTTGTTGAAGTTTGGACTTGAAAATTTTCTTGAAGACTTTAAATTTGAGAATTTAAATACATAATTTTGAGTATGCATGTGGGGATCTTGACACTCGGCACGATGTCAATCCCAAAGAGAAAGGGATGCTCCTTGTCTAACAGAAATGCCTGATACTTTATTATAAAACTTAAAAAAATGCCCCCTATCTAACAGGGGGTTTTTTATTTTATTTTGGAAATGCATTCTTGTGTTACAAGAGAATTTCTAATGAAAATTTTTATGTGTTTGACAATGAAGACTTTCAAATGCAGGATTTGTCCAATCACACTTTCATGTGTAATATTTCTTTAAATAATCTTGATTGATTGGTCTTTCACCTTTGAAGTCAATGAGTGGTAGTTCCCCTTGGTATACCTTTCAATAACAAAAGGTCATTCCCAATTAGGTTCAAATTTACACCATCGCGATGAGGGATGATTGGTCTTCAAAGACTGTGACCAATCCCCTTCCAAAAGCTCGAGGATAATCAGTATGATCGAATGCTGGACATCCTCGATAGACTTCTAGATTTTTTGGAGCCTAATCTCCAAGCATCAAGCTCTTCCATTTGTAGAAGAGCATTCTCATCTTGGGTAAGATTTTGTTGAATACTACGAAGGTAGTTTAACTTCGAGTGGTAAAATCGCCCCCAAACACTAGTGCATGGGGTAGATTTTGTAGAGTCTTGTAGAGCCGGTCATAACGCCTTCCACAAGTTTGGTATGTCACTCCCTTTTATTTCTTGTGAGAATTTTTCTAAGCAATTTGACTAATGTTTTACTAAATGCCTCAGCCAAGCCATTTGCTCTCGGATTATAAATTGACGAATATCACCAATCAATCTTATGTCGATCAGCAAATTTATAAACTTTAGTACTTTTGAAGGCTGATCCATTATCTGAAATGATTCGGCGTGGTACACCAAATCTATGACAATGGTAGAAGTTGGTCACTTGTTCATAACTTCTTTAAATGGTGCGCCCACTTGAGAAGAAGTAATTAAGATGAAGCGGTGACCAACTGATGATGGTGGATCAATTGGTCCAATTACATCTCATCCCTCAAAGACTCGACAAGATGCTATCGTGTGCAACGGATTGAGGTTGATGAATTATGTTACCGTGGACCTGGCATTCATGGCATCTCTTAGCATGATTGATACAGTCTTTTACCATAGACGACCAATAGTATCCCATTTTTTTAATTTTGAAAGCCATTTTAAGACTTGATTGGTGTGCATCACAAAGTCCTTGATGGATTTCAACAATTATTTTGTTGGCTTCTTCTATTCCCAAACATTGTAGCCACATCCGTCAAGGATCTACGATACGAGTATTGCCAAATATAGCATAGTGCCTTTTCTCAAGTTGCATATCGACTTTTACTTGGTATTTTTCCTTCCTTGAAGTAATCGACGAAGTTTCCGCCTTCCTTCTCTTCTCGTAAGAATTTTATTGTGTGGTTTGGCGCTTCAGGGTTGGAGGCTTTCATCCGGAATAGTTTGAGGCTTTTCTTGTTTGAGAAGTAATTTGTAAGGGAGTGTGAGGACAAACATGAGCACTTGATTTGTGATGACCCCTCTTCCGAGGATTTTACACTTATTGGCTCTAGGACTAAGTGAAAAATTAGTATATAATCACATCGTCCCATACTATTTTCTTTAGCTAACTTAGCTCTGCTTTTCTAGCGGAGACTCGAGTCATAATGACGAATTTGCTTCATAAGCTCGAGAACTCGCTTGTGATAGTAGGCCAATTCAAGCTTGTTGATTTTGTAAAGGCCCAATACTTGATTGATGACGAGTTGAGAATCGCCATAAATTTGCAAATTCTGGACTCCTATGGAAATGGCTTCCTCTAAACCGCCACCAACTTCATATTCGCTTGTTGGTTCGTGGTTGAGTTTATAAGAATGTCTCATTATACCACCTTCAAAGTGATCAAGAGACCGATACCAGCTCGAGCCTTTGGGATATTTGAGGGTTGAGTGTATTTAATGGACGAAGCTCCATCAAAATACAATTCCCACATTTGTTGTCTTTCACTTTCATATATGTGCATAATTTGCTCATCAGGAAGATCATCGTTAAGCGATGAATCTGCCGGAATGGGATGAGCAGTAAGAAAATCTGCTAGAATTTGCCCCTTCACTGCTTTTTGGGGAATATATGTAATATCAAATTATAGCAAAAGGACAGCCCATCGTGCCAAGCGACCTGTCAACGTTGGTCTTGTCATCAAGAACTTCAACGGATCGATCCTTGAGATAAGGGTAATTTTATGAGATAACATGTAATGACGTAGCTTTTGGGTAGCAAAAATTAATGTCAAACAATACTTCTCAATTGGAGAATAACGCGCTTCCGCTCCTATTAGTCTTCGACTAATATAATATAGAGCGTTCTCCTTTCCTTCCTCATTATGTTGCCCCAATAAAGCACCTAGAGATTCTTCCAAAGGTCAGATGAGAGGTTTTTTGGGATTGGTCGTAAGAATAATGTTCAGATATCTTTGATACGTCAAGGCTTCTTGACATTCTTCATCCCACTTGAAAGGAGTATCTTTCTTCATTAATTTTGCAAAGGGTCGATCCGCCTGACAGATAAATCTTCTAATGAATGCGATGTCCTTGTATGGAGCGAAGTTGATGAAGACTCGAGGAGGCATTTCGACAATCGCTTTGATTTTGTTGGGATCGATTTCAATCCTCCACATATCCAAGGAACTTTTAAGAGACTCCAAAGACTTGAGAGGATTCATCTTGAGATCATATTTTCGATTCTTTCCAGATCCTTAAATCATCGAGATGATCTTTGCGATCTATACTCTTGACAACGAGGTCATCAACATAGCACTCTACTTTTGATGAATCAACTTGTCAAAGATTCGTGTCATTCTTTGGTATGTATTTCGATTCTTCAAGCCGGGCATGAGCAGGTAAAGATATACAATTGGTGTCCCGAATGAGCTTTCATCTTCAAGAGCCATCTTGATTTGATTGTAACGACGATCCATCCATAAATGAGAACATGTCGGTTTGAAGTGTTATCCACTAGCTCGAGCGAAAAAAGTCATCCTTTGGACATGCTTTGTTTAAATCCCTAAGTCGATATAGATACAAATCTAACCATTCTTCTTTTCAAAATATTTATCCAGATTTTTCTTCTCGAATAAAACTAGCTTCAATGAGCTTCTTGGTTTCTGCAACTACCTGTTCTTCAACCTCTAATCTCATTCACCTAAAGACTTGCTTGACTGGTGCTGCATCAAACTTGATTGCTAATTTGTGAACTGCTACATCAGGGGATAAGCTTGACATTTCAGCATATGTCCAGGCAAAGCAATCCCTGAATTCACAGAGCAAAGTTTTTAATTCTTCCACTTTATCTTCGTGAAGTAGCAATGAACGTAGGAGATCCTCCCGCCTCCCAAATTAATTTCTTTGTTCATCCATAGACGCCTTCCCACCATCTTCAAGCTCTTCAGGTGCTGGTTTGGCTTCTACTTCTTCATTATTTGTGAGACTAACATTAAGAATAACATTCTCATCTTCATCATCACTCTCAACTTCTATTCCTGTTATAGCATAACAGGCATATTCTTGTGGACCATTATCTTGGTTGAAACTAAGGCCTTTGGTAGTGTGCTTATTTCTCTTACCAATGGTTTGAGAATTTTTTGGGTACCACATCATTTCAAAGAGCTTAGTCCTTTGCTTACTTGCTACTGGATCCCATGCTTCAGGTTTTGCATCTTTGAGAGTAATATTTTGGTATCCTTGGCATAGCTTCTTCTTCTTCTTCGATATTGCATTACCCAATCGATCTTCTTCGACACCCCTCGATTTATAAAACAGCTCCCCGTGTTTTCCAGAGGAGGTAGGTACATAGAAGGTCACCGCCTCGACTTTGTGAGTTTCTCGAGGGATGATTTCTTTAAAATGTTGGGGAGGAACGGGAGTGACTACGAGTGTAGTCTCTACTGCTGATGGATCTATGATTGTTTTAAAGTAGGTGCATTACACCTTACCTTCAAAAGTAGATTCAAACTCATAATCAGAGTCAAACTGATTTTCCTCAATCAGTGTTTTACTCGAAGATTCGCATGGACCTTTGGATTTAAAAGGAACACATTCATCTTCTTCTTTAGTCACCGCCTATGAGGATAGTGTTATTGATTTTGAACTTGTTCTTTATATCCTTAGGGATATTTGAAACAATCTCCTTTCCTTTATTCTTTTTAACTTCTTCTTTCTTCTTAATCGTTCTTTTATGGGTCTTGAAGTAGATACAGTATTTGATAGTTATTTAATTAGCTTTGATTCCTTCGGAAGAAAGTAACTAACATCTTGATAAATCTTCATTTCATGCACCGCAAAAGGTTGCATGTCACCCACAATTTGATATTCTTCTCCATCCTTTGTATATTTCATACATTGACGTAATGTAGATGGAACAATGCCATACTTATGAAGCCATGGTCGACTCAGAAAAGCTCTGAATGAAGTATCTGCATCGATCACATGAAATTTGGCTTCTGTGTGGAGGTCTCCGAATTTAAGAGGAGGGACGAATGACCCGATAATTTTTGGTCCCTTCTCATTGAAATCTTAAACCAGGACTTTCTCTCTTCCCAGATGTTGTACATCTAGAGATAGTCATTTAAGAGTTCTCAAGTTCATAAGATTCACGGAGGAACGGATCAATTAAGATCCAGATCATAATTTCATCACTTTCAGCTGTAACATACAGAGGGCGATTGTGCTCGTAGTCCCAAGCATTAGATCATCTTCTGAAAATGTGACAGTTGGAGGCTCTTGAACATGCAAGGTCTCCAGACAATGCTCAACAAAATATGCTTCAACTTTCCACTCTTTGAGAGCTTCAATTAAGGTGTTACGAGATCTTCGACATCGAAGTGCTTCAGATACACTAATAAATTTTCCTTAGATATAATATTATAGTCGATCCCTTTTGATGAAGGCTTTTTATTTGAATCCTTAGGGATAACTTTTTTATTGATTTCAATTTCTTTTCCTTTATCCCTATTCATTGGCTCTTTTCTCTGTTGGGATGGTAGCACTTGACCATTTCTCAACTGTACTTGAGCTACTTCATTTGCATCTGAATCTTCAGATGACTTGGCTGTTTCAAAGATTCCGCGCTGCCTAATGATAGACTAGAAGATTGAATCTCAACTTTACATTTTTATGTTGATATGGTGAGCTCGATTCATCTTCATTTGGGAAACAGAGTTCTTCTAAGTCGTATCGATCATGCATCATCAAGCAAGACTCAACAGGAAGTTCTTCAGCTTCTTCCCCTGCTTCTTCGTTGATCTGAAGATTTGTAATGAATTCTGCAAGCGTGATAGGTCGTCTTGTTGAATGTATGTAATCTTCCATATTATTGATGATCATTTGTGTTACGTTGCAACCATCAATAGTAGTAGTAGTATTTTGTGCTACTGCCTTCTTCTTTTTATTTAATTTATTTTTTTGTTTGACAGGTTTCTTAGCCTTCCCTTACGATTTTGAGTCGTCTTTCATGAGATGAACTAGCCTTCCCATAACTTAGGTTTTGTCTCAACTCACGGCTCAAGTGGTGATTTCCACAATGAACGCCTTCCAATTGTTCAACATTTTACGCCTTTTAGAGAGCGGACTTGCTATCTTTCATCATCGACCGCTTTCTCTTTGCCTTTATCATTGCTTGATAAGCGGAGATGAGGTGCTTACTTTGTGGATTCTTTCTTCTGGACGCACAATCGTCCGATAATGTGAATTCTCCATTTCTATATTTTCGTTCAAGCCAATCTTTGAATATGTAGCAATCTTTAATAGGATGGCCGAGCACTTGATAATATGGGCAATAATTTGGGTTATCAGCTTGTTCAGCCTCTTCGAGCCTTTTACACTCTGGTAGCTGGAGACCTGCTTTGAGTGCATGCTTAAACAGTTTAGCCACACTTTTTCTCTTAAAAGAATACTCTTTGTTTTTTTCTTTTAGGGTTGCCATTCATTCGCCCTTTTGTTTGCTTTGGTCGCTCGCCTTCACTGAAGCGACCTCGAGGCACATCATTACCTCCAAGTATGAGCTTGGGTTGTGGAGCAAGATTGAATGACTACTTTGGTCTTTCTTGATAACAAATTTTCTTTATCTATATTATACGCGTTGTGCTTCAGATCCTTCGAATGAGGTGAAATGTGTTTCACCCTTCTTCGGATCTGGAGCTTTTGCTCTTTTAAATTTATCTTGGTGGCTATTAGAACAGGATAAATTTAATTTCTCAAATTTAGTCACCCTATCAAGTAGCTCTTGAAATGTGGTAATTGAAGCCATGCAAAGATAAGGTGCCATCTTATCATCGATGTTGCCCATCAACAGTTGGATCGCATGCTCTTCTTCTAACTATTGTTTGCATTTCATACTCATATTTCGCCAACGTGTGATATATCGGGTCACTGATTCGTCTTTCTTCCTCTTCTCAAGAGCGAGATTAGCAATTATTGTCTTTTTGACTGCGCTAGCGAACCTTTTAACGAATATATTTTCAAGTTCGGCAAAAATCTTGATCATATTGACAACTGATACCATTTGAAAGCAGTTAAACTACAATTAATCAGAATAATAATGCATCATTGCCCCCTGTGTTACCACAGGATGCTTTGAACTGGGCTTGATGTTGCTTGCGATTACCATTTCCATCGAATAAATTGAACTTTGGCATTGAATATCCTTTTGGGTATGGAATTTGATCATATTTTGCACGATATGGGTGACCTTTGCTCACCAATTTTTCTCGCCTAATATACTTTGATCTTCTCATTTCAAGATAATATCAAGTTAAGAGTCGCCACGCCGATATAGTTTGTATATTCGAGAAGCGTTACCGAAATGACTCATTTATTTTAATCCTCGCTTCAGGCTCAATTTGGACCCTTGAAGCATGTGAGATCAGATTTATTGGAGGATTGTCATGGACATTACTAGAGGCTTGATGATTATTTGGAGGGACAGGTGTTGGACATGCCACGATATTTCTCGCATTAATCAGATTATCACAAATTCAGATCATCATTTCGCTTCATTTTCAGATATTCAACTGAGCCATTTCTTTATCTTTGGCTTTCATCCGAATTATCTTTCGCGCCAAAGTAGATCGGCAAAAGTGGGATTTTCTTCTTCATCATCTTCTTCTTCTTCTTCTTCTTCCTCTCCTGAAGACTCAAAGGATGCTTCCTCTATTTGAACATTTTGTTGTTCTTCAGGTTGAGGGGAGGTACAACACACACCATGTTGATATTGCAGACAGATGATGGCTCACCACTTGTTGTATGTATACTATTTCAACAGTAGATCCTCCTCTTCTTCTTCTTGCTC
This sequence comes from Cymbidium sinense, assembly GCA_021442155.1. Classification (NCBI taxonomy): domain Eukaryota; kingdom Viridiplantae; phylum Streptophyta; class Magnoliopsida; order Asparagales; family Orchidaceae; genus Cymbidium; species Cymbidium sinense. The sequence continues at coordinate 126,236,526 of CM038218.1, forward strand.
TCTTGGACGCAATTTACGTCGGCGTCTCCGATGGACTTTTGATTCCGGATGTGAAATGAGACTTCTTGATTAGAGGGGCTTGATGAAGTTGACCTCTCTCGATGGCGGAGTTGATTGGCGGGATCCCACGGAGGATTCTCCAAGGTGTTCTAAATATTCTTTATCATTGGGGGACCTCTTTTTAGGCTCCCATCACTAATAGATTTGAGTTGGGGCGGATCTCCAGGAATTCACACGGATGTCACGTCGTTTTTTGCCTAATTTCTTTTTTGAGGCTGAGCCTCCATATCTACTTACCTTTCCAGGGACCTTTTCGGCGGATTCACGGATCGTGGTCCAAGTGTCACACCGATGCTCGTGTGAGACATGGATCGGTTGGCGTCTGCCATTTGAGTTACGGGATGAGGTCTCCTTGGAGGGCGATCACATCCTTGATAACAGGACCACGGTATCTTCTTTTCACGATCCTCTCTCCTTGCCAACTTGGAGAGATGCATGCGGATATAGTTTGGGTTTCCTCGCGGAGGAGCTAGAACTGACATTGGGGTCAGGGCTTGAGCAGTAGAGTACATTAACCCACTTAAGGTTATCAAAGATTTTGGGTAGAACACTCACTCTGGTTCCATAATTGGTGTGCAATTTGGTACCTGCGGGCTGTTGAGCATGTAGCTCAGGCTTCTTTTCTTCTTTACCTCGTAAGCTTGCTTCCGGATGAAGAAGCTTGTCGTGCCTCCCAGAATGGTTTATGGCGGGGATTGCATTAGTTTGAGGGACTAAAAGCAGTCATAAAACCCTCTTCATGATTGGTGCCTTGCGACCAAGCCTCTCAAGGCGATGGTTTCTTTTGAAGTGACCTACGTGGTAAGTCATGACTGACCTTTTAGAGATTCTTTGCACATGCGTCGCGGGCAGTTTGGACTTGACAAGTTGAGGCTAGCAACTTGCTCATTCAAGATGGTGGGAAATTCGGATGGTAGCTCGGTGCTTCCGCATTAATGATGGCATTGGCCAACGGATGTTGGCACTATTAGAAATGATTAAATGTGTTACGTAATCACGGAGTTTAAAGGTAAAATTAGCGATTAAAATAGCTATCTATCACTTACTTCCAAAAATATGATGATAAAAGCATTACTAAACGTGCTAAATAAAATCTCAAATGACTTAAGACTTTAAGTAGCAAGCTTTTAAGTTGTCACGTTTAACTTATCATTTCCCATTTCATTTTCATTTCTTATTTCATTCATTTTTTTTATACCCCACTGTAATTATAACTTAGATTTGACTAGCCAAAGATGGAAAGAGAAACATGTCCCAGGAGTCGAAATCTGTGGAATCAGAAAATTAAGCCATACCTCTTTTGGAAAACAAAGAGTTGTTTAAGTCGGTGATAATTTGAAAACAGATGAATAGTAGATAAGACATTACCAGATTTCGTTCTCATTTGGTGAGAACTTTTATATCTAGTTTGGGTTTCTATGCAAGCCCTATAGTTAATTACCTCCCAATCTTGAGAGAGCACTCGATTAAGGCTAGTCAATGAATCGTTAAGAGCAGTATATAATTGAGTGGAGTTTAGAACTTATGAAATTTATTATTTCAATTTAAAACTTTTTGTGGGGGGGAATGATGACACGTCCGATCTAGATCCCATGGTTAGTCATCGGTCGGTCCAGTCGCTTAGTCGAGGAGGTAGTCGATGACCCAGAAGGATCCTTGTCGACAACACATGGGTTACGTCGTCCAAGGTGTCCTTGTAGACACAGGGTGAAGTTTGTCTGGGACAAATATAAGTCAACCTTAGCTAACATAGGGCTTTTTTGCCCAATACATTCTACGTTTATCAAGAGCAAAGCCGTTGGAGAACATCTGGTAGGCGTGGCCAAATAATTTAGTGGTGTCATATCGCGAACCAGTCAGGAGCTTAGGTCGTGTCGTCATTTATATGGTGTCATATTGCGGCAAACCGGACAGAGGGACACGACTTTAGAAATATTTGAGTGTGAAGTTAGTTATACATTTGATTTGACATTGACTCTTTGTGAGCAAAGATTTTCTTAATTTGTCACCCGAAGACAAACAATTGCGGAGGAGTGGATTGATTTTTAAGTTTTAATTTAAATAATTAATTTTAATTTTTTTTATATTTTGTTATTTTATTATTAAAATTTTAATTTTAATTACCCTTCGATCATAAATTTAATATTAATTGATAGACCACATACTTTCTGCAGTTCTGAGGATCGAATCTAGATTCATGGTCTTAAGAAGTATAATCCTTCAAAATCTTGTCCACTCTAGCTTGATCATAAAGGATCGGGTTTGGGACTTTTCTTCTTGAGGGTTTGAATTTTTAGAAGCTATGTCAGTTGATTCATATATTGTATTACATGACAGAATTAGCTTCTCAGATATTATTAGTTTGAAATTCTTAGAATATCAAATTTTTAGGTTTTGTTAACCCGGACCCAGTCCGAAGACCAAACCGGGATATATAGCATCTGTTCTTTTGTATTTGACTTGCATTTGGATTACATGTCTTTCTAGATATTTGATCTATTGGACACTTCAACATACATACAAGTATCTGTTCTTTTTAAAATTGTATGGACATTTGAATGTCTAAGTTGAAGTAATTGAATTTGACCTGATGAAATGCAAGCATGTATTTGGATAAGGGATTTTTAGGTTTTGTTAACCCGGACCCGATCAGAATACCAAACCGGGAATATGTATAGCATATGTTCTTTTATATTTGACATGGTGATTACTTCAACATACATACAAGTATCTATTCTTTTAAAAATTTGTATGGACATGTAAATGTCAAGTTGAAATGTAGATGTCAATTTACAAGTTTAGTTTTTGATATGATATTTTTAGATTTTGTTAACCCGGACCCGGTCCGAAGACCAAATCGAGAAGCATAACATCCGTTCTTTTATATTTGTATCTTGCATTTGGACTACATGTCTTTCTAGATATTTGATCTATTGAATACTTCAACATACATACAAGTATCTGTTCTTTTAAAGTATTGCATGGACATATGAATGTCTAAGTTGAAGTAGTTGAATTTGACATGGCATAGATGTCGAATTATAAGCATAGACTTTGATACCTAACATTGTAAATCAGATATTCAAATATGAATTTGACCACTTCAAGTGTTTATCATAGATCAAGTAGAGGTCTGTTTTATAAGACTATAAGACACGAGTTGACTCTCTCAACTATTTGTCGAGTCAGTATAGATTTATCTATAAGATATGCATTGAATCTTTCATTTACTTGCATGTCTCAAGTGAGTCTGATTACATAAAAATGTGAATACACATTGCAAACTAAGTGATTGTCTGTTTTAGATGATAAAGGCTTGGTTCTTTCAATCATTTATCATAAATCAAGCATGTATATGTTCTTTAACAAATCAAGCATGCATTTTGTAGAGTATAAATTTGATTCTTTCGAGTATTTGCATGAATCAAATGGTTAAGCAAAAAGAACATTACTTCATAAAGTCATAGATTTCATTTAACTTGCATATTAAAGACATTCAAATTGAATAGAATGAGATAACAGTTTGAATATGCACACTGAATCATTTCACTTAAGCATTTTAGCATGAAGCCCTTACCATTTATTTTCTAAATGACATATGACATGCACTTGTATCTTTCCATGCATTGAGTGTCACATTTTCATTTCTCACCCATTCATATGGAATAATCACCACTTAGGCAAAATGAATTTGAACTTTAAATAAGTAATTGTCATATCCTATGAAGATTAGTAATTAAGCTAAGCATACTATAATTGTCATATGATGAATGTAAGCATGAATAATCATATGTACCTTCCTTTTTCAAACACTTAGACATTTTACATTTTTATTTATCAAAATTTTGGCTCCGGCATCATCCCCATATGGTGGGCGCCCGGAGACTGATCTTCCACCACGCCAAGAAAGGCGTGCATGGGTTCACAACCGGCATTTTCTTACGTTGGAATAAGCGTGAACAAGTACTTATATCATAACAAGTTTTCGCGTTGGAACAATGTGAGCAGTATTTATAACAACACATTTCACGCCCGCGTTGGAACAATGTGAGCAGTTATCACGTGTTTCCGCGCGTTAGAATAATGTGAGCGGTGCTTATCAGCATATTTTCGTCGCGTTGGAACAATGAGCAGTCTTATCAAAAGTTTCCCCACCGCATTGGAACAATGTGAACGGGTACTTTTCACAAAAGCATATTTCCCTGCCACGTTGGAACAATGTGAACAGGTACTTATCAAAAAATTTCCCCATCGCATTGGAACAATGTGAACGGGTACTTATTACAAAAGCATATTTCCCTGCTACATTGGAACAACGTGAACAGGTACTTATCACAAGTTTCTCAGCAGCATTGGAACAATGTGAATGGGTACTTATAACATAGAGCAATAAATTTGCATTCACATGTATATGAAATTAAAGTATAATTGATAGCCCATTGCCATAACATCATTTTCATCGTCATTTCACCTGAATTTTGCATTTGACATATGCAATAGCAAGCTATAACATAAGCTTTTAATTACATGTAAGCACATTTCTAAATCTGAAATTTCATATTTGATTCATATTTATTTGAATAATATATCAAGTGATAGAAATAGGCAAGTATCGTAGGGATTAAGCTCAAAAGCCAATCATTCCCTTGACCTCTCCTTCATTAGCAACTAATGCAAGGAAGTAACATGCTAAGCTCATATATATATAAACGAAATTTCAGATTGAACTAAAACAATAAACTTGTAAAATATTCAAGCAACTTTCAACCCTCATAGGACAAGCAACCATATTAGGTTTTGCCAAATGCAAAAATCTGAAATTTTACTTTAGCCAAACATTTATTTGTATTTAGCTAAACATTCATTTGCATAATCATAATGCTAAACCAAATGATAGAAAGGGATGAGGAATGAGAAGCGAGCAATCATGTCATAAATCATCACTACACTCAATTTCCTTTTCTTCTTGCTTATCGACTTTAAAAAAGGTGAGTATCTTGATGATAAAATATGTGTAAACACTTGATAACAAAAAGATTCAAATCATTCCTTACATCAAAGTATCACATATTTTCCTCATTTGTTCATAGATAAAGAACAAATTTAGGAAGATATGCACAATAAAAATTTGAACCCATTTCATCCAAGAAAAGAAGAGGAAATAGTAGTGTAAAGCTTGGGGTTGATTGGAAACAACGAAGATTTCGGGATTCTAGAAAGAAAAAAGAAAGAAAAGCAAGATATCCGCGAAGGTAACCCTCATCTTTCCTCTCCTCCTTTGATACTTAGGTTGTTTTAAATCCCACAAATTTGCCTACCAATGGGATTTACCAAATCCAGGATTTAAGCAAAACGAAGAAGAAACAAGATAATAAACAAAACAGCAAGCTGACTTTCTACAATAACAACAATAACAACAAGCCTTAATCCCACTTAGGTGGGGTCATTTATGAATCCTTTGTCTCCATTGTCCTCATTATGTGTCAAATTCTCATTTAATTCAAGTATACTAAGATCATTTTTTAAACATCTTAACCAAGTCTTTTTTGGTCTACCTCTGCCTTTCTTAACATAAGGCAAATCTAATGCATCTACTCTACTAATCGGTCATGGACTTTATATTATGGCCATCTAGGCGACTCTCCTAATCTTATCTACCCTTGGAGCTACTCCAACTTTTTCTGAACATACTCATTTTGCATTCTATCTCTAAGAGTAAAGCCACTCATCCACGAGCATCCTCATCTACAACAATTAACTTAGTCTTATGCTTCTCTTTATTGGCCAACATTACGCACCATAAGTCATTGCGGTCTTACCACCATCTTATAAAATTTTGTTTATGTGGAACTTTTCTTCACATAATAGGTCGGATGCATTCTTCCACTTCAACCATCCAACTTGAATTCTACTAATAATATCTCCATCTATTTCACTATCATTTTGAACAATAGAGCCTAAATATCTAAATATTAATGACTTGATCACTAAAGTCACAACACTATCACTAAAACTTCTACAACTAAAATTACACTCCATATATTCGGTTTTAGATCTATTTAAGCGAAAACCTTTAGACTAAAGTTGACCTCCATAATTCAAGTTTTACATTTGAACTCCCTCTCAATCTTATCAACAAGAAGAATGTCATCGAAAAACATACACCAAGGTACATCTTCTTGTAAATGCCTCGTAAGAACATCCATAACTAAAAAAAAGATAAGGGCTTAATGTTGATCCTTGATGTAATCCAACTAAAATAGGAAAATATTTTGTCAATCCTCCTTGTGTTTGGACACAAGTATGATAATTATACATATCATACTTGAATATAATATTAACTCCTTTTCTGTTATAGAACTCTCCAAAGAACATCTCTTTAGACTTTATCATAAGCTTTCTCTAAATCAATAAATATCATATGTAGATCCTTCTTACTTTCTCTATGCTTCACCATCAAACCTCTTAACAAATATATAGCACCCATAGTAGATCTACCTGGCATGAAACCAAATTGATTGTGAGAAACTTACGTATCCTAACCCTTTCGATTACTCTCTCCCATAATTTTAATGTATGGCACATTAACTTAATTCCTTTATAATTTGCACACTCTTGTGCATCACCTTTATTCTTAAATATAGGAACCAACAAACTCTTTCTCCACTTATCTAACATCTTTTTAGTTTTTAAAATAACATTAAAATGATTTGTAAGCCAAGAAATTCCTTGATCTCCTAAACATTTCCACATCTATTGGAATATTATCGGTTCTCTTGCTTTTTTTCATTTTCTTTAAAGCTTCTAACTTCAGTTTACTAATCTGACGATAAAAATGAAATTCTCTATTTTTGTTTAGGGTATTAAGGTTGCTAAAATCAATCAATCGGATCCTTCATTGAAAAGTTTATCAAAATACCTCATCCTATTTTCAATATCTTTTCTAAGAAAAGCATTGTATTATTTTCATCCTTAATACCCCTCACTTGAACTATGTCTTTACTTCTCCTATCTCTTTGGTTGGCTAACTTATACATACATCTTTTACCTTCTTTGGTATCTAATCTCTAGCTTTGGCAATTTCCTCCATGGCATCGATGTTCATCACGTGAACAACATATAAATGGTATATTAATAAAGCTTGCCAAAATATATACTACCATAAGAAGCCACCATGGAGTAAATATAATCATTAAAATTGGAGCAACTACTCTCACAAACAGAAAGCACCAAGTATACAGCTTCCTCTTGAAGAAGCTAGTCACCGAGTTAAAGAATAAAAGCGAAATTGCGAAGATTTAAATCGATTTTAAAGAACAACTATCAATAGCTTATTGAAAATTTGTCAATCCGGGATAATAGAAAATTTGGTTGGAGGAGGAAGGGAAAAAGCATCTGCATTTGCTAAAGAGAATAAGCAAGATAGCGACTAAAAGTAGGATGACCATAGCGAGCCGAGGAAAGGCTCGGTTTGCTCAAAATGAGTGGCGAAATAGAGTAACTTGCATTACACCATAACTCCAACATTATATCTTCATCTCTTTACAAGTGCATAAAAAATGTAATCCAACCATAGAACATATAAGGATAAAACCAAATCATTTCCTTCAAGAAAAACCATATAGAAAAATATAACTTAAAGAAGCAGGGGTTTTAGGTTGGAATCGGGAAGGATCGAGCTGGGTTAGGTTTGAGCAGTCGATCTCCACTTGGGCTCTGTAGGACTCACGAAGGGCAGAGGCCCGAGAGGAGAGAAAATCCACGAGTCTTGGGAAGCGGGAAAGCGAGAATGAGTTTAGCGTGAGAGGAAGGATGCGTCAAAAACAAACGAGAGAGGGCGATCCGCGAAGGAATCGCCGCGATAACTTCGTAGAAACCCGAGAGCGAGAGAGGAGTGTCGAATGAAGAATATAAGTGAATGAGTCGCGTGCCTAACCACTTTCGGTTTGAGTATTAGAGCCGTCGGCCTTGATTGGTTACTAAATGGCGTCGATAGGGATCAACGGCGGGTTATTTTCATTGGTCGAGCGGGCAGTAGGGGTTAGGTAAGGCTTAGGGAGAATTACTTAGACTAATTACACACCAGCTTAATAATTAAGATAATTAGCCCTAATCACAGAAATTTTGACGAATCAACCTAATAATAAACCCTAGCAATATAGGTGTCAATTTTAGGTATTTCTGTTGTGCTAAATGCAACGGCGCGATTGATTTGGCGATCGGAGGTCGTTCGGACGTCGTCAGGGCTTCCCGACTTCGATATGCGTGTAATTTCATTAAAAATTGATTTTAATTATTTGATCGATCATTAATTGATTCGATATTTGTTATTTAATTAATTTTGATGCTTTTTCAACGCATTACGAAGTCGAATTTTCGATTTGAAGCGAATTTAATCAATTTCGATCGCGATTATGGGGTTTTAACCTCTACTTCATTTATTTAATTTCAAGTGACATATAGTTGTAGGTCAACACTAATCAAAGCAAGTAAGAGTTGTTGGTTGATTTAAAAGAAAATTTGGTCAAAATAAGTATTAAAGTTATTGGATTTGCTTTGTCATAAGTGAACTATTATAATTAATTGATTTGATATTTGTTGCACTCACCACAAAAAAATCCAATGACTTTAAAACTAACATGAACAAATTTTTATGTAATTTTTTTATTGATTTACTATATGCTGAATGAGGGATGTTACATATGATGGTCATTTTTCAAATTTATAAGAGTATATTCAACGTATAATGGCAAGGTATTTTTAAATCCAATATGGTTGCACCATTTTCATTCCTAATATATATTTTTTTCATCTTTTTGTCATTCAAACTAGAGAATTTGTTATATTTGCATGTGATACAGTAGGCGGTTGATAGTTGCATAAATTTAAAATAATAAAATAATAAAATAGGGAATAAATTTGTAGGATGTAAGATCTAAGGCTTTTTATAATGGGTGTATGATGTTTCTGCATGCAGATGTCAATGCAATTATGAAATTTACTACGGGCATTCCATGAAGATGGAAGATCAGAAAGGCATCGGGGTTGATTATAAATTTTGTTTAAATCGGAGTATGGCAGGTAAAAAAAAAGAGGTAAAGCCTAATAATATTAATGTTGGACATACCCGATAGACTTCCTTAAATGTCGACTTCCCTTCTCGAACAAGGGTAGCTCCAAAATATAAGATGGCAGCATAAGCACTATATAAGAAAAGCTGAGAAATCCCAAAACCAATTCCACTTATAACTCCTTGTCTAATTCCCAATCTCATGGGGTCACCACACTTCTTTTTGTACAGTTCAACTACTTTTTCTTCAGCTGAGAATGAAGCAACAGTTCTTATGCTTCCCACTGCATCATTGGCCACCTGGCATGCTCCCAAAAACATCTTCTGCAACCAACAAGATCCAATAAAGTTAGATGTTAGTATAAGTACAATGGCATTCTCGGTATTTGCTTTTGTATAATGATAATGCTAAGAGTTCTTAATGTTCTCTAGAGGCGCACCTCTGCATCTGCACTGAATCCTTTTATGAACTTCATCTGAATCCATGCATTGACACCAACAAGAGGGATCACACCCAAGATAATGAGAGTGATCTCCCAACTTGCTGTGAAGGCGATTATTAACGCAGCAACTAAAGATGCAACGCTCTGAACAATCAGTCCGAGTTTATCACCTACAATACTTCTAACTTTAGTTGCATCAGTAGATAATCTTGAACCAACCTCTCCGCTGGAATTCTCAGGATCATCAAACCAGGCCATCTCCATGTTAACAACCTTCTCAAAGGTCATCCTTCTGATCCTCCTTATCAACTTGGAACCAGCAATTGCAAAAAAATATGATCTTGCTTGTACTGCTATTAGAGAAACGACTGCAATTACCAAAAGCGATAATGACCAAAACTTAGAATCTTTCTTCATCTTATGTGGTGGTTCATAGAACGTAACTATTATGCTAGAAAAGATTATTCCTATAACGGGGTAGACAAATCCATTGATGATTGCTGCTACCGAACCAATGAACAACACTGGCATCTCTGGTTTGTTCAGGTAAACAAGGCGGCGGAGTGACACATCAATTGCTTTATCATCAGGAATGGTAGTTTTGAGCACCTCTGATGTACTCCCCTGGACGTTAATTTCTACTGGAACTCCAAGACCTATTCTGAATGAGCACCTGCGGCTACCATACCCCATCCCCGGGGATGATTCTTCAGGTTCTAATTTAAATGTATAGCGGCGGCTACTGTGCCTCCGAGGGGTTTCCTCCAGCTCTATATTAAATGAGAAGTGTCGGCTGCTTTTCCTCTTTGGTGATTCTCTGTTAGACCTTGTTTCTTCAAATGATAAACTTTTTCTGTCCTTCTCGCATTGAGATGTCTTGTCAGAACATTGGTTAATATTCTGTAGTTTTATCAGTCTGCTGTAAGCTCCATTTGGATTTTTCATAAGTTCAGAAGGCGAGCCTGATCAATGCATGAATAAAAAAAAGCAGTAAAATAAACTAGTGTCTGGGATTTCATTAAAGTAAACACAATAGCTAAATGTTCTATTACGCTTGGTTAGACCTTCTCGATAAACCACCAAATGTTTTGACAACTACAAGTTTTACCTTTTTCGACAATGGCCCCTTGATTAATAACTGCTATGGTATCTGCTTTTCTTACTGTGCTCAATCTATGAGCAACCATAACAGTAGTCCGGTTCAACATGATTCTATCAATTGCCTCCTGCACAATTTGTTCAGATTCTACATCAAGAGCACTAGTGGCTTCATCTAACAGTAATATTCTTGGATCCTTCAGTATAGCTCTTGCAAGTGCTATTCTTTGCTTCTGTCCCCCAGATAGTTGAGACCCGTGCTCACCAACCATGGTATCTAGCCCCTGTCAACATTAAATATATATATATTATATATAGTTTCCATCTCTTCCAGTTTTATTTGTACCAGTTATACACATTGTTACCTGAGGCATCATGTTAATGAACCTCCAAGCATTTGCTAGTTCAGCAGCTGCCTTGATCTCTTCCATGGTTGCATCATCCTTTCCATATGAGATGTTTTCCCCAATGGTGGAAGCAAAAAGGATTGGCTCTTGGCTCACCATCCCAATTTTTCCCCTCAGCCATCTAAGCTGGAAGTGTTTTATGTTTGTTCCATCAATGAGGATTTCTCCGCCCTGGGGGTCATAAAACCTCTCAATCAAACTTATTATCGTCGACTTCCCACTCCCACTCTCCCCTACCAATGCTACAGTAGTGCCACTGTGAATGAGAAGAGAGAAACCTCGAAATATTTGTTCATCTGGTCTGGTTGGATAGCTGAAGTAAACTTCTTTGAACTCAATATCTCCATGAATATCGTCCAATTGTTTCCCCGTTGAGTCGCATGCATCGATCTCTGGCTTTCTGTTGATGATCTCAAACATTTTGAATGCTGCCGCTTGTCCGGTTGAAAATGCTGTCAGGCATGGATATGCCTGACCTAAAGCTCTGCAAAGGTGGTGCTATCACTCACTGCTCATTATCATATTTTCTATGTACATTACATGACCTAAAACATAGAAAACTGCTTATAGTTTCTTGTTTATGATAACAATTTTTGCTAGCAGGTTCTATGTTGTGCTTAAATGTTTACCTGATCACCGTTTGTGATTTGTCATTCACCTGTAGTTATAAATCATTTTGAGTACGTGAACAATTCTTTTTATGTCATCTTGTCATTCTTTTTTTTTCTTCTTTCAAAAAAAAAAAAGAAGAAGAAGAAGAAGAAGATAAAATGGCAATGCTTTGGGCGAATTATCAGGTTGCAACTGATTATTATTCTCGAACTTAATAATAGTGCACAAAGTCATATTATTAAATGTAATCAAGCTGGAAAAAAAAAATCAAAAATGGCAAGAGAAGAGATGAGTGACGACTCACAAAGCACCGAGCACGACTGTGTACAAAACAGCAATGACATCTCCACCAGTGTATCCATTATTTGCTACCAGATTAGCGCTATTCCACAATCCAAAAGCATGGCTACAGTAGTTTAGGAACAGTACCAGGCCAGCACCAAATCCGCTTATCAGCCCCTCATAAATACAAGAAATATAGGCACCATTCAAAGCCTCTTTATACTTGTACACTGAATGTTTCTCCCCTGTAAAAGATGCCACCTGAAAACAAAATACAACATATTTGGTTTCATGAAATTTAATCTTATTAGTGTGTCTTTCGAAATGCTGATTCCTTTATTTCATGCGCTGCTTACTGTTCTTATCGAGCTTATGGTCTGCTCCACAATGTCTGAAGCTCGGGCATATGCCTTATGTTCATTTGAAGCCATCTTGGATAGAACAATAGTCATAACAGCGCCACAAATCGCCATTGGAGGAATTGTAGACAGCATGATCAATGTGAGCAGCCATCCTTGAGCAAATGCGACAATGTAAGCAATAATGAATGTTGATATCAGATTGATGAACTTTCCAACCTGTAATATTGCAACCGATGGAGACTTCACCTTTAACATTCGAAAGCTTAAGTGCATGATTTGTAAAAATATTTAAAAGTCAACTTGCGACTGCCATAGATGATTGAGCTAAAGGATTTGTATTGGCATGAGTAAAAATAATAGATGGCAAAATTGTTAAGAGAGTCGATTCAAATATTTAAGCAAATGCTTCCTTCTTGTATTCTTTTTATTATTTAGCAGATAAAAGCAAGCGGGTTTAGTTCTCCGACAGCCATTTGAAGTTTTTTTAGGTTTTGCTTTTGAATTTTAATTTGATCTAATAGGCTTTTGAAGATTTTAGCCCATTTCTGAAAAGTTCCGCTTTTAGCCTTTCAAAAGGACAAATCATTTTTCGAAATCTTTTAAAGTTTTTTGGAATCTAAAAGACCAAACGTAGTTCTAAATAAGTGCTTCGTTGTTTACTTGAAATTTGACAAAGAGATACTAACTTGCTTGCAAAACTTACCTGAGGGACTTACAAATATGAGTTCTACTTTGCAATCTCTACAAAATTAGACTATGTAGCTAATTTTATGATGTTGATCTCAATTCTTAATTATAAATGAGGGATCATTGGTCAAATAGTGATATATAAAATCCCATGCTGAAAATCTTATTCAAAATCAAACACTTTATAAATCTATCTAAATCTATCACTTTTAATAAGTTGATTTCAAGCTGATTTGAGATCGGCTCTGAAGATTTTTGAGCAACTCAAGATTGGCTCTTGAACCTAATCATTCAATTTCAAGCTAGTTTGTTTTGTTTTCTGATTGATTCAAGTTGATTCGAATTAAACTTCTTCATCCTTTTTAGCTCAAAATTAAATGAAGTTAATTCATTTTGATCAAATTAACTCGAATTTAATAAAAAATAAATATTAAAAAAAATTTAAAGATTGAATTGAGAGCATGAATATATATATTAAAATATTTTTATTAATAAATGAATGTGATTTGGTCTATAGGTTCTGACTTGCTCGAGATCGGCTCGAAAAAAGTTTAATTTTTGAGTCAGAATCATTTATAGTCTTCATATATTTTCACAACTTGGTATCAAATGTATTCCACCAAAAAATAAAGATTGAAACTATAGAGTTAATTTTTGCATTCAGTTAAACTAAATGTCGTAAGGTAATTGTCAGAGTGACTTCAGCAAATATTTAATAATATTTTAATCTATTTGTTTTTTTAACATAAGAAAATATCTATCTATATTGAAAAAGGAAAAGTCAGAATAAACAATAAAATATAAATGACTAATTCTAATTTTAGATGTATTCTTCCAATAAGCACAAATGACTGATTCATATAGATAGGCACAGACTTGTTCTTCCCCAACTTCAGCTTTGTATCATTCTTCGTGTTTTATTGATATATCTGTAACTCTGATATTATACATATATATTATGAATTTTATTCTTATTTATATGGATATTAGAAGAGAATGAAATATATATATATATATATATATAAAAGAAAGAAATACCTGCTCGCCCATGGCTTCCTGAATGAGGATGATGTCTCCTGACATTCCCCCAACAACTTCTCCTGCGTTTATTTCCATATCAAAGAACGCAATCTCTTGTTTCAGTAAGGCTTTGAAGTATAAGCTCCTTATTCTCGCTGCTTGCCTCTCCCCAGTGACCATCCAGCAAGCCACCTCTAAAATTTATATCAGGAAGAAGCTTCAAGTTTAGTCTATTATGATTACTGAAATTTATTCTCAAAATAATAATAATAATAATAATAATAATAAAGATCGAGCACATACGGAAAAAAGATGCCACTCCTGATCCAATTGCCACAAAGAACATTTGTAGAGTTAGCTGCAAACATAAACAGTTTAGTTTTTCAAGCTATTAATCAAAAATTATGAGCACAGCCTCATAGATAATTTGTTTTCTTAAAAAAAATTATTATATTTATATTTATATATTTCTTATGTTTGTTGCTATTAAATTAAAGAATTTTAATATTTGATAAATAATTTTTTTATTATTTTTCATAAAATTTTATTATGATCTAATGCAGCTTTTATTGATTGGATTTATTATAAATCATCTATTCTAACAGTATGATTATATTATGTTATTTGTCAATTTTAAAATTCTATTATTCATTTATAAATATATATAAATGTATATATATATATATATATATTCATATAATAACTTTAGATATTAAATATATTTTTTAATAATAATAACTGAAAATTGATTTTATAGAAAGCTGCAGCCGGCCTAATTCCGGCTAATTAATTAGTGCCTTTAAGTAATATATTTAACATTTACTTATTATTAAGTACAAAACCTTTCAAATCAGAAATCTGTTGCAGGTTTTAGATTTTAATTATATCTCTTATAAATAGGTGGAATCCATAACAGAATATTCGCAAAATTACGAAGCATTCAAAATCAGAAATCTGTCTATACTCAATAAAGAAGTTTTTGCTTGCTGTTTTGGGATCTTAATTATTTCTTCTCGCGTGTAGAAATTATGATGAAATAAAAAAAATAATAATAATAATAAATATTTTAAAATAAGAAATCAGTTTATACTCAACTAAGATTTCCTTTTTCGAAAATTTGGTTTAAAGATATTCACGAAAATTTATTTGTCTTTTTTTAAAGTCAAAATGGAAATTGATGATTTAAAAGCAGTTCAAAGCACTATTCAAACGCATCAAAATTAAAATTCACTCAGAAAACGCACTAAAAAAATCCTCCCAAATGAAGCCTAAGAGTCTATGTTTGAAACAGCCGTAATTATATGAAAAAATAGTGATGTAATTATTGCATAAGAAGTTATCATATGAAAAAGTTATAGTGAACATAAAACTTTTTTTATTTTAAAAAAATTAAACTGTAGCTTTTTAGCCAACACGGTAAGTAGTTGAAAAATATAAATTTTTCATCGTAAATTTCTCAAAATGCAATAAAAAAAATAGTTTCTAAACTGCGCAGAGTTTTTAAAAGCAATTTATGAATATTGAATTTTGTAAGAAATTAAATAAATCATGTAGATCTATTTAGGAAAAACATCTTTCACATCGCCAGCAAAACCAAAAAAAAAAAAAAAAATCATGTAATTATACCCTGGAAACGCTATGAAGAACATTATTTATATCGCCAGCTCCATAAGAATCAGTTATTCTTCCTCCCAGAAGCATACAGAGAGGCATCGCAGCTCCATTGACGATGGCTCCAGCTATGCCGAGGATCATAAGGATTATATCAATGGAGTCTGCGAAATAAAATAATCTGTAAAATGGAAGTGTTTTGTTCTTCTCCTTCTTCTTCTCTTCATTCAGAGATCCTCCCTCTTCAAGTTCTACCTTTGCCATGTCCGTCCAGAGATTTTAATCAACTGACAGCAGATGCAACAGAACAGCAGCTGCTGCTGCTGCTGGATTAATATCACTTCTATTTATAATAGGGGGATTTAGATGTAAATATCTAATTTTAGGTATTATATATGTAAATATATAAGAATTGTGTGGTATGTATTTAAATCATCCTTTATAATAATATTTTTGTTAGCTTTATTTTTTTATTTTATGTTTCAAAATAAAATATATTTGATCAATAGAAATTGAATATTTTAAAAAAATAATGAACATTATATTAATATTATTAGATCAGAATGTTGGCTAATAAAAGAGAAATATAAGATTAAGTTAAGTGTTACAGAATGAGGATGCTCAGGTGGATGATGTGGCTTTATCCTAGATAGAAATGAAAGTATGTTAAAAAAAGTTGGAGTAGGTGATAGATAAGATTAGGGAGATTAGATGATTCCACATAAAGCGTCAGTCCAGATGACAGGAGAGTAGATAGATTGCCTTTATGTTAAGAAAGTTAGAGGTAGACCCAAAAGACTTTGTTAAGATGTATAAAAATGATCTTGGTATCTTGAATTAAATGAGAATAATATAATAAACAAAGGATTACAGAAATGACCCCACCTAGTGGGATTAAGGCTTGTTGTTGTTGTTGTTGTATATTAATATTATTAGATGACTTTTTTAGAATTTCAAGATAAATTGAGATTGTGCAGACAGTTTTGATGAAATATTCAGTTATTTTGAATGCATTTATTGTTTTTTTTTTATTAATAAAGACATCAAGACCACATGATGAATTTTTTTATTAAATTAGCAACTATGAGTTAATTTAATCATTAATCTTTTTTTTTTTTTTTGAAAACTTTGAAATTATAAAATTCTACTTTGTACAAAAATGCATAAACCAAAAAAAAAAAAATCATGCAATACACATATTTTTAACCCTTTTAGAAATAGAAATTTCAATTTTGTAGCATCATCCATCATGCATTGTCTCCAATTTATTTAGTTAAAAATCTAAATTTTCAACTAATAGATTAAGATATTTTGAACATCACTTTTTATTCACTTACTCTAAAGATATATTTGGGGTAATTGTAACTTCAACTGTCTAAAAAAGTAGGAGAGAACTATCACAACAAAAATTACTATCTAAAAAGTTATAATGATATTAAATTTTTTTATTATTTTAAAAATTTAAACAGTAACTTTCTAGCAACTATCATATTCTATCAGATCAGATTAAAAAAATATAACTCTCTCACAACTTCTTCAATAAGCAGCCAAAATATAATTTCTCAAACGATCAAATACAACAGTTCATATCACACCGCAGGCAGAAAGTTGCCTTAAACGTATCCTAAGAAAAATATCTTTAAATTATGGTGAAAAGTATAAATTTTCAAATAAATAGAAGCTATTCATCAAATTACTGTCTATTCTGATATTGTTCCTGAAGCTTTTTTTTTTCTTAAAATGTAAGACACTTTTCTCCCTCTTTTCAAAATAACTAAGAAGAAAAGCATAGGAAAATGACTAAATCCTTCTCTAAATACCATTAATTAGATTTGACTATTAGGTCCCATTAATCAAAATAAAAACAAAAAGCAAAAAAATCTCCTCTTTATGGCGATTAGATCACCAGCTGTATTGATTTATACAGGAAGTATATAATTGAAGGTGTCGATGGTCAATGACACGTGCCAAATTTTTTAAAAAAGGTTTATTTTATTTCATTTTTTTTTAAAAAAAATTGATTTAAATCATTATGAATTTTGCGTGGCTAAGAATAATTGATGTTGATTTTATGAATCTTTTCTTATTTAAATTGATGTTAAAAAATTAAATGCTGTGTTATTTTAGATGAACTTATAAATGAATTATTTCACTACGAAAATTTGATAAACTATATTTTTAATGAATTATTATACTATACATAATGAAGTCATAAATTCGAGACTGCATGATGTAATTTCTATTTCTAAAGTTTTTAAAAATATGTGCGTTGTATGACTTCTTTTTTTTTAAAATGCATTTTTGTACAAAGTAGAATTTAATGATTATAAAGTTTTAAAAAAATGATTAAATTTGATATATCAGACATAAAATTTTAAAATAATATATATATTTACAAATTCGACGTCATTAAAATATAGCTTAACAAATTATTTCATATAAAATAATACAGCATTATACAATAATATAATATTATCAAACAAAACCTCCTTTTTTTTATATTGAGAAGTCTCCTAGGAACTAATTAATTATCGTTTTATTTATTTCTTTTTATTTTTAGCCTACCAAAACTGGACAAAAGATGAGGGTTTCAAGAATTTGAGGGAATAAGGGAAGAATATTAGTGTTTTAAAAATTTAAGCATAGTGGGAGAGACACTGAATATTTATATAAATAAGGGAATTGTTTTCTTGAGATTTTTTTTTTTTTTTTTTTTTTTTTTTTTTTTTTGTTGATGTATCTTATCTGCAAGCTATAGAAAAAATCATTGACCTAACTATCTTCTTCGGAAAATTATATTGTTCATGTATTAAATAATTTATCAATCATAAAATTAAGTGTAGAAAATAATATTTTTATTGATGTCTATTTTATTTACTGTTGATTTGTAGATGATTAGAACCTCATGTAATTGTGGTGATAAAATATTGTAATAGTTTAGTTTTATTTTGTGATAAGTAATCTGACGAGTTATTTGAAATTCAATTTTATTGGGCGGCACAAATCTTGATCAATGAAATTCAAAGAATCAAAGATTTTACTCAGTCTTAAGATTCATATGACACTTAAATGATGAGAAAATGATATCTAATAAAATGAATCTCAGTGGGTTGTTTGATGGATCGTTAGTTAAATTGTCATAATGACACTCGAAAATATTATAAATAGACAACTATTTTCTACGTGAAAGAAATATGGACTCTAAAGAAAATAGCCTAAACAAAGTAGCAACAACCATCATGCAAAAATGAATGAACAAACAATTAGGGGTGAGCATTCGATCAGTTTGATTTATTCAGTTGGTGTTTTGGTCAAACCAAATAAACCAAACCTTAATTTTAAAAAAACCGAACCGACCAAATTAGCACAAAAAAAACCGTATAAACTGATCCAAATAAATCGAATTAGATTTCGGTTTATTCGATTCGGTTTTCCATAAACCGAATAACATACACAAATTTAAAAAAATAAAGATTTTAAAGTTACAAACAAAAAAATGAGAAATTTTATTAACTAAACTAACCATATATATATTGTAAAGAGTTTTTCATGTTGATACAATTTAATGTACACCAAATAAAAATAATAAACAACTAACAAAGAAAGAGAAAAAAATAGTATAATATAATTCATTTTTATTAAGCCCAGAAAGGATAGGACTATGCAACACCACAGCCCTTATATTTAGCAGGCGCGATGCCAGATCAAGTGTTGGGCCACTTCCTATAGGTTGATCATATAAAATAATATCTTCATCTCCATCTTTGTATTGTTCCTTCAAGCATTCATAGACAACCTCTATGTCTGCATAAGAATTCATGAAAAAGATCAATAATTTTAAGCAATTAGTGTTCACTTTTCTAAAAAAAATTGCTATAAAAGAGGTCCTACCTTCCGAGAGGATTGCCCATAACCAGAAGAATTAATCTTTTACTAGAATAAAAACATGAGAATTTGGCAACACAAAATTTTATTTTCAAAAGAAAAACGTAGATCAATAAATCACAGAAACATACAACTCTGTCGAGATTTTATTTTCCAAGACAAAAAAAAAGGAATGAAAAGAAAAATGAGCAATTAACAAGGAGCCGAACATTCATGATTCAACAGAAAAGCATTTCAAGACAGGCAACATAACAGAGTACAGTAAAGTGTAATTTAAATAGGTATCTTAAGCTCATGATTGCATTAATTAATTCAATGCAAGATGCACAAATAAATCGATGAAGCTATTAGCTACGGGACATGACAAAAATACCATTCAGAAAACAAGATTTAGTGAAATCGTTCAACCAGTGCCAAGCAGAGCATTACATCTCGTAATCAATCAAATCAATAACACTCAGTAGTTCCTGATAGCTCAAGATGAAATTGAACAAGCGTATCATTGCAAAAAAATAAAATATCATATAAAATAACCTAGCCATCATCCATTATCACGCTTAAAGACACCATATGTCAATTATGCGACATAATAAGATTCAGTTCTTTCAATTCAGCTAACTAGACATGAATGTGATATACCGAACCAGGTTGACATGACTTGAATTGGTTTATTCAGTCATCCAATATCCTGGGCTATTTTTGGACGTGCAGCTTCAAAAGCCTCTCAAGCAACCTAGTTTAGACTCATAGGTGCATGAAAGAAATTATGAAATTGACTTGGATTCCATTCACATAAACAAAGAAGAACAAAAAATAAGAGCACTCAATTAGTTGATAACTCTACAAATCTTATATGCCTTGTGCCTTTAAATCTTAATAGGTTCGTGATCCAACTCCTTCTACTGTAAAACTTAACAATAACAAATATCTTTCTGCTGTGAACTTAACAATAATAAATATCTTTCTGTAATGAAACTTGCCATGAAGTCATCCACTCCTTCTACTGTGAACTTAATAATAAGAAATATCTTTTACATAAAGGAGAAGACACCATATGCTTCTTTGAACTTAACAATAACAAATCCTGTTCTCAATAGTCTACAAGAATAAATAATATATACATATGTATATTTATAGCTCAAGCTCGCCTATATAAAATATCTTTTATTAATAAGATTCAAGTATAATATCTGAAAAATATGATCACCATATATACATATGGGGCATCAATAATTTTGAGAAATCGCCAGCTCTAAGCCTTTAAGACTTAAGAGGGCAATAACACCAAAAAAATGTCACCAACCGTATGTATACATTGATCATTTCATCATTGCTATCATTACCCTTAAACCTTAAAAAAAGACTTCATGTACTGAAAACTATAAGATAAAACTAACAGCTGAACCGAATTATAATCCAACAGCAATATATAAGAGATGAAAGTAAAAAATAACAACATAAGATAAACTAACAACAAATAGAGCTATTGCATTAGTAAATTAATAGGCTAACAGAAAGGAAGACCATTGAAATTTGAAATCTGAAAGTCTATAAGACTATAACCTATATTGGAATCAGCATTCAGCAATCATCATCGATTCACCATAACCCAAGCCAAGAAGTTTGTGTTTCACTTGTTAATTTTGCAAAATCTGTAAAACAAATGAATAATTAATTATTCTAATTAAGATTAAAAAGAATAAATAATTGTGAATTTAAGCATAAGAAATACCTTCATCAAATTAGTCAATGTCATTAATATTTTCTTCTACATTTACTGGATTAACGATCCATTTTGCTCGCATCCAATCCCGCACACATATTAGAGCTTGTGCAATCTTTGAGGATAATGAACTTCTAAAAACATCAAGAATATGACCACTTGTACTGAAAACTGATTCTGAGGCAATAGTAGCAATTGGAACAGCTAAAACATCACAAGCCATGTATGAGAGAATAAGAAATCTTAATGCATTAACCTTCCACAAATTTAAAATATCAAAATGGTCTTTCATGACTTCAGACTCCTCAACCAAATACTTATCTAGATTTGATTTGTTATCTACATCATCCTTGCCAAAATTGGATCTTTTGAATTTCTCTATCATTGAATATCTTGTCCCAGAAGATTGCAGTTGTAAAACACTAGACTCTTCAAAAAAATTTTGTTTCTCATGGAGACCACTTCCTACTTGGCTTTCACCAAGAACTTTTATTTTGTAATCATGAAACATATCATAGCATGATGATCTAATAAGTTGTGCTAGAGCAACACCATCAGTTTCTTCATACATATCCATAACAGCAAACTCTACATAACGCAGCTTGAATCGGAGATCTAAAACAACAGCAAGATATATATTCAAATTCATTTTCTCTATGACACCCCAATATTTAGAAAATTTTGTCATCATTTTGGAAGCCATATTTCTCCCATTTGGGTCACCATCCATTTGCCAATTTTGAAGAAGACAAAGAACTTCTGCAATTTCATGAAAAAAAGTATTTGATGTCACATACAAAGAACCATAAATTCTTAAAGTGAGCTCATAAAATTTTTCCAAGAAAGGGAGCAATCTTCTAACATTATTCCAATCATCATCACTTAAAACATCATTTATATTATGACCTTCCTCATCATCTTTCTCTAGTTCTGATTTAAATTGAGTGTCAATCTCCTCATACCTTTCAAAAGCTCTCTCCAACTTAACTGTTGCACTTAACATTAAAAATATGGAATTCCATCTAGTAGGAACATCTAAGCATAACATGCTTTTAGTTTTTATTTTTTCAATTTCAATGCATTCTTTAAATTTTTGTAGCCTTGCAGGTGATTGACGAATATATCTTACTGCTCTTCGAACATGATAGACAGATTCACATATCTCTTTCAGCCCATCTTGCACAATTAAGTTAATAATATGAGCTATGCATCTCATATGTAAGAAGAGACCATCTAGAATACTACCTCCCCTCTTGCCAAAATTTTTTTGTAGGTGTGTGATGATGCCATTATTAGAACTTGCATTATCAACTGTCACAGTGAAAATTACATCAATCCCCCAATCTACAAGACACTTCTCAATTTATTGCCCAAGTAATTCTCCCCTGTGACTATAGATGGGACAAAAGTTTATAACTCTTTTATTGAATTTCCAGTCATCATCAATAAAATATGCAGTGATACACATATAGTTAATTTGTTGAATGGATGTCCAAGTATCAGTAGTAAGACAAACTCTGTGGTAGGACTTCTTGAATAGATGTTTTAAAATTGCTCTCTCATCCTAATAAAATTTAAAGCAATCACGTGTCAATATCCATCATGAAGGTATTTGAAACATTGGACAACACTGAGACATGAAATGTTTAAACCCCCAACCTTCTACATGCTTGAAAGGCAATTCATTGGCAATAATCATCATTGCTAAAGCTTTCCTTACATTTTCTTGGTCAAATCTCCATGTCTTAAGGCTTGCACAAAACTCTTCACCTTTAACACCAAATTATAATGCTAGTTTAGTTTGATTTGGTTCATTATTAAGAGGATTCTTCTGACACAAAGAAAGATGTGCCCTTAAGTTTGAAGTGTCATTAATCTTTAGATCACTGTGATATGACTTTCCACAATAATTACATTTGCTCATTTTTTTCTCCTTCCTCATTAATATACCTCACAAAGTGATCCCAAACCTCAGATTAGGTCTAGGAGCTTTTCTTTTTTTCTTTAAAATTGGTGGTTTCTCATCACTAACACTCACATCTCCTGTAACTTGAACTTGTTGAGTAGTGGTCATAGCTTTGGAGGAACTAATAATGTTTGAACTATCTCCAACTTGTGACATGTTTCTACTTCTAGACTCTAAAAAATAAAAAAATAATGAAAAAATTAAAGCATGCTTTAATAAATTACATCAACAAAACTTCAATTAAAGAATGCTTGTATACTATAATGTTGAGAAGAAAAAAGACATGAATCCTATAATTGAATAGTGTTAATTCATGTTTACAAATTGTAATGCTCAATCAACTCCATGATCCATCTAGTAATGTATCCCAAACATTATCATATAATGCCACATTTCTCAACATTACCATTCAATATTGTTTTCATTAAAGCCATCCCACTAAATCAATAATATTACTTGCATAGTTGCATTAAAAATTACTAACAGAAAAAAAAATAACATCATAAGGCTTACATTATACACCAAGACGTGCATCTACATGTCATACTAGAATGAAGAATAAGAATCAGATTATCTTTGAGATAGCTCAAACCATATATTTTGCTATATATATTTCTAAACTTCTTTGCATTGAGATTTTCATGACTATTGTCTTCCTTATAAACTGAAATACTGAATGCCTACTCATATCATTAATGATCAAATAGAGAGTAAAGGGAATGTAATTCCATGTTCATAGGTAGCAGAGAAACCCAACAGAGAGTAAAGGGATTCTTAACGGGCAAATTTAATCAGGCAAAATTCACGGCCACGAGTCCTTATGATAGCATAAATTTAGCAGAGAAACCCAATAAATAGTTAGATAGCATAACATAATATCTCTTCTAGTAACCAACAAGCATAAATTTAATCAGGCAAATTCACGGCCACCTAATGATCAATACATTATACATGGATGTGCACTGAAAGTCTGAAACAAATTCACGGACACCCCTACACTTTACAGTAAAAAATATAGAATTTCACACTGTTGTGATTGAATAAATTTGATCTGGGCGAGAGAGAATGGGATTACCGAGTATCAATTACCAATATACCTTATGCATAATTATCATAGACCCATGTGCCATGCCGCCATGGTAAAATATGTAAATCAGTAAATGTAATGCGAAAAAATAATCGAAATCGACAGGTGACAAATCACAAATGAATAAGGAAGTGGTACAGGCGGAAGACAATCAACAACGTCTCAACGACAATAAAGATAAAACCAATGGCATAACAAAGAACATACCAGTGATACCACAACAAATAATAAAGATAAAGTCAATTCTTCAGCCTACATTAAGCCATACAGTCCATGACACAAGCTCACAATATCAAACCATCAACAACCACAACAAAGAACAACAATGGTGTGATAGAGAGAGAGAGAGAGAGAGAGAGAGAGGAGTTGAGATAATGGGGATTTAGCTCTTACCTCTCAAAGAGACTTAAATTCAAAATCAGAGGTGAAGAGTAAGACATAACCTGTAGGCTATCTGCTAGGGTAAAAAATAAAAAGGAAGGAGTAGCCGCGAATAGGAAAGTGATGAAAGTATGAAAGTGGAATGCGGAAATTAGAGATTCCGAATTGCCGGAACACGGGCCGGAATGCCGCCGAATGCCTTATGCGGCTATGCCCTAACTCCTCCAGTCCTCCTAAGGAATGAAGTCGAAGCGAGAGTCAAATCGGGAGTCGAGACTCTTGATTCTCGAAGAAGTGTATGGCATTGGCATCGGCCATCGAGGACTGAAAGGCCGAAGCGTCAAGGAGTCTTAGACTCTTAATCAACTCAAACGGTCGAGAATTGAAGCTATGGAACCTAAATTATCAATTTTACTGTGTAAACCAAAATTTTTTAAATTAAAACCAAACCAAAAACCCTAAACCACACAAACACACAATTTCAACCAAAAATCAAATAATAAACATAAAAACCGAACCAGATTAACCAAATAAATTTGGTTCGGTTCAGTTTTACGGTTCAAACCAACTAATGTACACCCCTATGAACAATGACAATCAGTTGATGACAGTTAATAGTGATGATCAATAGCGATGAATATTGGTCGGGTGAAGCTCTAAGTTTGTCAGATATCTAGGCTCTTTTCTTTCGAGTCCATGTTTCTCTCATGTAGAAAATAGTGGTCTATTTATAATTTTTTTGAATGTCATTATGATAATTTAACCAACAATTCATCAGACGATTCATTTTATTATATATCATTCTTTCATCATTTAAGTGTCATATGAATCTTAGGATTGAGTAAATATTTGATTCTTTGAATTTCATTTATCAAGTCACTCATTTTAACTATAATCATGCATGCAGAATCAAAAATTATTTGATTCTTTAATTAATATTTCAAAATAGTTGAAAACACTTTAAAAAATATTTAATTTGACTATAAATATTAAAATTTAAGATATGTAAAAGAATTATGTGCTATGCATGTAAATGCCTCAAAAAATTAAATAAGAATTGGAGAATAAACAACAAAGGTTTCAACGGTCATATAAAGATTATATTGTTTGATGAGATTTACATATGTCAACGGTCAATTAAAGATTAAATATTTCATTAAGCTTCAAAAGAAATACATAAAGAATAATTACACAATCATATGAATAAAAATAAAAATAATACTTTATTTGTATGGATAACTTTAAAAAAAGACACAATCTTCGATTACGATGACGAAGGTTGATTCAAATCCCACTCAAATCCTCTCCAAAATCAATTGATTTTCTCATGAATCAATCATTCCTTTAATTATTTATCCAAATATAAATGAAATCCACAATCATTAAGCCAAATCAAAATCAACTCGAATCAAACCCAACTTAGCCCATTTGACTTGAAATGTTCCAATGAACTAAAATCCATTGGAATTTAAATCAATTGCAATTAGATTTATATATCAATCCCAAATATATATATAATCTCAACTAAATCAAACTCAACTCAAAATCAAGCCAACATAACCCAATTGGCTCACTTGACCCAAAATGGCCAATTTGGCTTATTTAAACCAAAATCCAATTCAATCCAAATCAAAATGAATTAAGCTAATCCAAACTTCATGTCATGATTGTTGATCACCATATGATGATCAATTAATATAAATTGGGTCAAACCAAGTCAACTTAACCCTTCGACCAAGTCAACCCTTTAACCCATATGAACCAAAACTAGTCAAATTGTAACCCAAGCAAAATCCACTGAAACTGATGATTCAAATCAACCCAAAATCAACATTTAAACATGACTTGACCCTTAATTGAGCCAAACCAAACCTAATTAGCCATTTGACCTAAGTTGACCCAAATTGACCTAAAAGGTCAAAATAGGTCAAATCCAAATTCAATCAAAATTGATTTCAACCAATGGCTCAAGTTCATTCCAAATTGATTATTGAACTTGACCAAAGCTATAATTGAGCTCAATTTGACCAATTGGTCAACCTAATCCAACTTAGCCCAAATTGACCTAAAAGGTCAAATTGGACTAAACCCAAATTAAATCTAAATTAAATCAAACCAAAGGATACAATCCTTTTCAAATGGTCATTTGAACTTGATCCAACCCTTGGTTTGACCCATTTTGACCAATTGGTCAACCTAACCCGATTTGAACCAATTTGACCAAAATGGGTAAAATTAACCCAAATTAAATCAAATGAACTCCAAATGACATGAAATTTAGCACAACTTACTTTTGACTCATTTCAAATCTTCCCACATCAAATCCAGTGCCAAATGACCACTTTGCCCTTCAGTCAAGGGCATCCCATGGAAAAAGAATCTTGCCCAAATGATCATTTCTCTTCCTTGGCAACTTGTCACTCATCCATTAGTCCATATAAGCACCAAGGACACTGACCAACCTGACCCAAGAGGTGGTTGGGGTAGCCATGACTCATGGAGAGGTGAATTTATCTCACCTCTCTTATTAGAACACTTAGCATAAAGGACTTCCACCTGCCCTTGCTAGGATATACATTAGTCCTTCATGGTAGCCACCTCCCATGCCTTGGTCACTCAAATCAAGCCACGTAAGGAGAATCCCAACCACCCCAAGCCAAAGACACCCATTAGGAGCCAAAATCACAAGGAATGATGTGATTTTCAGCCATTCCAAAAGCACAAAAAATAGAGAGGCAAAAACTCTTCCTCCCACACTTATTTCACTCCTCTAGAGCTCTCAAAGCAACCAACAACCATTCTCACTTGGTTTTTGAGCAAAAGCCATCAAAATCAAATGAATTCTGGTGAGTAAGCAGCGACAATTGGAGAATACATTATTTCGAAGTGAAATAAGACCCAAACCCATTCCAAAGCTTCTTCTTGTACTTAGGAGCACGCTCGGATCATCACCACTACCAGAAATCATCCTCGGTGAGATAATTTTAAAAAAAAAAAATTGTAGTCGGCCTTAGGTTCTCTTATTTATGATGTTTTTTGTTCAATTTTAGAAATTTTCTTTAGATTACCCATGCATTTTTTATTTTACATCATCCCCACGCATTTGGAGTAATTTTCGGTGAAGATCGCCATAAAATTGAGTCTAAAATGAAGTTTTTTGTTCAAAATTTTCACAAATATCGCAAAAATCCCACCTAGAACAGTGTTCCGTCTGCCTCTTCCTCTAGATCGCCCACCAGTTGTTCGATCTCCCATTCAGGGAGATGGACGGTTCAATTCATGTGGATCGCACGAATCACGCGATCATGATATTTGACCGTCCGCGGATCAAAGCCGATTCTTCAAGGCCCTGTGCATTCTCATCTACCGATGTGGCATTGCTTGACCAAATCGCGGCGCCATGTGGTCTGGTCCACCAAGACCGCAGAAGATTAGGTTAAGTAAAAAAATTAGGGATTTTTTGCTTTTTAAAAATTAATTAAAAATACCTGAAGCTTCAAAATTTTAAAAAAATAAAATAAAATAATGCTCAATGAAAAATTGCAAACAATGGCTCGTTAGATTCATCTTTCCGAGAGGAATCCAACAAACCTAGAATCCCCAAATTTGACTAATAGTTTGAGCTTAATTTAGGTTTTAGTGAAAATCAAATTTTATTAATTACTCTAAAAATATAAATGAGATTAAGCTAAAATTTTTAGGAATTGAAACTGAAGTTAAATACACCTATCATAAAAAATTCAAGTTAAAAGGATTTTGGGATTGGAAGATATTACATTTTGAAGTTCAAATAGTGAAAATAAATTAATGGATTTTATAAAAATCATAGAAAATCATTTAAATTAATTGAAATTTTAAAAAATTATAACAAATCATAAAAAAATCATAAAAAGCAAATAAATACTCATTTTAAAAGTATTTTAAAGGAGAATTTAATAAAAATATTCTCATTTGATTATGATCAATAATTAAGGCTTAATTTAGGTTTAACTAAAAACTTAATTAGCTTAATAACTCCTTAATTACCTAAGTAATTAATCTCAAACTTTCTGAGGTTAATTAATGGGATGACATTTACCTCCCATAATTTTCTTGGGATTTATTGCTTGGTTAATTAGGAAAATTGCTTATATATGCCCTAATTACTTTCTTAATTAATTAGTTGGTTAATTAACATTCTAAATAGCAAGGAAACCATTAATTAAGTTTGCTAATCATTGTGGAACAATGAATGGGCATGTGGAATGAAATTAGACCTTTTTCCCATTCTTTTCTCTAAGTTCATTCCACTTGACTTGAAACTAATTAATTTGGGGTTAATTAATGGTTTAATTCATTAATTCAATAACTTAATTAATCAAATTGAAATCATAATCATTCCAGATCTCATCTAATTAAGTTTCTTCAGTAGATTCTTAGGTGTTCAATAAGCTAAGAGAATCCTAAGGAAATTATAATTAGCCTATATGTGTGGGAGAGTTATAAGAGTACTTTATTAAACCCTTTAATTTAATTAACCAATAATTGTGAGGCAAATTTCATTAGGCCCTTTTATTTTCATGGGATCATTATTGATTTTATTTCCAAAGCATGTGCATATCATGTTGGCTCATAATTACTTGGATAATTATGCTAAGGTGGTATAAGAAAGAGGTAATTAATGGTCTTAACTCATATAATAACTTAATTAATCTATAAAATCAATTCATTGAACCAAATTGATTAACCAATACGGAAATGGGTTAGGAGCAGCAAATGATTGAATCTCCTCTTTTCTCTAAATCAAATCAAATATCAAAAAATAACTTAATAAGAAGTTTTGGTTTACTTTAAATGATTGTATTTGACATGATTGTCCTTAGTAATTAGTTTGATTGGATGAAACATGTGTTTTATGTCTTATTATTTTTTTTCAATCATATTAAATGATGTGTTTCATGTGGTTCCATGCATTCATGTTTTCAAAATGTTTAAACTTAAATGAATTTCCTTTATATCAAGCTTGAATATGTTGATTTAATTTAATATATGTGTAGCTGTTATCACTATTAAATCCAAATATATTTTCAAAAAAGCTTATGAATGAGTAATAACATATGAAGTCATAGTATTTATGATTATATATAAGTTTGCATGTGCTTACAACTTAAGCATGTGAAATAGAGCTTTATTTTCTTTAATCCATATATAGTTTCACATGTATTTGAATGTTAATAAGTATATAGTTTGGACATCCCGGTAATATGAGGCTTTAGTTAGCCCAAAAAAGGTCATTTGATTACCTCACTCCCCTGGTTTAATAATGAGACGCACTTATTTGATTTCATTTACATGTGTTCCTATATTAGAATTGGAATGAAATTTTGTTTCACATACATAAATGTTCTAATCAAATAAAAATATATTTTTTGCATGATTTTATTTCTCTTACTTACATATACATTAATGTGTAGTGAGATAGCAAAGTATATAGTGTGGACATCCCGAGAACACAGGGCTTTAACTAGCCCCAAGGAGTTCATTTGATTACCTCACTTCCCTAGTTTAACAAAGGCACGTACTCGCTTATTTCTCTTTACATGTGTATGCATGTGTGACTAAAGGATGAAAATCTCTCTTTTCTACTAAAAAATACATGCATTCATAATATGCTAAGTGATTGAAGTAATTAGCCATATGATTTGGGGTCTCTTTCCTTATGTTCTTACATACAAATTTACATGTGTTTGAATGAAAATGGATATATAGTTTGGACATCTTGGGAATACAAGGTATTAGTTAGCCCCAAGGAGGTCATTTGATTACCTCACTTCGCTGGTTTAACAATGACATGTACCTATTTAATTTCATTCTTATATCTTTTTGTATAAGAATTTAGATAAAGCTCTAAATTAACATGATTAAATAATTCAATCAAATAAGAAATATATGCTTCAAATATGCACAGCAACATTCATCATTTAAGTGTGCTAACATATGTTGCATATATAGATACACTTAAAGATTATATCGTATGCATGTTATATGTGATGAAAATGAATAATTGATATATGTCATGTTATAGTAATTCAATTAAGGTAATCTTAAGATGCTTTTCAGGTTGAATTGAATTATTTAAAGTAACATGTTAATAAGCCATTGTTGACCTCATTTTTAGAATGAGCTCTCAACCCCTCCATCTTAGACATAGGACTCCTCTTAGACTTTAAGAGTTCCTTAATCTTAAGACACATCTAGGGATTAGGTGGACACTCAACCTAGCTTTAGAAGACTTAGAAGAGTTAGCCATAAAAATAGGTTATGCCTTTGGGGTGTTAGGAAAACTTCCTATCCTTAGCTTAAACCATTCCTGACTTTCCCTCCTTCAAGTCAAACTCCAAATCAATTCTATTTTATTTTCTCCAAACTCAAATCAATTCCATGATTCAATTCTATGATTGAACTCCATGATTGAAATCCATGATTGAAATCTATGATTGAAACCCATGATCAAAATTCATCAAAAATTCCTAAGTCTAAATTTTGCCTGAGTCCTTAACCTTCCCTTAAGGGCTTAACTAAAATCATGATATAAACTAATTCAAATATTTGAGATTTTCTCATAACTCATTTATATTCACACATATAAATGAAATATAAATACAAACCCATCAAACTAAACTCAAAGTTCCAAATCAATTCATGGAATTCCGTAAGTCCCTTTAATTTTTCATTAATGGACTTAGCCAAAATCAACCCTAAACCTTGATCAAATCAATTCAAACTCATGAGATTTTATCAAAACTCATTTATATTCTCATTTATATTCACATATATAAATGAAATATAAATATAAATCAATCAAATTAAAAGAAAAAAAATTAAATTCCCAATTTAAAATCTCCTTAAGTCATTAATTTTCCATTAATTGACTTAGCCTAAAACTTGATCAAACCATCTTAAGCTCATGGGATTTTCTCAAAAATCATTTATATTCTCATTTATATTCACATATATAAATGAAATATAAATATAAATCAATCAAATCAAATCTCAAATTAAATTCCCAATTTAAAAATTTCCTAAGTCCATTAATTTTTCATTAATGAACTTAGCCTAAATCATGATTAAACCATCTCAAAGTCATCAAATTTTCTCATAAATCATTTATATTCTCATTTATGTTCACATATATAATGAAATATAAATATAAATTATTTATATTCTCATTAATGAACTTAGCCTAAATCTTGATCAAACCATCTCAAAGTCATCGGATTTTCTCATAAATCATTTATATTCTCATATATATTTACATATATAATGAAATATAAATATAAATCAATCAAATCAAATTCAAAAATTCAAACTCTAAACTCCAAAATTTTCCTATATCCCTTAAATCCTTCTTAATGGACTTAGCCCAATTCATGATTAAACCACTTCAAATCGTTGAAATTTTCTCATGACCAATTTATAATCTCATTTACATTCACATATATAAATGAAATATAAATTCAAACAATCAAAACAAATCCCAAAAATCAAACTCAAATCATCTCAAAATCCAATCTAAGCCTTTCAAGTCAAAATCTTGAACTTAGACAAATCAATTTCAAATCAAGTCAAACTCTTGATTTTTTCTCATGATTCAATCAACCCTACAATCATGAGCTCATATATAAATTCAAACTTCAATCACTCAATCAAAACCCAAGTCAAAAATCAAACTGAAAACCCTTTCATATTCTTCCTTTGAATATGAAATTGTCAAATGGATCTATACCCATTTGACTTCAAACCACTTGTAAATGGATTTATATTTCAATCATGAGTCCATGTACAAGATCAACCAACTTCAAATCAGGCTTTGACCAAGCTTTTTGACCCACTTAGGATCACTTGATCCAAAGTGACCTAAAGTATCCTTATGAGCCAAATTCTAATCCTAACTAAATTAGATTGAACCAAACTCATCTATTCCTCTCATCATGATCAACAATCATCATGGGATGATCAATCAATCAAATTGGGTCAAACCAAGTCAAACCTGAGAGTTGACCAAGTCAACACTTAACCTAAAATGAAACCTAACATAGCCAAATTCCACCATAAGCCAAATTGATTGAAACCATTGATCTAAGTTCACTCATGACTTATGTTTGAACTTGACCAAGCCAACATTTGAGCCTAACCTAGCTCTCACTTAATTAAGTTGACCTATTTTGACCTAAAGGGCCAAAATGTGTCAAAACTTGATCTAAGCCAAATTGATTGAAACCAATGGGTCAAGTCCATTTCAAATCACTTGTGGAACTTGACCAAAGCCTCAATTGGCCAACTAGACCTAACCTAGCCCAATTGACCTTAGACCCAACATAACCTAAAGGAGTCATGTTGAGCCAAAATTGAACTTAACTAAAATTGATTGGAAATAAAGATACCAATCCACTCCATATGACTAACCTAACTTAAACCTACCCTTGACCTATCAGGCCGGTCAAATGTCCAAATAGGTCAACTTGACCCATTGCAGCTAAAAGTCATATGAGCCAAATTCAAAATCATAACAAATTGAATAAAAAAAGCCACCAAAATATTTCAAATGGTTATATGAACTTGACCCAACTCTTGGTTTGACCCATTTTGACCTAAATGGGTCAACATGAGTCAAACTCTATCAAATAAATTTCAAATCTCATGAAACTAGGCCAAACCTAACTTCTCGACGGGAAAACTATTCTAGTTCAGTAAAGAACTTCTTATGGAAATGTTTTTTTAGACTCTCGTCCATTCCCTTCTCTTTCCTATCCTGGTCGTTATTGACTAGCTCGGCTCTAGTTTTTGTTTTCTTTAGTACTTTGCTTTTACCGAATGGCCAAGGTTGCAAGAAACCGATTGCTTGCAAGGCAACCGAACTGACATAGGAAAAGCAACCTCCACTCGTCGAAGGCCAGGTGCTCGCACGGGCCTTTTCTTTGCCAATCTCGAATTCAAATCTTTGCTTACCTGTGGGCCTTCCAGGATCACTTTTGGAGCTTGCAATGTTGAGTTCTCCACATACCTAACATGTCCAAAGTGGAAAAATAGCAAAATGGCCATCCTACCCCTAGGCCATAGACTAAAATTTGGCTTAACCCATGGATAATTTGGTCATACCCTCTTCACATTCACTTGAGGCTTTCCTAAAGCTCAAGAAGACCTAGGGGAGAGTGGTGCACCCAACCCAATGGGTTTGGGTCAACCTATTTGATCCCTAGACCAAACTTGACCTTATGGGTCAAAATTAAAAATTCAAACTCCCTCTCAAGCTCAAATTCAAGCACATGGGAGGTTGGCAATCCACTCCTTGGCTCAAATCGACCATGTGCACACTCCTAACTGATCAAACAACCCTCAACCTATGATCAATTTGATCAGAATGGCATGCACATTGCCGGTCATTCGATCCTTCAAGGGGGAGATATACTCCCCCTAATTCAGACTCAGATTGAAGCTAAGGAACTCAGAGCAATCATCAGAGAGCACTCCCAAGCTTCTTAGAGAGGATTGGAAAAGGCCATTTCTTGATTTTCAAATGGTGAAAATAGGGGAGCTCAATTTATTAACCAATTTCTTTCTTCAATTTTCCAATTTTCACTTCATCTAGGAGCTTGCAATTTTAAGCTATTAGAGTTCCCACAATAAGTAAGGATCCAATTCATTCAAAGCCATAAGATACCTAAGGAGGAGTTGGTCCACACATTGATTCACTCAACCTCAAGTGCTCATACTCTCAACAAGGCTTCGTCTTAACCAGACGAAGCTTATCCAAGGGAATCGCATGTCGATGATCACCTTCGATGAGGTATGGGATTTTTTGACCATTAAACTCAATGTGGTGTGGAGGTTTGGGAAAGAAATTTTCACCCCATTGATTTTTTATCATTGGAATTGCAGCTCTCTGGCTTTAGATGGTGTGGATTGAATTTGGTTTGATTCTATGCTAGATCGAGCTTGGATCTCCCCCTTGATCATGGACGGCCTCTGTTGATCAAGGGGAATAACTTGGATGATCTCAGTCAGCCATTCATGCATTTTAGATGGATGACTGAGATAATTTAGCATGTTTAGAAATCTTTTTATCTGATTTAAAATGTGGGGAGATCCCTGGCCATCCAATCTTTGATCGGATGGTAGAGGATTAAAGCATGTGTGCCGTCAATCACCATTTGAGATGTGACATTTAAGTAATCCCTCATGGCATGATGCATGTAAAGTGCACTGCCGCCACCGCCACGCGTCACGCCGTGAGCCAGGGATTAGTTAGGATTAATAAAATGCTTTAATTAATTCTTAATTCACTTAGAGATCTTTCAAAATTCATAACTCTTGTTAGAAAATTTAGAAAATCATAAAATAAAATCCTATAGATAGAAAACTAAACCTAAAACATTTTAAAATTAATTTTGATGAGTTTTGAATTATGCTTTTCTCTGAATCTAAGTTTTATTAGAAAGTTTATTTTGCTAATTACTTTTTAATTAAGCATCGGATTGATCCCAAATTACTTGGGTATGGTTTAGGGGATGACTTCTACCTCCCCTAATTTTCTTGGGATTTATTGAAGGCTTGATTAGGATAATTGCAGATGGTTTCTTTAATTACTCTCCTTATGTAATTAAGCATAATTAAGGTATGATTAGTGATTTTAACCTATGATTAGGGTTGATTAAGGTCAAATCCAGTAAGTAGGAGGTTTATGAAATATTGTTGGGGAATTTCCCCTAAGATATTCCCTAAACCCCCATTTCTCTCCTTAATCTCATTTTAATTAAGAGTTAATTCATTAATTATCCCCTTAATTAATTTTTAAAAATTCTAAAAGTTCCAAATCTTAATCAATCTACTTTGGGTAGATGCTTAGGTGTTTAATTGCATAAGTTCAATTAAGGAAATCAAAACCAAATTCACATGTGTGAAAGGGTGTTTTGAAATTACTTAAGCTAAACCTCTTAGCTTAATTAACTTTTAATTATGATCCAAATTGCATTAGGTCTTTTTCTTATTAGGTGCATTGCAAATTTAAATTTCTTGTGGGTTTTATGTCATCTCATTGGCTCATAATTATTTAGTTAATTCTTCAAAGGTGGTATAGGTAAGGGTTAATTAAGTTACTTAATTCATAAGTTAACCTAATCAATACCTAAAAATGGATCTAATTATCTAAAAATTAAACAAAAAATATATCAAACACATGTGGGAATGGGTTAGGAACAACAAACTCATCTCACCTTTTCAAAATTAAATCAAACTTCAAACTAAATAAAAATTACTTTGAATTCACTTTGATTCATTTTAAACTTTTTTATTTTATAAGAATGTCTTTAAGATTTAAGTGAAATGAGTTTGTTTACATGCTTTCATTGCTTTGGATCTTTCCCCAACATGTTAAGTTGTATGCCATGTGATTTTATGCATTCATAATTTCATTTTTCAAATTTTAAAATGAAGTTGTTTACTTTATGTCAAATTTGTATATGTTGGCTAAAGTAGAAATATGAGTGACTATTATCACTACTAAATCCAAATTATTTTCAAAACATATAAATCAAATATAAAATTTGAAAGTATGCTACTTATATTTTTAATTATAAGCTTGCATGTGATAGATTATAAAGGTATGCTTAGCATAGGTTTTCTTTCTTTCTTATGTTAACATAGTTTTGAATAGGTGTTGGTAAGATATAGGCTTCATTTGAAAAGAACCCAACACTTACTTAATTCCATACCCTATTCATCCCTATGCTATCACCTAAGAAGGGTTTCCTATACTTACATACATAAATTGCATAAACAAAAATGAATCCATTAAATAATTTTTGCATTCTCATTTTCCATTTCATTTCTTTTATACATATGCTTATATTTAAGGAAAGTGGTATATTAGTCTGGACAATCTTGAGGTTGCAAGGCTTTAAATAGCCCTAAGTAGGTCTTGTATCTTACACCTCCGGTTAACAATGACGTTGTACTATCTTATGCCTTTCTTACTTTCATGTGTGTATGTGAAAATTTGGATAAGGAAAACCTTTTCTACTTAAGAAAAATCATGCATATTCAACTTCTAAATTTCCTTAAGTGGATTACTTAGCATGCATCATAAAATGTGTTAAATACTCTCATTTGCATGTATAGATATGCTTAGGGTCCATCCATATGCATGTTATATATGTTGGGAAAGAAATGAAGTAATGTGTGTTATGTGAATTTTGATTCATTTTATTTAATCTTAAAATACCTTTCTTTTTGAATAGGTTTGTTTAGAGTTTATCTAAACTTAAGATTAATTAAAAGATTTAATCAAAATATTCACCTAAACAAAACTAAAATGTGAACCTACTTTAGAGATTACTTAGGTTAGGAAAGGAAAGAGAAGTTCTCTTCTCTTTCCCTCTCTTCATAACTTAGTAATTAATTGTAGGATCTACTTAAACCGAATCAAAACATGAAATAAAAATCAACCCAAATTACTTAAATAACTTAAATGAAACCCTCCTTTGAGTTGAACATGTTCTTCACACTTAAAAAATTTGAACCTAAAATCACAGCTAAGCATACCACACAAACCTTCAATGCACAGACATTAGCCTAAGTCACAACTTCTAGCTTTAGGTTAGGTCAGTGCATGGTTTGATTTTTATTTTATTTTATGATATATATTTTAGATTGGATGTTAGGGTTCATGCTCGTAGAATGAATGGTAGGACGTTCTTAGTCTAACTATTCTTTTCTCTGAGGGATTGTGCTTAAGCTATCATAAATAAAAATATAAATGCTTTTGCTTGCTTTACCCTAAGCATAATCCATAGGTCAGGTAGACTTAGCCACCCATGTGTGGGATGATAAGTCTAATATACATGCTTGGGATTTGTGTGATTTGTTTTAGATAACCTTTGTTTTGTAGGTGTAAGTTAAATTTCCACTTTTTCTTTTCAAGTAAATTTGTGTAATTAGGATTTTGGAATAATTTTTATGGAGATTAGGATGAGCATTGGTCATAAGATCTTGTCTTATGCACTATGTAAATCCTTGGAGTATCCACCTTTCAACCATCCAAAAGAAGGAACCAAAGAAGAAAGAAGAAAAGGAGAAAGAAGAGTAAAGCTTGAAGACCCCCATAACCATGAATTCCTTGCTTAATTATAATTTAATTCATTTATAATCCAGGTTGTATAAGGGTAGAGCTCGACTACTCATATTTTATATTTTTGGATTTATACGGTGGTGCCCGACCACAACGATTTTTTTTTCTTTTTTACGATTAGCTTTATGAATTGGTTGATGGTTTGTTTAGCTTTTGCATTAAGTGGCATACTTTTTCTAGTTTCTTTCTTGCTTTATGTATGACATGGATGACGATTAGGCTCTTTAGAAAAAAATAAATATTTTACCCAACTTAACAACTCAAAATAAAATTAAATAACTCATAACCTCACCTAAAGCTTAGGTTTAAAATCAAGATAAAAGAATTAGCAACCCCTTAGCTGAATGAGCATTTCTTTATAATATCATGAATAAATGCATCTTATTTCACTCTTGATTGGAGGGCTTCCACCTTTGCCAGAGAAACTTGGCTTGACCTTTGAGAGCCATGGTGAAAACTCACCTCCTCCCTTCTCACTGATTTTGGTCAATAATCTTCTTTCTCATGCATTAGTCATATGAATCCTATTAGCCTGAGTCAAAATATTTGACCAAAACGAAAATAAAATGAAATTTGAATTGCATTAGATTTAAGTCATTTGAAGCATGTCCCTTTACATGATCTAGTCTCTTTAGGGAGTGAGTTTAAGGACTTAGCCTCTTTCTAAATAATAACAAACTAGCTATCTTGCACAAGCATAAAGACTTGCCTACATATATTTAAAATCGTAGGAGGAATTATTTGGCGACCACCCCCAGCGGATTGTAAGTGCAAGCTGTTGGTTGGTTTGTCATTTCTTGTGAAGGAAAACCAATTACTCTTTTTTTGCCTTAGATTTAGGTAGTGCTTCTAGCCCTCGCTGAAGCTCCCTAGATTTAGGTTCTGAGGTTGCTTCTCCTCTTTGTGGTCCATAAGATTAATTTCTCACCTCTTAGGCATTTCCTTAATCTTGTGTTAAGGAATCTTAAGTCCTAAATTTCTAATGAAAAATACAACTCAAACAAACTAAATCAATTTCTAAAATATAAAGCCCAACTATAGGATAGTGTGAGATGCTCGTTAGATTTCCTAGCATCATGGGCATCTCCTACTTATCTTCCATTTTGGCTTCAATAATAACTCCATCTTTTGACCAATCCTATTTTATCTTTCAAAAATAAACTAATCGATTGATAGTCCTTTTCTATTGAAATCTTCAAAGACAACGATCATTTACCTTAATCGAGAGTTTTCCTAAGGGATCCTCATCCCTTAGGATGTAATTAACTATGGCGGCTTGCCCTTGTAGGGAACTTAACAAACCCATTTAAAATAAATCATGCTTTACTTTTCCATGTAAAGTAGGAAGAATCTCTAGTACATATGCAGACCCATCATCCTTAGAAGTCCTTATTGAGGTGATTAGGTCCATTAAAGGGTAGTAACTTCTGTCTTTCGAGATAGTATATTAGTTTCTTAATGATGTACCCAATCACCTGAATAAGTATATCTATGGATCTGTGTGACATCCTAAAAAGATGAATTTTTATAAGGGTCTTGTCCTCTTTTATTTTTCACTAATAAATTTGAAAGGCGACTCCAATACCCTATGGAAAATTTTCACCACAGATTTTTCTGGCGACTTTACTGGGGATGGTTCCTCTCTCCATCTTTGGTAAATGATCATTGTCTTTGAGTATCGATGGTGGGTTTGTACCTTGGTATGAATCCAAGACTATCTTTCTTTTCATTGGCACTTAGCTCATTTCATTCTTGAGTTGAGTTAGCTAACATCTTTAGGTTTTAGGATCGCATTCCTTGTTGGTCTTAAAACCCCCATTGGGTTCTCCAATGGGTAAAATAAAAAAAAGAAACATCTTAAAGACTTCATCCCTATCATTTTTATGATAAGGAAAGGTTCATTCCTAAAAATAATAAATTCTCCATAAAGAACTTTGCTTTTTCAAAAGCACCTTTTCAAAAATACACTTAATAAAATATTTTCCACAAAATTTTTTCACCCTCATTTAACAATTCCCATAATTGTTACATGTAGGGATTTTCAAAAATAAAATTAATAACATTTTCCAAAAGCACAAAAATATATCTTCTTCAATTCACTTTGATGAAGATTTCATTTTCAAAAATAAAATGAACAATCATCTTTTTCAAAAATCACAATCATAATCATAAAGTTTTCAAAAACACACATGAATCTTTCTATTTCAATACACTCACACTTATTGAATGGAAAGTTCATTTTTAAACAAAATTAAACTTTTCAAAAAAAAAAAAAAGGACATATGAATACCTTCATTTAATATACTCAAATTTATTAAATGAAGATTTCACTCTCAACTAAAAAATAAAATATCTTTTAGGAATTCCCACTTAAACATATCTCACATATATTTTAAGTTGGAATTCCTCTGTTTCAAAAAGCAACAATCACACATAAAACAAAAATTTCATAATTCAAAAATAAAATTAATCTCCATTCTACATGCCTAAATTTGTTGAATGGAAGTCCTCTTTTCAAAACATTAAAACTTCAACAATCATATTTAAAAAAAAATTTCAAACGTACAATTAGAACTTCATTTAGCATAATCAAATTTGTTAAGTGAAGTTTCCAAATCTAAAATCAAAAATCAACAATCAAATTTTAAATTTTCAAAACACATTTGGAATTTCATTTAATATACCCAAATTTGTTAAGTGAAGTATCCAAATCCAAAAGAATTTAAAATTTTTAAACATATTTGGAACTTCATTTAACATACCCAAATTTGTTAAGTAAACTTTTCAAATCCAAAATCCAAAAATTTTCTAAAACACATTTTGGAAGTTCATTTAACATACTCAAATTTGTTAAGTGAAGTATCCAAATCCAAAAATTCAAAATTTTTCAAACAACATTTGGAACTTCATTTAACATACCCAAATTTTTTAAGTAAAGTTTCCAAATCCAAAATTCAAAAAATTTTCTAAATATATTTTGGAACTTCATTTAACATACCCAAATTTTTTAAGTAAAGTTTTCAAATTCAAAATCCAAAAATTTTATAAACACATTTGGAACCTCACTTAACATACCCAAATTTGTTAAGCGTAGTCTCAAAATGCCAAAATAAAAATTTTCAAACACATTTTGGAACTTCACTTAACATACCCAAATTTATTAAGTGAAGTCTCCAAATTCAAAATCCAAAAAATTTTCAAACACATTTGGAACCTCACTTAACATACCCAAATTTGTTAAGTGAAGTCTCAAAATTTAAAATCCAAAAATAAAATTCAAACATATATTTGGAACTTCATTTAGCATACTCAAATTTGCTAAATGAAGTTTCCAAATCAAAAATCAAACAATTTTCAAAACAAATTTGTGGAACTTCATCTAGCATACTCGAATTTGCTAAGTAAAGTTTCCAAAATCAAAACCAAAAATTTCTCCGATACCTTTGGAACTTCTTCCCATTAGTATACCAAATTTGCTAAGGAGAAGTTTCCATTTTCAAAACCAAGATGAAATCAAAATTTTTAAACACACCATTTGGAATTTCACATAGCATACTCAAATTTGCTAAGTGAAATTTTCATTTCACAAAACTAAGTAGGACTTCATCTTTAGCATACCAAATTTGATAGAGTTGAATCTCCACTTTCAATCACCTCAAAAACAAAACAAAACACTTAGGATTCCCTTAGCATACCAAATTTGCTAAGGATCCTACCCTTTTTAGAAATCAAAATATTCCAAACAAAATAAAACACTTAGGATTTTCTTAGCATACTAAAATTTGCTAAGGATCCTATTTTCAAAAATTAAACAAAACACACTTAGATTCTTTACTTAGAATACCTAAATTTGCTAAGTGAGAATTTTAAATTTTTCAAAATTAAAACAAATTCATAAAAAGAAACAATCTTTCTCAAACACTTTACTTAGCATACCTAAATTTGTTAAGTAAGTAAAATTCCAAAATAATCAAACAAAATACAAAATCAAATTGACCCTTACTTTGCTAAATTTGTTAAAGGAAAGGGTCCTCAAATCACAAAATTCAAATTCAAACAACAATGAACCTATGAAAGCATCCTGTCAAAAATTTTGAATCCATATTTCAACATACTTAAATTTGTTGAAGTTTGGATTCATATTCAAATTCCCCTTTCAATAAATCTTCTTAAATCTATTTGAACCCCACTTAACACTTCAAAGTTATTGTATGTGGGTTTAAATTTTCAAAATTTAAAATTCAAAAAAATCCATGGAGACAGAAATCTGATACAAGTTCATTTCTCATTGCAGATTCTTTACAGTCAGTACAATATAGTTCAATTTTAGTTTACTACAGTTTTGGAAATGGCCGGTTCTCATAAATTTGTCTTCACCTTCCCCCATGGTATGGATCTAGCTTTAGATCGACTTCCCATCACCATACGATTCACTTTGGTGGGATTTGATAGAGCCAAGATCACTTGAGGGCATTCCCTCATAGTTGGACTTACCTTCGATTATGATGTCTCACTAAGAGGAAAGTTGTGGAAGTACCCACGACTTTAGTTATTATAGTGCCAGATGCGGTCCATCTCAGTTGCAATTCATGAGTTGCTCATGTTGCCCCATTAGCACCTACCATCATACCCCTCAAGGGTAAGGCTCCCAGTCGGGCTTGCCTCCATTTGAGTATGGGTCTAGCTTCCTCTCTCCACCCATGCACAGGAATAAGAATCGTATGATCAAACGGTTCCACACTCGGATAGCTTGGGAGCTAGAGGTAGTGGCTCGATCATTCATGGATGAGTCTCCCATCACCACTTCACCATTGGTTACAGAAAATCAATTGCATCCTCTCTTCGGATCAGACATAGAGGATGCCAGGAGGATTCGTTTATCACCTCCTCGTGTGGTGCATTTAGCCACATTTCTAGAGTAGGGAGGTGCGTGCCCTCAATGTGTTCTATGGTAGGAGACATCTGGAGTCGAGTTTGGGACATAGTTTGATGGAGGATGGAGGTTGTGATCACTTTGGTTGATTTTCCAGCTCGGCTACTGAGCATACCCATAATATTCTTCTCACGGGGACCAATCACCACAAGAGGGCAGTTCCTGTGCACAAAAAGTTGGTGGTGTCTCCACCCCACCACTCTACCCCTCATCTGCCATTGCTAGTGTAAGTTACAGCATCTCCCTTTCCATTTAAGGCTATGAAGGCCGCATCCAAGAAAAAGTGCACCCCGTTGGTGATCCAACTATGGCTAAGGGATCCTACCCCTCCTACACCACCCATTGTGGTAGGGCCAAGCTCTCCCACTCGACCTTCACTAGTGGT
The DNA here is from genome assembly GCA_021442155.1 of Cymbidium sinense. Lineage (NCBI taxonomy): Eukaryota > Viridiplantae > Streptophyta > Magnoliopsida > Asparagales > Orchidaceae > Cymbidium > Cymbidium sinense. The sequence continues at coordinate 126,279,703 of CM038218.1, forward strand.
GGTGCGAGGAGTGGCGAAGCATCATGGTGGTTCCTTCACCCCTCTGACCCGGATATGGAGATGGTGAGTTATTCTGATATTAGATAGTTAAGCTGCGGTGGTAGAGGAATATCCTAGATTATTACCTCTTACGGTATCAATCAAAGTGGCATTCATCAGTGAGTACAATCTACCACATTGACTCCCAGGTAGGTGAGTCCGGTGTGCCTCTACATGATAGTTATCATATCATTAAGCTTTTGTAAGTTGGATGTTCATTAGATGAGATAGTTGCACTATTTTCATGGAAAAGAAGGAGATCTTGGGATGCATGTCGATGAAGAGAGTCGACTTTGATCCCAGATGACTTGATGGATTCGGTTTATGCATGGTTGACACTAGAGGATCTCTTCTTAGAGAACAACAAGTCATGAAAGGTGATGAGGTTGATCAAGAGGACATCGCAGAATCATCCCAACACCTCCAACTTCAGTTAAGATAGAAGGACAAATAGATTGATAGGATGGCACGTCGATTCTGGGACTTGTTAGCGGATGTGTGCTTTGAAATAAGCCCCTCAGTTCATCTTATACGGTCATATGTCGAGAGTTAGTGCATGTCTTGGACGACCAAGACTCTACCTCATTGAGCAAGGTAGCACTATAGGAAGGTAGTAGAAAGTACCTCCATACAAGAAAAAGATATAAAATCCATGGTTGAGTCGTAGGTGAAGGAAGCTTTGGCTCAAGCCCGTGGAGGATCATCAGTTCCAAAGGGTGACCCTACCTAGAGGGATTTGATGCTATCCAGCATCCCAAGGGTTTCATGCCCCCTTCCTTCAAAAGCTTTGATGGCAGTGGGAATCCGAGGCAACACATAGCTCACTTCAGGGCCAATTATTGCAACATAGGTGGCAGCGATGCTTTGCTTTTCTGACTTTTTGTCAGTAGCCTAGTGGGTATTGCTTTTGATTGGTATATGCCTTCGTTTATAAAGATATTCTTGAGTTAGAGCAACTCTTCATCAAGAGATTTGCTGGATTTCAACAAAGGGTTACTGTGATCTCATTGTAGCACAACAACACACCGATGAGTCACTTGTTGATTATATTCTCCGATGGCCCTGAGTATAAAGTATGAACAACAGTTATCTGAATAGCATGGTATTGAGATTCTCTTAAAGAATATCCATGGATCAATCGCCTTCATGCTTAAGGGCTTCACTATCAAGACATTTGAGAAGCTAATCAACAAGGCAGCTAGTCTACAAGGAGAGGCCAACAGTTGCCTTTTTTTTAAGATCGGTTACTAAGTAGAAACAAAGGTCTATGAGAAAGAAGCAATAGTGGTTGACAAGGGAAAGCAACCAACTAGAGATCAGTCTGAGAGACCATAACCTCACTCCACCTTTTGCCAGGGGTAACCCCACCCACCTCCTGGCCCATGGCTAACATACATACCTGCCACCAAGTCATGCATATTCATGGTGGTCCACCTACTCTTTTAGATAAGTTAAACAAACCTTATTCTTTTAAGAGGGAGTAATTAGAAAATCTTTAAGAATCTCTTAAAAGAAACTTTGCTACCCAGAGCCTAGGAGATTAGAGTAGGCAAAGTCATGATCCAAACTTTTGCCCTTACCACCATATGCTAGGCACATTTTGGAGGATTGCTTCACATTCAAGGGTGACTTGAACACAATTTCAAGATGGGTGTAGTTATCCCAAAGGAATACCTTGTGGAACAACCTTCAGTTCATTAGGGTAATCCTTGGGGATACAAGTGATCTACCAAAACCAAAGAAGGTTGGGACATTTCTTTGTCTAAAACCTCTAAGAAAATAATTGAGATCAAAAGCTTTCCTTGTGGTGCAGTCATCAAACCTCCAACACCAAGGAAGGTTTGCAAGTTGAGTGCCAACTCTAGAAAGTGGGAGCTCTCATAGCGGCTAGCAAAAACATGTGTCGCCGGATAGCCCTTTAGCTCAACCAGCATGTCAGCCCGACCTTCAATTTACTTCCACGGTGACTTCTTTTTATTCTCTTCTATTTCTTCTTCTAGTAAAACTCTTGTATCGGATAAGGGCATCAAATCTCTTACTCCACTCACTTTACTTGACTTCTACTTTGTACCTCAAATAATTCCAAAATATGAAGAATAAAGCTAGTTTGAATTACATGTCTCTTTGATGGGTTGTCTTCTTCTATTCTAATGATAACTCTTCAAGTCTAAACAACTATAACAATTTGATCTTCCTCTTTCGATTGAGTTGACTTTCCAACTCACGAATACTATGGGTTCACCTCTTGAGATAGACTTGGAATCATCGATTGAGAGTCCATAGGAGAAGGCTGGAGAGCCTAAAGTGCAGTAGAACCTTCCCTTGCCTCAAGAGATCCAGAAATCAACCTCCTGTAGTGGAAAGGTTCTACCTCTAGGCACACCTCAAGATAGGGAAACAAGTCATTGTCTTGAAGATCGAAGCCCTTCCACGGATGCTCCACCCTTGGATATGCTTGTGGAAGATCTAGAAGGTGGACTACAACATCCTTTCTCATCTAAGAAAGTTGTCATCTTAAGCATATATGATGCCCTTGTCTTATCAGAGATGAGAATCACTAATCAAGGCTCTCCTTGATCTAAATATGCTTAGCTAACTATAGGTGAGGAAGCACATTATGCAAAAGAAGCCCAAGGGATCACCTTCACAGATGAAGACCTTCTTGGGGACTTAGCACAACCATCCCTACAACATCATATGGACATGGGGTTAGACTTGCCTTCTCATGGATTTAGGTGCATCGGTGAATATTCTTGACCCTTGCCTATTTGAAGATTGACATCTCACACTCAGGAGGGATGATGTTGAGGATTCAATGATCAAGGTGTGGCGGGCTTTAGGTTATAGTGTTACCTTTGGAGATAGGTGGGGAAGACTGAACAAGTTCTACATCATTGATTCAAATACTTTCATTTTGCTTTGCTTAGGCCTTGGATACGTTAGAATAAGATCGTTTCATCCTCACTTCATTTTGCATCAAGTTAAAAGATGGAATTGAATATTGTCATGAGGATGAAAAGCCATTTTCAGTTAAACAGGTTAAGATTTATGAGGATGCGACTTACTATCTTCCTCAAAACACCCTTTCTCATGAACTTGGATAAAATTCAAATGCAAATGCGGAAGAAAAAGAAAATGAAGCAAAGAAAAGATAAAAGAATAAGAAAAGAAAAATAAAAGTTCAAGTGAGCAAGAAAGGGGAATTGAAGAAGAAATAGATCAGAATATCACATTCCTCTCACGGTTAATTCCATCATATAAACATGTGGGTAGAATGGCTCAACCACCTAGGCGGTGAGGGGGGGCAATTCAGGTGGAGACCCCTAGTTGGCCTTGACCAATAGAGGTCGTGTTCAGTTCATAGAGTACCCTACTATTCACATAGACTTGGAATCCAACTCAAGGATGAGTCTAATGTGATTAGTATGCAACCCCTCTCGGTGGGTTCCATTGGAGGTGACTTTTGATAGCAGAGGCGAATACAGGCCTCCAGTAAAACAAAGTAGTCGGTTTATGTGAAACTATTAGGCGGTTGGGAACCTTAGCTCTACCTCACTTTTACGTATTGCTGTTGAGTTTAATAGTTAAGAAAGTCTAAGTCTTAGTGACATGAAACAAAAAAAAGTTCTTTTTAAGATCCTCCTCCTCAAGCCCTGAAGTTGATGTAGAGCTTGAGGAAGATACTTTTAAAGAATTAATGGAATTATCTTTTGACTTTTACTCATCTTGTGTTCAAAATCTTATACAGAAAGGTTTAGTTCCTCACACATGGTCCAAGCACAGGTTAGAATACTTTGAAAAGCTATGGAATAATATAGGCAAGGAAGCACAATCAAGACCATGACTAGGATTTGGTATAGTGGGCCCGGTAGATGATAAAGATTATTGCCTAATTGTTACCAATCATTTGGAGTCTGATAGTTTCTTCTCACACATCCCCAACTCTTATGAGAATGTGTGTTTAGAAACTTCAGATGATCCAGATGATCTTCAAGTTAAAGAGGCAATGCTAGAATTTGAAGAGGAGATTCATTCAACAATCGACAAGCTTAAAGAAATCAACCTCGGGACAGAAGAAAATCCTCGCCAGACATACATCGATTCATTGCTGAATGAAGAAGAAACGAATGACTTAGTTAGGTTATTAACTGAGTTTAAAGATTGCTTCACATAGAGTTTTGAAGATATACCTGGATTATCTCTAGTAGCGGTCCATAAGCTAGCAAAGATCCTACCCATTAAGCAAGTTCCTAGGCATGATTAGAAATGAACAACAAGTCATTTCAAGTCAAGAAATTGATCGATCTTTGGTTTCATCGGGGAAGAAAAATATCCTACAGTTAGCTAGTGTCATCTAGTTAAGAAGAAGAATGGTAGCATTTACATCTATTTTAGGGACTTAAATAAGGCATGTCCTTAGGATGAGTTTTCTCTTCCTATACCAAAATTAATGGTGGACATCGCCTCATCTCATGCAATTTTCTCTTTCATGGATGGATCATCTGGCTATAGTCAAATCAAGATGTCTTTTAAAGAAGAAAGAAACATAGCTTTTTGAACCCCAAACAAAATCTTATGTTATACGATCATGCCCTTCGGTCTTAAAAATGCTGGTGCTACATACCAACGAGCCATGACTCAGATCTTCAACAAACTCATCCATCATCAGGCTGAGTGTTATGTTGATGATCTAGTAGTCAAAAACAGAGAAAATAAATACCACCTCTTTGACTCGAGAGTAGTTTTTGAACGGTTAAGATAATATGACCTCAAAATGAATCCCCTAAAGTGTGCATTCGGAGTAGCTTCAGGGAAATTCCTTGGGTTTATTGTTCAACACCGGGGAACAGAAATAGATCCTGAAAAGAATAAAACTATCTTAGAAATGCCACCTCCTGAGAGTTTAACTCAACTCAGATCTTTTCAAGGATGGTTGGTGTATTTAAGATGCTTCATCTCAAACCTATCAGGGAGATGCAAACCATTCTCAACAATTGTCAAAAAAGATGACAAGTTCAAGTGGGATGAAAAGTGTTAGCATGCTTTTGAAGACATCAAAGAGTACTGGTGAAGCCGCTAATTTTAGCAGCCCCTATCCTGGGTAGGCCACTAATTCTTTACACTGCTGCATTGGACGACTCTCTCAACGCTTTGTTGGCCCAAGCCAACGATGAAGTGAAGGAGAGCGCTCTCTACTACCTCAGCCATTATCTGATCTCTACTGAAGCAAACTATCCATCTATTGAGAAACATTGCCTAGCTTTGATCTTTGCTTCCCAAAAGCTACGACATTATACACTTTCTCATAAGGTGAACTTGATCTCTAGAATAAATTCACTACAGTATCTCATGACATGACCAACACTTTTTGGACATTTGGCTCGTTGGTCCATGATTCTCTCACAGCTCGATATCACATTTGTACCCCTCCATGCAGTAAAAGGACGAGCACTAATGCATTTCTTAGCAGCACACCCACTTCCTATTGATTCTTTGCTTAGTGAAGATCTCCCTGATGAACAAATCATGAACTTAGCGGAGGCCTACAACCATCGATGGGAGATGTATTTTGATGGTGCTGCTTTTTTTTTAAAGGTAAAGCACCACGATCTACTCTCCCAGGAAAGGCATGGGTAGGAATAGTTCTTCTAACTCTAAACTACGATATCATGAGATTCTCATGCTATCTTTCCAACCCCTACACCAACAAGCGTATGAGGCTTTGATTGATGAGTTAGCCATCACTATGTGTCAAGAGCATCAACATCTTTGGGGATTCTCATTGGTCATCAACAGTTGGGTCTACCAGGTTCTCAAACCCAAGCTTCGTCATTACTACAAGTATGCCATGAAGCTGTTGGGCCAGATTCCTGAAGTCACCATCTATAAGGTTCTCCAAGATGAGATCGTAGTAGTAGATACCTTGGCCAAACTTTTTAAAGAGTTGGCGTGTCTGGAAGATGAGTCCATTTCAATAAGTGTCCAAAATAGACAAGTCTTATCCCTTATTGATGTTGAACTCATCGAGAGACTTTCTCTTGAAGGAGAGGTTGCCGTTGCCAAAATGGACAAGGAGGTGGATTGGAGGCAACCATTCATAGATTACTTGAACACCGGCAAACTACCTCAAGAGTCCCAGCCCATCGGTGAAAGAGCTCTTTCCTGCTCTTGATGGCACATGCCGATCCTTTGACCAAATATGGTTACATTATTTAAACAAACATGAAGCCCATGACACTGTAACCAAGGTACACTCAGGTCTATGCGGAGCTCATCAATCCAGTTTGAAGGTGAAGATGAAGATCAGACTTGGATACTCGGCCTTGATGATCACATGCATGGATGTTGCTAGAGATGCCATCGATTCGGTGCATGATGTGGTCCTCCACCAACCACCCAACATTCTACACCCTACATTATTTTCTTGGCCATTTGAGTGTTGGGGTACCGACATTATAGGTCCGATCGATCCTCCTTCTTTCAAGGGGCATCAGTTCATCTTATCTGCTACCGACTACTTTTTCAAGTGGGCGAAAGCCATCTCACTCAGAGAGGTCACAACTTACCATGTGCTTCAATTTTTCAGGAACCATATCGTATATAGGTTCAGTTATTTTATAATAGTGATGCATTCAAAAGTATGAAGATCCAACTTTGTCAGAACACACGGTATAGATTGCAGATACTCCACCATCTACTACCCCAGAGGTAATGGTTTAGCAGAAGCATTCAACAAAACTCTCATCTAGATACTAAAGAAGACTCTTGATGATAATAACGATGATGGAAGCGGCGGTTGGTTGAAGCCTTGTGGGCCTACCACACCACATACCTAACTCCAACTCACTACCCCATTTTCCTTAGTGTATGGGTCCAAGCTCTACCTTTAGAAGTTCAACCATCACTAAGGATAGCATTAAAAAACAAGATCACTACAAAGAATGCAAATTTATGGTTAGAAGAGCTCAAGGTTTGAGGAGAGTCGCCACTGCAAGCAGAACCTCGAAGTTGTACAAGGCCAAAATGATTCAAGCTCACAAGTTGTCTCTAGGTCTTCGAGTAGAGAACTTGTGTTAGTCCTAAGGAGACCAATTGTTATCCGTCGAAAGATGGAGGCAAGTTTGAACCCACTTGGGAAGGCCCCTATGTCATAGAGAGGCCAACCAAGGAGGATCTTATTAGCTTATTGATTGTAAAAGGGAACACCCGATGCTTCCAATTAATGGGCTTTATCTAAAAAAATATTACCCATGAAATAAATCATGTTTGAAAATAATTCATTAATAAAAAGAAGAAAATTTATTTCCATTCATCAAATCTTCTCTTCTTTCGAAGTGTTGTTTGCTTATCTTGCGAATTCACCATGACGTATTTAAGGTAGGTGTAAGAGTCCCCCAGTGGCATCCTATCCCTCTTTCACAACACAAATACAATCTCCCAACGCTAATAGAATAGGTGTAAGAGAATTCGAGAGGCATCCTATTTTGATTAGCATTACTAAGTTAGGTGTGAGAGAACCCAAGTGGCATCCTTTCTTAGTGGGAATCCTTCTTGCTATCTGTAGCACCATTTTATAATTCCCCAGCTTATTTTAAGGTAGGTGTAAGAGTCCCCTAGAGGCATCCTATTCTTCTTACCACATGCACAATAATAAACACAAATCTTTTATCTCAAGCTACTTGATGTGGGAGCAAGCCCCCTGTGGCACTCACTTATTAGCTATTCTAGGTTGGGTTTACATGTTACCTTGCTAGTATGTCACCCTAGTGGTCAATTATTAAAGGATGCGAGTCCTCGAGCTTTCTTCCTAACTTGACCATTGTAAACTAAAGAATGCCTTATTAGTATGATAAATTTCACTGCTCAACCAGTAAGCTACCTCATGTTGACTTTGTTTAAGAAGATGTGAGTCCCCGTGCTTTCTTCTTGAACTAGCCATCATGCTCTAACTAGGTCAAGTATATTTGAGGTTTAGGATAACTCCCCTGGAGGCTCCTTTCCTCTTGACTACTCTTAAGTTGATATAAGTCCCCCAGTGGCATTCACCCAGTAGTCGCCCTAGATCGGGTAGCACTTATCGAGCTGAAGATAGACTATCCTAGCAATCAGTTGTGCTATAGAGGATGTGAGTCCCTGAGCTTTTTTCCTAGGTCGATTGTTGCAAATTAATGGGCACCTTAGGTTGGTTGATGTTCGCTATGTTGATAGTGACTCACTCGGTGAGTACACCACTCTTGGCAGATATGAGTCCCCATGCATCCTCCTTGAGTTGGACGTCGAATACCTATTAGATATATGATTAGCCATGTCATCTTCTCCAGGGTGATGGATTAAGCCCTTACCAGCCCCATCCCCTATGTGCACTCTATTTGGATCAAGTCCTTTGCGACCCCATTTAGACACTACCCAGGTTATTTTTGGATCAAACTGTTCCCCCTTTCCTAGTACCCACCCCTGTGGTTGGAAAATTTGTTCAACGGATGCGCAAATTCTCCCCTGGTTCAGTAAATTTAAGATATGTCTAGGCTAATATAAGCTCCTTCTCAGTTTGATCTCTCATAAACTAACAGGGTCCACAATAAAATAACAAAACATACAAACAAAAATTAATTCGCTTGTGGATTAGGAATTCAAGCTCCTAAAGGGCCCCTTTTCCCAAGCAGGCATCCTATCTTTAGGATAGTGCCACCAGAACTCCCTATAAGAATAGCTTGACTACCTTAGTTGAGATAAATCCCCAGGTCAGTACTCACTCCGTAGTCACTCTTAGGTCAGGTTCAATCTATTTTTCCATAAGCAGGTTACCCCGATAATCATTCCGCTTTGAAAGATGTAAGACCATGACGCATTCTTTCTAGTATGATTATCAAACCAACGTACCTTAGTCGGAATTGTCAAAGTAACCGATCACCCCAGTGATCTTTTCTAGTGGAAGATGTCAATCCCCGAGCTTTCTTTCCTTGAATTGATCATTGCAAACCGAAAGGCGCTCCTTTGGTTGGGTAGTTCTCCCATCAGCTGGGAAGCTACTCCCCTTTATTTCAGTAAATCTGAGATAGGTCTAAGCTTCTATAAGCTTCTTCTCAGTTTGATCCATCACAAATTGACGGAATCCATCAAAATAAACAAAATTAAAAATGAAATAAATCTTGACTATTCTTTGAATTGATCTAACTCCCCAAGTAGCATTCACTCAATAGCCAGCCCTAGGTCAGGTTTAATTTGTTGCCCAAAGCAACCAATCACCCCAATAGTTCCTTGTGTCTAGAAGATGTGAGTCTCGTGCTTTCTTCTTAAGACTTGACCATTGTATACCAAAAGAAATTTTTTCCATGGTTGGATAGTCCTACCTTATGGTTGGTATACTAATCCCTTTGAATTAGTAAATTTGAGTTAGGTCTAGGCTTCTATGGCCCCTACTCAATGCAGTTCATCGTAAACCTATGTGATCCATCATAATCATAATAAATAAATTTGAAAAATATATTAATCTTGACTATGTTTGAGTTGATCTAAGTCCCCCAGTAGCATTCACTCAATAGCCAGCCTTACATTGGGTTTAATCTGTTGCCTTATCAATAGATTTTCCCAGCAACTGATCCTTACTTAGAGGATGTAAGTTTACTATGCTTTCTTCCTAGTACAACTGTTGTATACCGAAAGGCATCCCTTTGGTTGACTAGTCCTACTATGTGATTAGACTACCCCTTTGGATTGGTAAATCTGAAATTAGGTCTTAGCCTCCATGGCTCCTATTCAGTACAACTCATTGCAAACCAACAGGGTTCCTCTCAAATCTAAATCTAACAAAATTAAAATAAATTCAACCCTCTTCCCCAATGGAATAAATCAAATTTTTTTCCCCTCAGTGAGAATCAAATCAAACCTTTCATCCCCTTGTGGATGACTTGAACCAGTTTCCCTAGTGGAAGGTTCACACTCTATCCCTTAGTGGATTCTTTCCTCTTTCTTATGTCTTGAACATAAGTAGAGCCACATTGCACTAAGCTCTGGATTTCCTCTATGCCTTGGGTTAAGGATAGATTATTTTTGTTAGTGCTTGTGGTCTCTCTGTGTTATTGATCATTTCGGTTAACACCAATACGTGTGATGTTTCTTGTTAGTCACACCACACCTATTGGGCGCCCTTTGTTGACCTCATTTTTAGAATCAGCTCTCAACCCCTCCATCTTAGACATAGGACTCCTCTTAGACTTTAAGAGTTCCTTAGTCTTAAGACACATCTAGTGATTAGATGGACACTTAACCTTTCCTTAGAAGACTTAGAAGAGTTAGCCATAGGAATAGGTTATGCCTTAGGGGTGTTAGGAAAACTTCCTACCCTTAGCTTAAACCATTCCTCACTTTCTCTCCTTCAAGTCAAACTCCAAATCAATTCTATTTGACTTTCTCCAAACACAAATCAATTTCATGATTCAATTCCATGATTGAACTCCATGACTGAGATCTATGATTGAAACTCATGATCAAAATTCATCAAAAATTCCTAAGTCCAAATTTTGCCTCAGTCCTTAAGCTTCCCTTAAGGGCTTAACTAAAATCATGATCTAAACTAATTCAAATATTTGAGATTTTCTCATAACTCATTTATATTCTCATTTATATTCACACATATAAATGAAATATAAATACAAACCCATCAAACTAAACTCAAAATTTCAAATAAATTCATGGAATTCCCTAAGTCCCTTAATTTTTCATAAATGGACTTAGCCAAAATCAACCCTACACCTTGATCAAATCAATTCATGCTCATGGGATTTTCTCAAAACTCATTTATATTCTCATTTATATTCACATATATAAATGAAAAATATAAATATAAATCAATCAAATCAAAGTCAAAAATTAAATTCCCAATTTAATTTCTCCTTAAGTCATTAATTTTTCATTAATGGACTTAGCCTAAAACCTGACCAAACCTTCTTAAGCTCATGGGATTTTCTCAAAACTCATTTATATTCTCTTTTATATTCACATATATAAATGAAATATAAATATAAATCAATCAAATCAAATCTCAAATTAAATTTCTAATTTAAAATTTTCCTAAGTCTATTAATTTTTCATTAATGAACTTAGCCTAAATCTTGATCAAACCATCTCAAAGTCATGGGATTTTCATATCATTATATATATTTAATATAATAATAAATATAAATCAATGCCAAATTCAAAATTCAAACTCCAAAATTTTTCTAAGTCCCTTAAATCCTTCTTAATGGAATTAGCCCAAATCATGATTAAACCACTTCAAATTATTGAAATTTTCTCATGACCAATTTATACTCTCATTTATATTCACATATATAACTAAAATATAAATTCAAACAATCAAAACCAATCCCAAAAATCAAACTCAAATCAATTCAAAATCCAATCTAAGCCTTTCAAGTCAAAATCTTGAACTTAGCCAAATCAATTTCAAATCAAGCCAAACTTGATTTTCTCATGATTCAATCAACCCTACAATCATATATAAATCCAAACTTCAATCACTCAATCAAAAAAAAAAACCCAAAACCATTTTCATATTCTTCCTTTGAATATGAAATTGTCAAATGGATCAACCCATTTGACTTCAAACCACTTGTAAATGGATTTATATTTCATGAGTCCATATAAGATCAACTAACTTCAAATCAAGTTTTGACCAAGCCATTTGACCCACTTATTTCACTTTGACCCAAAGTGACTTAAAGTATCCTTATGAGCCAAATTCTAATCTAAATTGGATTGAACCAAACTCATCTCCTCTCATCATGATCAACAATCATCATGGGATGATCAATCAATCAAAGTCAAAAAAGTCCCAACACTTAACACCCAAAATGAAACCTAACATAGCCAAATTCCACCATAGGCCAAATTGATTGAAACCATTGATCTAAGTTTACTCATGACTTATGTTTGAACTTGACCAAGCCAACATTTGAGCCTAACCTAGCCCAATTGGTCAAGTTGACCCATTTTTACCTAAAGGGTCAAAATGTGTCAAAACTTGATCTAAGCTAAATTGATTGAAACCAATGCATCAAGTCCATTCCAAATCCCTTGTGGAACTTGATCAAAGACTCAATTGGCCAACTAGACCTAACCTAGCCCAATTGACCTTAGACCCAACATGACATAAAGGGGTCATGTTGAGCCAAAATTGAACTTAACCAAAATTGATTGGAAACAAAGATACCAATCCATCCATATGACTAACATAACCTAAATCTACCCTTGACCTACCTCAGATAGGTCAAATGGGTCAAATATGTCAACTTGACCCGTTTGACCTAAATGAAATCCTATGAGCCAAATTCAAAACCATACCAAATGGAATCAAACCAAAGCCACCAAAATATTTCAAATGGTCATATGAACTTGACCCAACCCTTGGTTTGACCCAATTTGATCTATTGGTCAACTTGACCCAAGTTGACCCATTTTGACCTAAATGGGTCAACATGAGCCAAACCCTATCAAATAAATTCCAAATCTCATGAAACTTGGCCAAACCTAGTTTCTCCAGATACCTAACATGTCTAAAGTGGAAAAATAGCAAAATGACCATCCTACACTTAGGCCATAGAACAAATTTTGGCTTAACCCATGGATAATTTGGTCATACCCTCTTCACATTCACTTGAGACTTTCCTAAAAGCTCAAGGGGACTTAGGGGAGAGTGGTGCACCTAACCCAATGGGTTTGGGTCAGCCCATTTGATCCCTAGACCAAACCCGACCCTATGGGTCAAAATTGAAAATTCTAACTCCCTCTCAAAGCTCAAATTCAAGCTCATGGGAGGTTGGCAATCCACTCCTTGGCTCAAACTGACTTTGTGCACACTCTTAACTGATCAAATAACCCTCAGCCTATGATCAATTGGATCAAAATGGCATGCATATTGACGGTCGTCTGATCCTTTAAGGGGAGATATACTCCCCCTAATTCAATTGAATTCTCACTTGCTCTCTATCGATTGAAGCTAAGGAACTCAGAGCAATCATCAGAGAGTAATCTTAAGCTTCCTAGAGAGGATTGGAAAAGGCCATTTCTCGATTTTCAAACAGTGAAAATAGGGGAGCTCAATCCATTAGCCAATTTCTTCCTCACTCAATTTACTTCCAATTGGTCTTGCACACTTCATCAAGGAGCTAAGTCGAGTGCACCTAAGCTTATATTGGAGTTCCCATAGCAAGGAAGGATCCAATTTGATAACCGCAAGCTACCTAAGGAGGAGTTGGTCCACACATTGATCCACTTAACCTCAAGTGCTCATACTCTCAGCGAGGCATCGTCTCAACCAGACGAAGCTTCTCTAAGGGAATCGAGCGCTGGTGATCACCTTCAAAAAGGTATGGGATTTTTTGACCATTAAACTCAATGTGGTGTGGAGCTTTGTGAAAGAAATTTTCACCCCATCGATGTTTTACCATTGGATTTACTGCTCTTTGTCTTTAGATGGTGTGGGTTGAATTTGGTTTGATTTTATGCTAGATCGAACTTGAATCTTCCCCTTGATCATGGATGGTCTCTATTGATCAAAGGGAATAACTTGGATGATCTCAACCATCCATCTGTACATTTTAGATGGACGACTGAGATAATTCAGTACATTTGGAAATCCTTTTATCCAATTTAAAACATCGGGAGATCCCTAGTCGTCCGATCTTTGATCGAACGGTAGAGGATTAAAGCATGTGCACCACCAACTATTATTTTAGATGTGACATTTAAGTAATCTCTCATGACATGATACATGTAAAGCACACCGATCACGCCGCAATGCACACGTGAGCTGTGGATTAGTTAGGATTAATAAAATGCTTTAATTAATTCTTAATTCACTTAGAGATCTTCCAAAATTCATAACTCTTTCTATAAAATTCAAAAAAATGTGAATTAAAATCTTATGGATAGACAATTAAACCTAAAATATTTTAAAATTAATTTTGTTTATTTTGAGTTATGCTTTTCTCTGAATTTGAGTTTTATTAGAAAGTTTATTTTGATAATTACTTCTTAATTAAGCCTCTGATTAATCCTAAATTTCTTGGGTATGTTTTAGGGGATGACTTCTGCCTCCCCTAATTTTCTTAGGATTTATTGAAGGCTTGATTAAGATAATTATAAATGGTTTTCTTAATTACCCTCCTTATGTAATTAAGCATAATTAGGGTGTGATTAGTGATTTTAACCTATGATTAGGGTTTATTAAGGTCAGATCCAATAAGTAGAAGGTTTATGGAATATTTTTTGGGGCATTTCCCCTAAGCTATTTCCTAAACCCCCTCTCCCTAATCTCCTCTTAATTAAGGATTAATTCATTAATTATCCTCTTAATTAATTTCTAAAAATTCTAAAAAGTTTCAAAAATTAATTAATCTACTTTGGGTAGATGCTTAGGTGTTTAATAGCCTAAGTGTAATTAAGGAAATCAAAACCCAATTCACATGTGTGAAAGAGTGTTTTGAAATTACTTAAGCTAAATCTTTTAACTTAATTAACTTTTAATTGTGAGCCAAATTGCACTAGGCTTTTTTTTATTAGATGCATTGCAAATTTAAATTCCTTGTGGGTTTTATGTCATATCATTTTCTCATAATTATTTAGTTAATTCTTCTAAGGTGGTGTAGGTAAGGGTTGATTAAGTTACTTAATTCATACCTTAACCTAATCAATACATAAAAATGGATCTAATTATTTAAAAATTAAACAAAAATATATATCAGACACATGTGGGAATGGGTTAGGAACAACAAACTCATCTCACCTTTTCAAAATTAAATCAAACTTCAAACTAAATAAAAATCACTTTGAATTCACTTGGATTCATTTTAAACTTTCTTATTCTATAAGATTGTCTTTAGGATTTAAGTGAAATGAGTTTGTTTACATGCTTTCATTGCTTTGGATCTTTCCCCAACATGTTAAGTTGTATGAAATATGATTTCATTCATTCCTAATTTCATTTTTAAAATTTTAGAATGAAGTTATTTACTTTATATCAAATTTGCATGTGTTGGCTAAAGTAGAAATATGAGTGGCTATTATCACTACTAAATCCAAATTATTTTCAAAACATATAAAAAAAAAAAAGTATGCTACTTATTTTATTATTGCATGTATGATATATTATAAAGGTATGCTTAGCATAGGTTTCCTTTCTTTCTTATGTTAGCATAGTTTTAAGAGTTGGTAAGGGTTCAAAGAACCCAACACTTACTTAATTCCATACCCTATGCATCTCTATGCTATCACCTAAGAAGGGTTGCCTATACTTGCATACATAAATTGCATAAACAAAAATGAATCCATTAAACAATTTTTACATTCTCCTTTTCCATTTCATTTCTTTTATAGATATGTTTGTATTTAAGAAAAGTGATACATTAGTCTGGACAACCCCGAGGTTGAGAGACTTTGAGTAGCCATAAGTAGGTCTTGTACCTTACACCTCTAGTTAACAATGGCGCTGTACTCACTTATGCCTTTCTTACTTTCATGTGTATATGTGAAATTTGGATAAGGAAAACCCTTTTTATTTAAGAAAAATCATGCATATTCAACTTCTAAATTTACTTAAGTGGATTACTTAGCATGCATCATAAAGTGTGTTAAATACTCTTATTTGCATGTGTAGATATGCTTAGGGTCCATCAATATGCATGTTATATATGTTGGGAAAGAAATGAAGTAATGTGTGTTATGTGAATTTTGATTCATTTTATTTAATCTTAAAATTCCTTTATTTTTGAATAATTTTATTTAGAGTTTATCTAAACTTAGGATTAATTGAAAGATTTAACTAAAACATTCACCTAAATAAAACTAAAATGTGAACCTACTTTAGAAATTACTTAAAGGGAAGGGAGAGAAGTTCTCTCTTCATAACTTAGTAATTAATTGTAGGATCTACTTAAACCAAATCAAAACATGAAATAAAAATCAACCCAAAATACTTAAACAACTTAAATGAAACCCTCTTCTAAGTTGAACATATTCTTCACACTTAGAAAATTTGAACATAAAGCCACAGCTAAGCATACCACATAAACCTTGAAAGCACACACATTAGCCTAAGTCACCACTTCTAGCTTTAGGTTAGGTCGGTCCATGGTTTGATGTTGTTTTGTTTTGTGATATATTTTTTAGACTAGATGTTAGGGTGTATGCTCATAAAATGAATGGTAAGATGTTCTTAGTCTAATTATTCTTTTCTGTAGGGGATTATGCTTAAGGGGCATTATCATAAATAAAAATATAAATGATTTTGGTTGTAGGTGCTTTATACCCCTAAGAATAATCCATAGGCTAGGCGGACTTAGTAACCCATGTATGGGGTGATATGTTCAATATACATGTTTGAGATTTGTGTGGTTTATTTTAGCTAACTTTTATTTTATAGGTGCTAGTTAGATTTCCACATTTTCATTTCATGTAAATTTGTGCAATTAGGATTTTGGAATAATTGTTATGGGGATTAGGATGAGCATTGGTCATAAGATATTATCTTATGCACCATTTGAAGCCTTGGAGTATCCACCTTTCAACCATCCAAAAGAAGGAACCAAAGAATAAATAAGAAAAGGAAAAAGAAGAAAGAAGAAAGAAGAGTGAAGCTTGAAGACCCCCATAATAATGAATTTCTTACTTTATTGTAATTTAATTCATTTATAATCCAGACTGTATAAGGGTAGGGCTCGGCTACCCATATTTGATATTTTCGGGTTTGTGTGGTGGTGCCCGACCACAACGACCTTTTATTCATTTTGTGATTAGTTTTATGAATTGATTGGAGATTTGTTTAGCTTTTGCATTAAGTGGCATATTTTTTCTTAGTTTCTTCCTTGCTTTATGTATGGCCTAGATGACGATTAAGATCTTTAGAGAAAAATAAATCTTTTACCCAACTTAACAACTCAAAAGAAAATTAAACAACCCATAACCTCACCTAAAGTTTAAGTTTAAAATTAAGATAAAAGAATTAGCAACCCTTTAGCTGGATGAGCATTTCTTTTGTAATATCATGCATAAATGCATCTTATTTCACTCTTGGTTGGAGGGCTTCCACTTTTGCCAAAGAAACTTGAATTGACCTTTGAGAGCCATGGTGGAAACTCACATCCTCCCTTCTCATTGATTTTGACTAATAATCTTCATTCTCATGCATTAGTCATATGAATCCTATTAGCATGAGTCAAAATATTTATCCAAAAATGAAAATAAAATGAAATTTGAATTGCATTAGATTTATGTCATTTGAAGCATGTCCCTTTACATGATCTAGTCTCTTTAGGGAGTGAGTTTTAAGACATAGTCTCTTTCTAAATAATAACAATCTAGCTATCTTACACAAGCATAAAGACTTGCCTACTTATATTTAAAATCATAGGAGGAGTTAGTTGGCGGCCACCCCTAGGGGGTTGTAAGTCCAAGTTGTTGGTTGGTTTGTCCTTTATTGTGAAGGCAAACCAATTACCATTTTTTTGTGTTAAATTTAGGTTGTGCTTCCGGCCCTTGTCGAAGCTCCCTATATTTAGGTTCTGAGATTTCTTCTCCTCTTTGTGGGCCATAAGCTTAATTCCTCACCTCTTAGGCATTTTCTTAATCTTGTGTTAAGGAATCTTAAGTCTTAAATTTCTAATGGAAAATACAACTCAAACAAACTAAATTAATTTCTAAAATATAAAGCCCAACTATAAGATAGTGTGAGGTGCTCCCCAAGTTTCCTAATATTGTGGGCATCTCCTACTTATCTTTAATTTTGGCTTCAATAATAACTCCCTATTTTGATCAATCCTATTTGATATTTCAAAAATAAATCAATCGATTGATAGTTCTTTCCTATTGAAATCTTCAAAGACAATGATCATTTACCTTAATCGAGAGTTTTCCTAAGGGATCCTCATCCCTTATGATGTAATTAACTATGGGGGCTTGCCCCTGTAGGAAACTTAACAAACTCAGTTTAAAATAAACCCTACTTTACTTTTTCATGTAAAGTAGAGGAAGAATCTCTGGTACATATGCAAACCCATCGTCCTTAGGAGTCCTTATTGAGGTGAATTGGTCCATTAAAGGGTAGTGACTTCTATCTTTGAGAGAGTACATTTTTCTTGATGACGATCCATCAATAAGCACATCTACGTGACATCCTAAAAAGATGAATTTCTATAAGGGTCTTATCTTCTTTCACTTCTCACCAACAGATTTGAAAGGCGACTCCGATACCCCTATGGAAATTTTTCACTACAACCATTCACTAAAGAGAAATAAATTAAATTAACATACTTTAGAAATGGCTTAAGGTAGGGATGAAAGAGGATAATCTTCTTTCTTCTCTTTACAACACTTAGAGATTAAGTGTAAGTCATATGAAATAAAATAAGTCATAAATTAAAACTTGCAAATCAATTAGGCAACTTAAAGTGTAACCAACCCCTTATGTTAAATTGAATCTTTTCACATTTAGAAAATTATAACCTTAACGCTAATTATGATATACCACACAAGCCTTAACACACACATTAGGATTAAGTCACCACTTCTAGCTTTATGTTATGGAGGTGCATGGTTTGATGTATGTTTTATTTTGTGATGAATTATTTTAGACTAGATATTAGGATTCATGCTTCATAGATTAGATGTTAGGCCGCTATTAGCCTAATTATATTTTTATAGGGGATTGTGTTTAAGGGGCCACTGAAAAATAAATATAAGTGCTCTCTTTGTAGGTTGCTTAAGCCCCTAAGCATAATCCATGTTAGGACCGGTGGGTTTGGTTACCCATGTTCAGGGTGCTAAGTCCAAATTATAAATATAACTACTTGGGTTGTATGTGTGTTTAGCTAATACTTATTTTGCAGGTGTAGTTAAATTTACTTTCCCTATTTTTAATGTAATTTTGTAATTTAGAATTAGAAATAGTGTTATGGGGGGTGGTGGTGGTAAAGACAAGCATTGGCTAGAAGGTGTTGTCTTGAGAGACCATGTGATGCCTTGTAGTTGAGTAGATCAAATCAAATGGAGACATGAAGAATGAAGAATGAAGACCCCTCCCCTCCCCCATAGCATTTATCATTTATAAATTGTAATTATTATTTCATTTTTTGAGTTGTATAAAGATAGAGCTTTACTACCCATTTTTTCTTTTCGGGTTGTACGGTGGTACCCGACCACCCCGACCTTTTATTCTTTTACGGTAGCTATAAAATATTTGATGTTACGTTTAGCTTGTACATTAGAAATTATATGCCTTTTCATAGTTTCTTTATGATTGGTGTTTGTTGTATGGTCTGGATTTGATGGGCTCTTAGGGAAAAATAAATCTTTTACCCAACTATAACTCATAATTAAATTTCTAAATAACTCATAACATCACCACAAAGCCTAGGTATTAAATAAGATAATAAAAAGATTTAACAACCCCTTAGCTATATGATTATATGTCTAATATCATGCATACATCTTCTACCACTCTTGCAAAAATGAGGGTCTCTGTTTTTGCACGCATGAGAACCGCTTGACCTATGGGAGTAACTCCTACTGACAGAGCTTCACCCTTTTCTCTTCTGATTTGGCCAATAATCCATTTCATCATGCATTTAGACATATGAAAATCTCAAAGCCTTTTTCAAAATGAAGCATAAAAATCAAATGAAATTTAAAAAGATTTGCATTTGTAGATTAAGTAATTACTCATACCACTCATGCTCTAGTCTCTTAAGGAGTGAGTTTAAGGACTTTAGTCTCTCTTTTTAAGTAAACAATAGCCTAACTATTTTATAATTCATATGACTTGGCCATATGGATTTAAAGGGTAGGAGGAGTTAGCTGACTGCCACTCCATGCAATTGTAAGTCCAACAGTCTGATGGCCTATCCTCTCTTGTGGAGGTAGACCATTATGTCCACCTTTTGCTTAGATTTAGGACATGCTTGTGGTTTGTACCAAAGCTCCATAGCTTAGGATATGAGGTCGATGCTTTCTCTAGGCTACAAGCATAAATTCTCAAATTTTAGATATTTCTACAATCTTGTGTTGTAGAACTATAAGTCCTAGCTTTCTAATGAAATCTCAACTCTAATTAAATTAATTCTCTCTTCAAATATATAAAGCCCAACCATAGGATAGACTGGAATGCTCATTAGGATTCTTAGTATCATGAGTATTTCCTACTATTTTCCCTTTGGTCTCTAAAATAAGTCTTCTCCTTGAACTTTCCCAATTGATTTTCCAACATAGTCAATTTATTGATAGTATAGCCTTAAAATTTTTGGAAACCCTAATTGTCTACTTTAATCCAGAGTATTCTTAAGGAATTACCATTCCCTACGATGTAATTAACTATGGAGATTTGTCTCTGTAGGGAACTTAACGAACTCATCTTAAAATAAATCATGCTTTACTTTTTCATATAAAGTAGGAGAAAAATCTCAGGTACATTTGAAGGCCCATCATGCCTTAAGAGTCTTTATTAGGTGATTAGGTCTATTATATGGTGGTGATTTCTATCTTTCAAGATAATGCACCATTCCTTAATGTCATACTCGATCACTTTAATAAGTACCCCCTAAGATCCGTGTGGTGTCCCACCATTCTGAAAATAAACACCACAAATTTTTTTGACGACTCCATTGGGGATGGTTCCTTTCTCAATCTTTAGACAATCTAAGATCGATAGGGACTTATTTTATATAAGCCCAAGTCTATCTTTCTGACACTTAGCTAATTTCATCCTTAAGCAAAGCTAGCCAACATCCTTTAGGTTTTAGGACCTCACCCTGTAGGTCTTAAAATCTCATTGGGTCCCCCCAATGGTAAAAAATAAACTAACTAAATAAAGGATAAGATAAAATACAAATTTTTGAACCTCTTTACCACTAGCTTGGTGAGGTAAGGTTTATCCCACATTTAAGAAAACTCAAACTAAAATAAATAAAGTCTTTTGTAAAATATTTTCAAAAGCACTTTTCCTAAACAAAATCATTTTTTAAATTCACTCCACTTGAAGTTTGAAAAAATATAAAAATTTTTAAATCTCTTTAAAATAAAATACAATCAAACCTCATTTAATATACCTAAATTTGTTAAAAGAGGTAGAACTTTGCCACTGTGGAGGTTGACTTCAATGACATCGTGGGATGATTTAGTGGAAAGTTCTACCTGCACATCAGGTTCACCTACAACTTCTCCTATGGGATCATCGTAGTCAGATGACTCCAAATCAATCTCAATTGGTGAACCAGAATGATTCAGAAATAGAAAATCCATTTATAAATTAGAAGAGGAATGATTGGAACTAGAGTTCTTATTATTATTTTGTAGATTTGGAGAGTTTTTTGAGAGGAATAAAATCTAGAGTATCGAAAGTGGACAAGATGTAAGTAAAAGATTTCTGTATTGATTTCTTCTTAGATGGAGGTACATGATAGAAATATAATAAAGTAAGTGGGGTAAAGGGTTTAGTTCCCTTGTCCGCTGATACAACGCTCCTACTGGCAGAAGAGAAACTAGTAGAGGAAGAAGTAGTAGCTACGATGGTGGATGGAGTGCAGGACTTGGATGGTGGTTGTGCTACTATGCTATCCCAGGCAAGTAAGGTGGACTGTTGCTACTGTTGGGCATTTACCTCCTTCAAGTTGTCATTAGCAACTTGCAAATCTTTCTTAGAGTTAGAGGTTTGAGCTTCTTTAGGCACATATAAGGGTAACTTTTTGATCTTAGAGATAATTTTCTTGGAGGTTCGGGATAGGGAGATATCCCAACCTTCCTTTATCTTGAGAAGATCGCTTGTATCCCCAAGGGTTACCCTAACAAAACTGGAGGGGTGTTCTAGTAAATATTCTTTGGGGATGATAATGGCACCCAAATTATAGCTACGCTCAAGCCAATCCTTAAAGGTAAAGCAATCTTCTAAGACATGCCCTAGCATGCAGTGGTAGGGGCAAAAGTTTGGATCATGACTCTTGCCCACATCCTCCGGCCTCCTAGGCTCTAGTAACTGAAAATTAGGCTTCTTTAAGAGGTTCTTAAAGTTTTTCCTGACTACCTCCCTCTTGAATGAATAAGACTTATTCAATTTGTCAGTAATTGTAGGTAAATGATAGCTATCTGGTGGTGGATAGGAGTACTGCTGTTGATGCTGTGGGTGGGGATACTGATGTTGATGCTGTAGATGGGGATACTGCTGAGCAGGTGGTGGTGGAGGCTACTATAGCAATTGAGGTGGCTGATATGATGGCTGAGGTGGTGACAAAGGAGGTGGTAAAGGAAGCTGTTGTGCTCGAGGTCTTTCTGGTTGAACCCTGGCTGGTTGCTTCCCCTTGTCAACTATTGCGACTACCCCTGGCTTTGCATCAAATTCCTTCTACGGTATGGGCTTAGCTAACTAATCTTGGAAAGGTAACTGTTTGACCTCTCCTTGTAGACTAACCGCCTTGTTAATTAAGTTCTCAAATGTATTAATGGTAAACCTTTTAAGCATGAAGGCGACCGGGCCATGAATAGTCTTAAGTAGAATTTCAATGGCATGTTGTTCAGATAACTGTGGTTCACATTTTATACTTAAATTGTTCCATCTAAGAATATAATCAAAAAGGGACTCACCAGGGTGTTGTTGAGCTACAACAAGATCGCCCATAGTTACCCTTTGCTGAGCTCCAGCAAATCTCTTAATAAAGAGCTGTTCCAACTCAGTAAATGTCTTCACTGAACCATTGGATAGTTCAACATACTAATCAAATGTGATGCTTATCAAATCATTGCCATCGGCATTGCAACATCCTGCTTTGAAGTGTGCTATATGCTGACGAGGGTTCCCATTACCATAAAAAATTTTGAAGGATGGAGGCACAAAACCCATAGGATATTGGACACCATCAAATTTCTCTGGGTAGGGTCTACCCTTTGGAACGGATAAGCCACCTCGAGCTTGTGCCAATGCATCATTCATTTTATGCTCCACCAACTACTTGATATCTTTCTTGCATGTTGGTGTTGTCCACCACCTTCCTATGCAAGTTACCACTATCCTGATCTATTGGAGAAGTGTTTTTGGGCTGTTCTAGGACATGCGCTAACTCGGGATGATCTATCTCTATCAGTATATGTTATGGTACTGAGGCCTAATTTTGAAGTGCATGGAGGGCTACTAACAAGTCTTCCATCCTCTTCTCCATTTGGTTGATCTGATCATCCTGATGGAGGTGTTGGGTTGAATGGATGACATCATCATCCTTAACCACAATACCTTCCTGACTATGCTGATCTCTATGAAGGGAGATCCTAGTGTCGACCATGTGGACCTCGATCGAATCCTCAAGGAGATCATCCTTATCTGCCCCTCTTTCCTCATCGATCGATCACTCTCTCTTCTTTGTAAAGTTCTATTCTAGAATCTCTTCTAGGGAATGATCTAACTGTGTCGATACAAATATGCGCTGCTGACCGATGGAGGAATTGTGCTCACTGGCAGAGATGCACTTAACACTACCTATCACTGGAGTGCTGGCTCTAGGAGGGTCTTGACTGCTGGAAGAGACATGCTCGTGGCAGCTCATGGGTGGAGTAGTGTCCCTAGGGAGATCCACTGCCATGGGGATTGTAAAACTATCCCCTTCCCCTTCTATGGTTGCTACTATCACTGCCTCTGATGATGATGGTTGTGGTGGTGAGACCACGATGCTGTTGGGTCACCACTCCTTCTTCACCAAGACTGAAGTAAGAGGTCAAGTAAGGGAACTCGCCCTCACCTTAGTCGATGGAGTAGATGAAGTGGGATCCTTTGGTCGTAGCTGGATCACCAATGGGACTTTCTTCTCCCTCAATGTTATCTTCTGTACCTTTGTAGGCACGGTAGATGGCAAGACCTGAACATGAGATGGTGGCCGAGGAGTGGATTGGTGTGTGGAGGCAACACCAGCTTTCTCTAAGTAGGAGCTCCTCTCTTATGGTGGGTAGTACCCAGCTATCGATCGAGGGCATGTCAATCGTCCATGAAAAGTCCACGAGCACCCGCCTCTCTCTCGCTAGTAACCCTTACTCCCTAGCCCTCTCTCGGTGTGCTCATACTACGAGGGATGACATAACGTAAATCAAATTGAGCCCTAAACTCTGAATATCTGTAAGCTTCGCCAACTCGACTTAGAACTAATCTAAGGTTGACATACGACCTTCTCCTGTCACTTATAGGAGCCTCAAAATGAACTATGGGCAGAGGTGAAACTGAGATCCTCTTAATGTCTTCCTTTCCATCGGAACCAAAGAGGGGGTGAAACTTGTTCTCTATGATAAGATGAGACACTATCCTAGGTAACTCCTCTGTTGTATACTGGGGAACTGCCTCTAGTTCCTTAGCTATGCGGTCGTAATGCCGCTTGATCTTGCGGCACTGAGTCCTGCTAGGAGGGGCAGTATGAGAACTAGACTCAACCTCGTAGGTGGGGGAGACTATCTCTGAAGATAAGGTATCCTTCCCCTTGGAATGAGCCAATGAGGCGCCCATACTGAAAGGGGAACCACCTGGTGCACCGACATTGGAACTGCAATCATTGTGGAACTACGCCACAACCTTCCTTCAACAAGGAAACTCGAAGCCAAATGACACCAACCCGATGACCCGCCTTGGCCACCACACTGGCCGATGGAGGGTGGTCCCCTCATAAGTGATCCTAGCCCCCTCAAAACCTCGGCCAAAATGAATGAGGTGGGAAAAGTCGGTCTGCGGGAGGCTGGCCCAATCCAAGGCCAAATCCATCTCAAAAGGAAAAGTAAACACGTGCTTCTGAGCTGTCATGTGTGAAAATTGCAAAGACTGCACTGGCTGATATGAGCTGTATATCTGCATTTGTTGAAATATAATTTGTATCAAATTTCTACCTTGATATTTGTTCTACGCAAGTAACAAAAGTTTGGAGTTTTGAACCCACACTCAATAATTCAAATATGTTAAGTAGGGTTCATTAGAGAGATATGGATATTGAGGAGAGTCTTTGCCATTTGATTTTGATTTAAAACCCATACTCAACTAATTTAGATAGGTTGGGTGGGGTTCTAAAATTTGAGGAGAGATTTTCTTGGAGATATTTGTGTTTTATGCATCTTGTTTGAAAATATTGATAATTTGAAAGACCTTTACTTAGCAAATTTGGGTATGCTAAGAAGAGGTTGTGATTGTGTATTTGAAATATTTTTGCTTGTTAAGATTTGATTGTGTAATATTTTGATTTGAAAATAGGGCTTCTTACCTAACAAATTTGGTATGTTAAGTAAAGGCCACAAGTGTTTAATTTATGTTTGATGATGAGACTTTCACTTAACAAATTTGGTATGTTAAATGAAAGTCAAATGTGATTTTGAGATAGATTTGTTTTTCTTTGAAGATGGGACTCCCACTTAACAAATTTGGTATGTTAAGTGAAAGCCCCAAAAGTGTTTGAGATATGTTTATTTTTCTTTGAGAATGAGACCCTCACTTAACAAATTTGGTCCATTAAGTGAAAGCTCAAGTGTGGTTTAACATGAAAAATTGGATCCTTATTTAACAAATTTGGTATGTTAAAATAGGGATCAAATGTGTGTTGAAAAGAGACCCTCACTTAACAAATTGTTATGTTAAGTGAAAGTCAAATGTGTTTATGATTTTGAAAATGAAACTCTCACTTAACAAATTTGGTATGTTAAGTGAAAGTCAAATATTTTTATGATTTTGAAAATGAAACTCTCACTTAACAAATTTGGTATGTTAAGTGAAAGTCAAATGTATTTATGATTTTGAGATGAAACTCTCACTTAACAAATTTGGTATGTTAAGTGAAAGTCAAATGTGTTTATAATTTTGATGATGAAACTCTCACTTAATAAATTTGGTATGTTAAGTGAAAGTTAAATGTGCTTATGATTTTTGAAAATGAAACTCTCACTTAACAAGTTTGGTATGTTAAGTGAAAGTCATATGTGTTTATGATTTTTAAAATGAGACTCTCACTTAACAAATTTGGTATGTCAAGTGAAAGTCAAATGTGTTTATGATTTTAAAATGAGACTCTCACTTAACAAATTTGATATGTCAAGTGATAGTCAAACGTGTTTATGATTTTGAAAATGAGACTCTCATTTAACAAATTTGGTATGTCAAGTGAACGTCAAATATGTTTATGAATTTTGAAAATGAAACTCTTACTTAACAAATTTGGTATGTTAAATGAAAGTCAAATGCGTTTATGATTTTTGAAAATGAAACTTTCACTTAACAAATTTGGTATGTTAAGTGAAAGTCAAATGTGTTTATGATTTTTGAAAGGAAAGAACTTATTTAAAAAACTTAGGTGTGTTAAATGGAGTTCAATTTGTTCTTATGATTTTCAAAAAAAGGGGTTCTCATTTGACATACTTGGACATGTCAAATGAGTTTCCAATGTGTTTTGAAGTCCAAGACTTTGGCAAGAAGGAGTTTTATCAGAAAAATACAAATAGAATTCAATTTGTTATGCCTTCTCCAAGGGAAGGGGAACTCCCATTTGACAAATTTGGGTATGTCAAGTGGAGGGTTCAAATATGTCTTGTCTTCTCTTTTGTGTGTGTATGGTTTATTACTTTTGAAAAGAGGGGAAACTTCAACTCTAGTACATGTGAAGTATGCTAACTGGAGTTTTTAATTTTATATTATGATTTAATTCAAAAATAAAATCTCCATCCAACAAATTTGAGTGTGTGGGATGGGGATCGCTATTTTCAAAGAAAATGTGCTTTTGAAAAAGACATTAAAAATGATTGATTTTAATTTTAAAAAGAACCTCCATGTAACAATCATAGGATTTATCAAATGAGGTTTGGTTATATGTGTTTCATGCCTTTTTGAAAATTTCTTACAAATTTTTGTGTAAAGATATCTTATTATGTGGATTTTGAAAAAGGGCTTTCGGAAAGACATGTTATTTTTAGAAGGGTTTTCTTTTCTTATTGTTCATGGGATGAACCTTCCCTCACCATGAGGATGGTGAAGGGGCTCTTAATTTTGGTCATCTCCTTTGTTTGATTAATTTTAATTTTCACCTATTAGGGGAACCCAATAGGGATTTTAAGACCTACACAGAGTGAGGTCCTAAAACCTAAAAGATGTTGGCGAGCTTTGCTTAATAATGAAATAAGCTAAGTGCCAACATAAAGAATGATAGTCTCGAGCCTATATAAAATATAAGTTCACTATCGATGCTTGGAAATAATAATTGTCTACTAAAGATGGAGAGAGGAACCATCCCCAATGGAGTCGCCAGAAAAATCAATAGTGTTTATTTTTGGGATGTGGGACACCACTTAGATCTTAGGGGATACTTATTGAAGTGATCGGGTATGACATTAAGGAATGATGTACTATCTAGAAAGATAGAAATCATCACCCTATAATGGACCTAATCACCTAATAAGGACTCCTAAGGCATGATGGATCTTCAAATATACTAGAGATTTTTCTCCTACTTTACATGAAAAAGTAAAGTACGATTTATTTTAAGTTGGGTTCATTAAGATCCCTATGGAGGCAAACCCCCATAGTTAATTACATCCTAAGGAACGGGAATTCCTTAAGAATACTCTCGATTAAAGTAGATAATTAGGGTCTCCAAAGATTTCAAGGTTAAGAATATCAAAGGATTGGCTGTTTTAGAAAATCAAATGGGATAGATCAAGGAGAAGACTTATTGTTGGAATCTAAAGGGATAAAATAGAAAATACTCATGATACCAGGAAGCCTAGTGAGAATTCTAATCTACCCTATAATTGGGCTTTATATTTTTGAAATTGAAGAGAGTTAATTATTTGAGTTGATATTTTATTAGATTGCTAGGGCTTATAATTCCATAACATAAGATTATAAAAATTTCTAAGAGGTGAATATTTATGCTTGTAGAAGAGATACCTCATCCTAAGCTAGGAGCTTTGGGCAAGCACACCTAAATCTAAGGCAAAAATGGGTATATGGTTTACCTCCATAAAAGAGAATAATCATCTGGTTGTTGGACTTATTACCGCCTAGAGTGACATCCAGCTAACTCCTCCTATGCTTTAAATCCATGTAGGCAAGTCTTATGCTTTGCAAGATGGCTAGGTTATTATTTATTTAAAAAGGAGACTAAGTCCTTGAACTCACTCCTTAAGAGACTAGAGTATGAATGGTATGAATTCATGACTTAATATAATACAAACTTTAGCAAATTTATTTAATTCTTTTGGACTCTTTATTTTGACACAGACTATGAGATTTTGTATGCCTAAATGCATGAGAACTTGATTATGGGCCAAATCAAAAGAGAAAGAGGTGTTCTTCCATCAAAGGCTCTCATAGGTTAAGCCTTCATTCTTTGGCAAAGATGAAAGCTCCCTCTTAATAAGAGTGGAAGAATATGACATGCATGATATTATACATTCATTCATCTAGCTAAGGGGTTGCTAAAAATTTTATTATCTTGATTTAATTCTTAGGCTTTTACGTGAGGTTATGAGTTATTTTAAAATTTTAGTTATGAGTTATTAATTAGGGCATAAAAGTTAATTTTATCCTAAGAGCCTATCGCATCCAGGCCACACATTCAAACATCAATCATGAAGAAACTATAAAAAGTATGCAATTCTAGTGCGTAATCTAAACACAACATCAAATAATTTTATAGACTACCGTAAGAGAATAAAAGCTATGGGTTCACAGACCCCAAAAAAGAGAAAAAAAAAAGATGGGTAGTAGACCTCTACGCATATATAACTCGGATTATAAAAATAATACAAGTTATGGGGGTCTTCTTTTCTTCATTTCTTCCTTCTCTTCCTTCTAATTTGATTTGATCCAAAGGCATTACAGGGCACCCCAGGGACTAAGCCTTCTAGACACTGCTTATCCTAATCCCTCAAACACTAATCTTAATTCCTAATGCAAAATTATATTAAAAATAATAAAATTAAATCTAGATACACCTACAAAACAAATGTTAGCTAAACACACCATACAACTTAAGCAGTTATATGAATAATTTGGACTTAGAACCCCACACATGGGTAACCAAGCCCAGCTGTCCTAACATGAGTTATGTGTTGGAGCTAAGCAACCTGCACAGCAAACACATTTATATTTTTATTACATCGGCCCCTTAAGCACAACCCCTTGCAAAAAACATGATTAGGCTAATATCGGCCTAACATCCAGTCTACGAAACATATACCCTAACATCCGTCTAAAACATTACATCACAAAATAAAACACAACATCATACATACAATGCCCTAACTTAGCACTAGAAGTGGTGACATAGTATTCTAATGTATGTGCTTAAGGCTTGTGTGGCAAGACTTTATTAGGCTTCTTTAAGTTTCAATTTGGAGTTTGAATTTATTTAAATTTTACTTTTGGGTGATTTCAATTTAAATGATTTAATGATTTATTTTTTTTATTTCACTTTTATTTGGTTAAGATGATTTTTAGGTTTTCAAGAATCAAGAGTAGAAAAAATTCCATTTGTAAACAGAACTCACCCTATTCTACATCCTAACTCCTAAAGAGTCTAACTAAGGTCCATAAATATCTTTATTAGCCCATTTGAATTTGTGTAATTCATTTGATTTGATTAATTTAATTTGATTTAGAATTTAGAATTTGAGTTTGCTTAAGTATTCGATTGAATGATTTTGATTTAGATGTTTTGGTTTAATTACATCTTGATAATTCAATATCCTTGATCTCTAATGAAGTTTAAGTTTATTTAAATTCATGTGTTTTTGATTGATTAATTTCATATTAGTTATTTTGGTTTATTTAAATCTTGATAATTCAATATCCTTTTAAATTAATGTTTAATTATTTTCTTTAATTATGGTTATGTGACTTAATTTTATGCTTATTTGATTTAATTGTGATTTATTAATTTGTAGTTTGATCGGATTAGATTAATTGAGATTTTATTTTGATTTTAATTGAGTTTGATTCTTTGTAATTAGGATTTTATTTTTAATTCTATTCATTTGTCATGTTTATCAAACTTTGGTTTACATTTTTGATTTCAAACATTGGATAGTTAATTAGTTTATCTTATTTAAGTAGGTTGAATGAGATTTGATTACATATTAAATTGATGAGTTTTATTAATTTAATTTAATTTATTTAATTTGATTTGATTAGCTTTATTAGTCATGGGTTTAGTTCAATGTGATTATGTGATTAGTTTAATTAAGAAGTGTATTTATAATTATAAAGATTTGTTTAATCTTCAATTTCATATTTGTTTAATGTAATCATGATTAATTTGAATTAATTATTTATTTGATGTGATCAAAATTAAATAGACAATTAAGTTTGATTTTAATTTGATTTAAAAAGTTAATTTGGTTCATTAAGATGATATATTAATTCATTAGGTCAGCATTAATTAGGTGGTTATTCAATTGGATTAGCATAAGGGTAATTAGTTTAATTAAGAAGTGCGTTCAAGTTAATTAATAAATTAAATGAGGATTTATTTAATTTTAAATTTGGTTTTATATTTATTTAGATTAATGATGAATTAATGACTTAATGATTTATATTCAATTTAGGATTTGATTGGTATTTAATTGCATTTATGTTTGATTAGGCTTAGGTTTAATATGATTAATTTAATTGACTTAATTAGTTTATTTAAAAAGTTTGATTAAATTAATTAGTAGATTAATTAAGTGTTTAATTTGAATTAATTTTAATGTGATTTATAAAATTAATTTGGTTCATTATGATGATAGATTAATTCATTAAGTTTGCATCAATTAAATGTTTAATTAATTAAGTTTGATTAAGGGTAATTAACCTTTTAAATCATTAGATTAATCAAAGATTTATTTAATTAATGACTTAATTTCCCACATGTGAGTGATTTGATTTAGTTAAGTATTTTACTTAAGTTTGATTTGATTAAAGGATTATTCTTATTATCAATTGATTAGATTAAGTGATTTAAATGTTTATTTTTATTTCTATTAAACTTGATTATCCATAATCATAGTTAGGTTTGATTTTCTTCATTTATTATGTTCATTAGATTTCATTCATATTTGATTTAGTTGTTAAGTGTATGTATTAATGGCTAATCAATTATCTTATTCCAAATGGATGTGATTTAATCATAGGTTAATTAAATTTACTTTAACTTTATTTAGTTTAATTTGATTAATATCAAATGATTATATTGAATTGGTTTGGTAATCAATTTGATTTTTAGTTTATTTAATGATTAATTAGTTTTAGTTTATTTATATTCATTAAAGAGTTTCATATGATTAAGACTCCATGCTTAGTGTAGGTTTAGTTATACTAGTTTGACCCATCTTAAAGTTATCTAGATTTGTTGAATTTTAAGTTTGATTTAAGATTTAATCTTTTAATTGAGTTTTATTGATTTTAATGGGTTTAATCATATTTAATTTAATTTCTTAGGAGGATGATATTTTCCTGATTTGAGGTTTGATGAAAGATTGCTTAAGTATTATTTCATTTCTGATTTTGATTTTATTATTTAAACTATTTTTGGATTGTATTTTAATTAAGTCCTTAATTGATTAAACTTTAATCCTAAGTGTTTTCTTGGAGTTCATTAGGATTCAAAAAATCAAATTATTTTCTTAAGAGTCCTAAATGTCAATTGAAGTGATTTAAGCCATTTTGAAGATTTTTGTAAATTTCTAAATTTTTATTTGATTTATTTTATTAAAACGGACAATTTGAACGTCAAATTTTAATTTCTCCCAATCAAGAAGCCATTTTTACTTGAGATTATTATGGTAGGTGTGTTTTAACTTTAATTTCAATTCCTGAAAATTTTAACTTAATCTCACATGTATTTTTTGGTTTAATTAATGAAATTTAATTTTTACTAAAACTCAAATTTAGCTCAAAATACTTAGTGAAATTTGCAAATTTTGGTTTATTGGATTTCTCTCGAAAAGATAAATCCAACGAGCCCTTGTTTGCAATTTTTTGTTAAGTATTTTATTTTTTTATGAATTTTTAAAGTTTTAGGTGATTTAAATTAATTTTTTAAATCAAAAAATCATCGCGTCGAGGGCAACGCGCACCATGGCACCGCTGATTGGATGTGTGTTAGGTGGCACACGCTGCGATCACGCTGTGCCGCCGCGATTGACGCGTGAAACAGCGTCAATAGTAATCGAGACGACCATCCGACGTAGATCGGATGATCCGATCGAATCACGCTCTAGGGCGATCACGCGAACGCCGGCGACCGAGCCGTGTCGCATTTAATCGCATCAACGGGATTGCATCAGCGATGAAGGCCCATCGCCGATCATGAATCGTGGATCGGACTGAGCGCCGATGATGAACAAGAAAATAAGATTTTAAAAAGAAAAAAAAATAGAATTTCTAAGTGAAAACTTATCCAAATAGACTCGTTTTAACGTAGATTCGCACTGAAAAAAATTTTATTTTTTAATTGGGATGATTTAAAGTAAAATTACGAGATTATCTAGGGTAGATTCCTAAAAATCATGCAAAAAAATCTCAAAATGAGGGGTCCTAAGGCTGGCTACGATTTTTGAAGGCTACCTCACCGGGGATGATTTTCGGCGGTAGTGAAGATCCGTGTGAACTCCTAGGTATGTGAGAAAGCTTTGGAATTATTTTTTAACCTTTGCCTCTCTTTGGAATGTCGTCTTCTCCAATGTTCACCGTCGTCTCGTCGAAAAAGCAACTATTTATGTTTTTGAACTCAAAAATGGCTCAAAGAGGTGAGGGGTGGGTTCTTTTTTTTTTTTTGCTTTGGAGAGCTCTTGGAGGCTGAATGGTGGTAGGAGGAAGAGAGATGAAGCCTCATTTCCCTCTCCTTTTATAATGGCTGAAAATCCACCCTTTTTGAATTTTTTTGGCTCCAAAGTATTATCATCTTGCTTGGGGGTGGTTGGGATGGATGATGGATTGATTGAGGACTTTGAATTTTTGCTCTAAAGTTCTCTCTTGCTGTCATATGATCAACTTTATTCAATGCAAATATTGGGGAGGAATTAAGTGCATGTAATAGGGAGAATTAATGAGGTTGGGTGGAATCCTATGTGAGGGAGGATCTATGAGGGATTTAATTGAGTTGGGTTAATTTTGGGATGATCCTAAATGGGTTTGGGTCAAATTTTATTAGCCCCCAATGGGTCATGGATTGGTTTCAAGGGATTTGACCCAATTTGGGTCATATCATCCAATTTGACCAAAATAAATTGGTTATGTGTTGATTTATATCAATATTAGATGAATGTGATCTTTGGTTTGAATTAATTTGAAATTAATTTGGATTTAGGCCAAATTGGCCCCAATTTAGGCTAGGTTGGGTCAAGTTGACCAATTAGTGAAATTAGGCTCAATTATGGCTTTAGTCAAGTTAAATAATCAATTTGGAATGAACTTGAGCCATTATTTATAATCAATTTGGGTTAGATCATAATTTGACCCAATTTGGTCCTTTAGGCCAATTTCGGTCGACTTGGATCAAATGGCCAATTTGGCTTGGTTTGGCTCAATTATGGTCAAGTCATATTTAAATATTGACTTTGGGTTGATTCAAATCATTGGTTTCAATCAATTTGGTGTAGGATGAGTTTTGGCTAGTTTTGGTTCATTTGGGCTAAGGGTTGACTTGGTCAAATGACTAAGTTGACTTGGTTTGACCTAATTGATTACAATTGATCATCCTAGGGTGATCAACAATCATGGTGAAAGATTTTGGTGAGTTTGGTTCAATCCAATTTGGGTTGGATTGGAAGCTGGCTCAAATGGGTCATTTAGGTCACTTTAGGTTAAGTGGACCTAAGTGGTCAATTGATTTAGTTTTGGTTTGATTCAAGTTTAGTTGAACTTATATATGAGCCCTGGATTAAAATATAAATTTGATGGCAATCAACTTGGAGTCCAATAGGTTTTGGCTCAATTGAAAGTTTTAAGTCAAAAGGGCTAAGTTAGGCTTGACTTGGGTTGACTTGAATTTGGTTTGATGATCATAGGTTTTATTTATATTTGGATAAATGATTGAAAGAATGATTGATTCGAGAGAAAATTCATGAGTTTTGACTTGATTTGGATAGAATTTGGCTAAGTCCAAGAATTAGCTTAAATGGCTTAGATTGAGCTTGAATTTGATTTTCAATATAGTTTTGGTCATTTGAATTTGGATTTCATTTATATTTGTGAATATAAATGAAGGAATAATTGATTTATAAAGAGATCAATTGAGTTTGATTTGATCTAAAGAGAGTTTTGGCTAGGCTTATGAATGTGGTTCATATGGCTTAGGAAGGATCTTAGGATTTGAATTTGATTTTGGGTTTCAATCATTTAGAGTTAAATTTGAAATTAAGTTTGGAATTTGAATTTGAATTTGAGATTTGGTTTGAGATTTGAATTTAGGTTTGATTTGAGAAAGTGTATTTAGATTGAGTTTAGGCTATATGATAGGTAATTTCCTTAAGCCCTAAGGTATAGCCTAATCGTATGATTAACACTTCTAAGTCTCTGGGCTTAGGTTAAGTGTTCACCTAATCACTATAAGTATCTTATGATTAAGAAAATCTTAGTGTCTAGATGATTCCTATGTCTAAGAGGATGGGGTTGAGAGCTCACTCCAAAAGTGAGGTCAACAGTTGTTTAGACAAACATGAAGCCCGTAAGATCATGACCAAGGTACTCTCTGGTCTATGCAAAGCTCATCAATCCGATCCAAAGATGAAAGCCAAAATCAAAAGACTCAAATATTATTGGCCTACGATGATCATCGATTGCATGGACGTAGCCAGGTGATGCCACCAATGTCAAGTACATGGTGTGGTCCTACACCAGCCACCCAACATTCTCCATCCAACATTGGCCTCATGACCATTCGAGTGTTGGGGCACTAACAATGTGGGTCCAATCGATCCTCCTTCTTCCAAAGGTCATCAATTCATCTTTGCTGCTACAGACTACTTTTTCAAATAGGCGAAAGCGATTTCACTGAAAGAAGTCACAACTTAGCACGTGCTCCAGTTTTTCATTAACCATATCATATATAGATTCAGGGTATGTCACCGAATTATATCCGATAATGGTACTGCATTCAAGAGCACCAAGATCCTTTGCCTGGGCGCATAACATAGATTAGAGATACTTTATCATCTACTACCTAAGGGCAAATGATTTGGTAGAAGTTTTTAACAAAACTCTCATCCAAATATTGAAGAAAACACTCGACGACAACAAACGACGGTGACATGAGTAATTAGTTGAAGCCTTGTGGGTCTACCACACCACATACAGAACTTCGATGTAATGGGTCTAAAGTCGTTCTACCATTAGAGGTCCAACTCCCATCACTAAAGACAGCTGCAGATAGCAAGATCACAATAGAGCAGAATGCCATGTTGCAGTTAGAAGAGCTCGAAGGTTTGGAGGAGAAACACCTACGGGCATGCTAGAACCTCAAGTTGTACAAAACCAAAATAATTCAAGCTCACAATAAGTTGGTCCGCCCTAGAGCTTTTCAAGTAGGAGAGCTTGTTTTAGTTCTTAAGAGACCAATTATTGCCCGTCGTAAGATGGGAGGCAATTTTGAACTCACTTGGGAAGACCCTTTTATCATAGAAAAGGTCTACCAAGGAGAATCATATCAGTTGATCAACCATAGAGGAGAGCGCCCATTACTTCCAATCAATAAGTTTTACTTAAAGAAATATTATCCTTAAATTGTGTTCCAAAAATAATCATCATCAATAAAATTTCTTTTCAAATCAAACCTTCTCTTCATTCGAAACATCTTTGTTTGTTTGCAAATCCGCCATGACTCGAGTTTAGGTTAGGTGTAGAACACTCGATCGACATCATATCCTTTATCAACACAACACAAACACAAACTACACATCATCACAACACATACACATATATTTTGTCTCGGGCTACTTTGATGTGAGATAACGCCCCCTGCGGCCCTCACTCATTAGTTGCTTTAGGTCGGGATGACGTGCTACCCCACTAGTGCATCACCCCAGTAGTCCCTTATTTAGGAGAATGTAAGTCTGCTATGCTTTCCTTCCTAACTTGACTATTGTACATTGATGAGCACCTTGTTAGCATTGTAGGATTTACTATGCGGTCAATAAACTACCTTCATGTTGGCTTCGTTCAAGAGGATATAAGCCTACTATACGCTTTCTTCTTGGACCAGCCATCGTGCACTGATTGGGTCGAGTATTTGAGGATTATGGTAAGTCCCCCAGCAGCACCTTTCTTCTTGACTCCTTCAAGTGTGGGTCTGGCCCTTCTTTGTGACTTTCTAATTAGTAGTCTCCCTTAGGTCGGGTTTGACTTGTTGTGCTAACAATGGGTCACTCCAGTGGTTGTTCCTCACTTCGAAAGATGTAAGTCTACCACGCCTTCTTCCTAACACAACCATTGCACACCGACGGGCAGCCCTAGATTGGATAGCATGTTGAGCCGACAACAGACTATCCCAGTAATCTGTTCCACATGAGAGAGATATAAGCGAACACACCTTCTCTCTAGACTGATTGTCGCACAATGACAGACACCTTAGGTTGGTTGGTGTTCGCTATGCTGACAACGACCCACTTGATGGATACACCACTCATGGTAGATGTAAGTATGCTATGCTTTCTCCTTGAGTTGGCCACCATACACCTATAGGCTTTCTTATTTATAGGATTGGGATAACGACTGCATAACCTGCTGGGCACTCTATTTGGATCAGAACCCCATCTAGACATTACTGTGTTAGTTTTGGATTAGACAATCCCCTTTTCCTAATAGCCACCCCAGTGGTTAAAATTTTGTTCCGCGGATGCACAGATTCTCCCTTGGTCCAGTAAAACTCTGATAAGTCAAGGCTAATATAGCCCCTTCTCAGTGTGGTCCCTCACAGTCCATGATAACAAACAAACAATATATATATATATATATATATATATATATATATATATATATATATATATATATATATTCATTTATGGATTAGAAAGTAACGCCCCCAGCAACACCTTTCCTAAACAGACATCCTATATTTAGGGTAGTTATGAATCCTCAATTACTCTTAGTTGAGATAAGTCAACACTCTCTTATTGTTACTGAGTTAATCTCAATCACATCGCATTCTTACTTTCATGATCAGATGTCACTTGTTTTAAGAATTCTATCTACACAGCATAGCCCTCAATGATTTGATTTATTACGATCAAGACATAATGGTCTTACTTTGAGATGTAAGCTATGCTTTCTACAAGACATCGAAAGACACCTTAGTTGGATAGTTTACTTCTATTGGTGACTACCCCTTTATATCGATAAATTTGAGATAGGCTAAGGCCGACAAAGCCCCTTCTCAATGCGGTCCATCACACATGACGGGATCTATCAAATGAAATTAAAACAAATGAAAATAAACTAAATCAAATTAAAATAAATCAATGAAATTAATCTTGACTACTTTTGAGTTGAAATAAGTCCCCCAGTAACATTCACTCAATAGTCTCCTCTAAGTCAGGTTCGATTTATTACAGATCCAACATATCACCCTAGTGGTTGACTCCTTCTTTGAAAGATGTAAGTCTGCTACGCTTTCTTCCTACTACAACCGTTACACACCGAAAGGCAACCCTTTAGGTCGGATAGTCCTACCTTATGGCTGCTAGACTATCTCTTTGGATTTATAAATCTGAGATAGGTCAAGGCCGACATAGCCCCTTCTCAGTGGGTCCATCGCACATTGATAGGGTCTATAATAGTACTAAATTTGAAACCAACCTCCCAAGTGGAGTCAAATTAAAATATATCAAACAAACTAAACTTCTCCCTAGTGAGACGCAAATCAAATTAATCTCCCCAATGAAGCCATAAGAGATCACATTAAACTCCTATCCCCAGTGGATAGTTTGAATCTATTGCCATAGTGGAAGGTTTACATTCTTAATCCCTAGTGGATTATAGATTCTTATCCCAAGTGGGTATACACACAAACAAATCATATTCACAATCAAACTCAAATATATATCCCCAGCGGATAGCTTGAACCTACTTCTTTAGTAGAAGGCTCACATTTCCAATCCCCAGTGGATTCCTCCTTTTATGCCCTTGGCATAGACCTCTCACATGTAATGTCCAATGCATGTGTAATCCCTTAGCAGATATTCCTTCATGTTCTTTACATGAAATTCCAACCATATCTTCCTTACTCTCTTATGCTTTTAGCATGAGTTGAGTTGTATTATGCTAAGATTGTGATTCTATCTACCTTTCGAGTTTAGGTTTAGATCATTTCCATTAACACTTACAATCTTTTGGACATTGTTGATCATCTCGATTAATGCCAATATATGTAGTGTGCCTTGTCAGTTACACCACACTTATTGGGGGTCCTTTTGTTGACCTCACTTTTGGAGTGAGTTCTCAGTCTCCTTATCTTAGACATGGGAATCTTTAGACACTAAGATTTTTTTAGTCATAAGACACATCTAGTAATTAGGTGAACACGTAACCTAAGCTTAGAGACTTAGAAGGGTTCAACCACAAGATTAGGCCATGCCTTAGGGATTAGGGAAATCACCTATCCTATAGCCTAAACCTAATCCATGTACACCTTAAATTCAATCCAAATCTAAATTTTAAACATAACCTCAAATTCAATTCGAACTCAAATCCAAATACCAAATCCAAAATCCCAAATCAAATGATCAAGCTCCTCAAATCCTCCTTATGATTGGATCCCATGGACTTAGCCAGATTTCCATCCAATCCAGTTCAAACTTGATTGATTTCTTCATGAATCAATCATATCTTCAATCATCTTCATAAATATAAATGAAATCTACACTCAAATCATCAAAATTAAATCAAAATCTTCTTTAAGCTATTTTGGCCTATCTCCATGAGCTTTGCCAAATTTGCCTCCAAATCAATTCAAATTCAATTGATTTTTTTTCATGAGTCAATCATATATTCAATCATCTTCCCAAATATAAATCAAATATAAATCAAATTCAAATCAAGTCAAAACCCAAATTTGAACTCTTTGAGCCAATTTCTTGGACTCAATCAAATCTCACTCAAATCCTCTCCAAAATCAATTGATTTTCTCATGAATCAATCAATCATTCAATTATCTATCCAAATATAAATGAAATCCACAATCATCAAGCCAAATCAAAATCAACTCGAATCAAATCCAACTTAGCCCATTAGATTTGAAATATTCTAATGAACCAAAACCCATTGTAATTTAAATCAATTGCAATTGGATTTATATATCAATATATATATATATATATATATATATATATATATATATATATATATATATATATATATAAACTCAACTAAATCAAACTCAACTCAAAATCAAGCCAACTAAACCCAATTGGCTCACTTGACCCAAAATGATCAATTTGACCTATTTGAACCAAAATCCAATTTAATCCAAATCAAAGTGAATTAAGTCAATCCAAACTTCATGTCATGATTGGTGATCACCTTATGATGATCAATTGATATAAATTAAGTCAAACTAAGTTAAATTAACCCTTTGACCAAGTCAACCCTTTAACCCATATGAACCAAAACTAGTCAAATTGCAACCCAAGCCAAATCCATTGAAACCAATGATTCAAATCAACCTAAAATCAATATTTAAATATGACCCAGTCCTCAATTGAGCCAAACCAAACCCAATTGGTCATTTGACCCAAGTTGACCTCAATTGACCTAAAATGCCAAAATAGGTCAAACCAAATTCAATCCAAATTGATTACAACCAATGGCTCAAGTTCATTCCAAATTAATTATTAAACTTGACCAAATCTATAATTGAGCTTAATTTGACCAATTGGTCAACCTAACCCAACTTAGCCCAAACTGACCTAAAGGGTCAAATTAGACTAAACTCAAATTAAATCAAACATAAATATACAATCCTCTCCAAATGGTCATTTGAACTTGATTCAACCCTTGGTTTGACACAATTTGGCCAATTAGTCAACCTACCTTGATTTGACCAAATTTGGCTCAAATGAGTCAATTGACCTAAATTAAACCAAATGAACTCCAAATGACATGAAATTTGGCCCAACTCACTTTTGACTCATTTCAAATCTGCCCAAATCATATCTAATGTTAAATGATCACTTTGCCCTTGGGTCAAGGGCATCCCATGAGAAAAGACACTTGCCTAAATAGGCATTTCTCTTCCTTGGCCACTTGACACACATCCATTGATCCATATTGGCGCCAAGGACACTGGCCAACCTGACCCAAGAGGTGGTTGGGGCAGCCATGACTCATGAGGAGGTGAATTCACCTTACCTCTCCCATTGGAACACCTAGCATGCATGACTTCCACCTCTCCTTGCTAGGACATCTATTAGTACTTCATGATAGCCACCTCCCATGCCTTGGCCACTCAAATCAAGCCACGTAAGGAGAATCCCAACCACCCCAAGGCAAGGATACCCACTATGAGCTAAAATCACAAGGAATGAGGTGATTTTTGGCCATTCCAAAAGCACAAAAAATAGAGAAGCAAAAACTCTTCCTCCCACACACACATTTTACTCTCCTAGAGCTCCCAAACCAACCAGCAATCATTACCACTTAAATTTTGAGCAAAAGCCATCAAAATCAAGTGGATTCCGATGAGGAAGCGATCATAATTAGAGAATACATTATTCTGAAGTAAAGTAAGAGCCTGAACCCATTCTAAAGCTTCTTTTTGCACTCAGGAATACGCTTGGATCATCAACGCCGCCGAAAATCATCCCCGGTGAGGTAATTTTCAAAAAAAAATTAAAGCCGGCCTTAGGTTCTCTTGTTTATGATAGTTTTTGCTTAATTTTAGGAATTTTCTTTAGATTACTCATGCAT
This sequence comes from Cymbidium sinense, assembly GCA_021442155.1. Taxonomy (NCBI): domain Eukaryota; kingdom Viridiplantae; phylum Streptophyta; class Magnoliopsida; order Asparagales; family Orchidaceae; genus Cymbidium; species Cymbidium sinense. Next base: position 126,320,669 of record CM038218.1, read on the forward strand.
TTTTTATTTTACATCATCCCCACGCATTTGGAGTGATTTTCAGCGAAGATCGCCGAAAAATCGAGCCTAAAATGAAGTTTTTCATTCAAAGTTTTCACAAAAATTATAGAAATCTCTCCCGAAATAGTGTTTCGTCTGCCTCTTTCGCCGGATCACCCACTAGCTGTCTGATCTTTCGTTCAGGGATACGGACATCTCATATTGTGCAGATCAAGCGGCTCTAATCAGGGGATCGCGCGGCTTAGATCACACAAATCGTGCGTATTGATCTGGACCTTATAATCCACGATCGAATGGTCGGATCTGATCTGCGCGTCCCTGTCCTCATTCCCACTCATTCGTTGATGTGGCACCGCGTCATGCATGGCGCTATGCAATCGGTGGCCACAAGGGATTTTTTTGCTTTTTAAAAATTAATTAAAAATACTTGAAACTTCAAAAATTCATAGAAAATAAAATACTCTACGAAAAATTGCAAACAATGATTTGTTAGATTCATATTTCTGAGAGAAATCTAAAAACCTAAAATACCCAAATTTGACTGGATAGTTTGAGCTTAATTTAAGTTTTAGTGAAAATCAAATTTCATTAATTTCTCCAAAAAATATACATCATATTAAGTTGAAATTTTCAGAGATTGAAATTGAAGTTAAAATATATATATTATAAAAATTTCAAGTTAAACAAATTTCTGGATTGAGAGATATTACATTCAAAAGTTCAAATAGTGAAAATAAATTAATGGACTTTATAAAAATCATGAAAATTATTTAAAGCAGCTGAAACTTTGGAAAATTATAAGAAATCATAGAAAAATCATAAAAATGTAAATAAATATTCATTCTAAAGGTATTTTAGAGAATAATTTAATAACAATATTCTCATTTGATTATGAATAATAATTAAGGCTTAATTTGGGTTTGACTAAAAATTTAATTAGCTTAATTACTCTATAATTATCCAAGTAATTTATCCCAAACTTTGTGAGGTTAATTAATGGGATGACCTTTACCTCCCATAATTTTTTTGGGATATATTGTTTGGTTAATTAGGAAAATTATTTATCTTAGCCCTAATTACTTTCTTAATTAACTAGATGATTAATTAACATTCTAAACAGCAAGAAAACTAATAATTAAGTTTGCTAATCATTGTGGAATAGTGAATGGGCATGAGGAATGAGATTGTGACCTCTTTCCCATTCTTTTCCCTAAGTTCATTCCACTTGACTTGAAACTAATTAATTTGGGGTTAATTAATAGTTTAATTCATTAATAAAATAACTTAATTAATCAAATTAAAATCATAGTCATTCCAAATCTCATATAATTAAGTTTCTTGGATAGATTCTTAGGTGTTCAATAACCTAAAAGAATCCTAAAGAAATTATAATTAGCCCACATGTGTGGATGGGTTACAAGAGTACTTTATTAAACACTTTAGTTTAATTAACCAATAATTATGAGCCAAATTGCATTAGACCCTTTTATTTTCATAGGATCATTGTTGATTTTATTTCCAAAGCATGTGCATATCATGTTGGCTCATAATTACTTGGATAATTATGCTAAGGTGGTATAGGAAAGGGGTAATTAATGGACTTAACTCATATTGTAACCTAATTAATCTATAAAATCAACTTAATTTCTTTTCACTGAACCAAATTGATTAATCAATATGGAAATGGGTTAGGAGCAGCAAATGAGTGAATCTCCTATTTTCTCTAAATCAAATCAAACATCCAAAAATAATTTAATAAGAAGCTTTGGTTTACTTTAAATGATTGCATTTGATATTATTGTCCTTAGGAATTAGTTTGATTGAATGAAACATGTGCTTTATGTCTTATTATTCCTTTCCAATGATATTAAATTATGTGTGTCATGTGGTTCCATGCATTCATGTTTTCAAAATGCTTAAACTTAAATGAATTTCCTTTATGTCAAGCTTATGTGTTGATCTAATTTAATATATGTGTGATTATTATCACTATTAAATCCAAATATATTTTTAAAAAAGCTTATGAATAAGTAATAACATATAAAGTGATAGTAGTTATGATTACATATAAGTTTGGATGTGCTTACAACTTAAGTATGTGAAATATAGCTTTCTTTTCTTTAATACATATGGAGTTTCACATGTATTTGAATGTTAATAAGTATATAGTCTGGACATCCCAAAAATACGAGACTTTAATCAGCCCTAAGGAGGTAATTTGATTACCTCACTTCTCTGGTTTAATAATAATATGTACTTATTTGATTTTATTTACATGTATTCCTACATTAGAATTGGAATGAAATTTTGTTTCACATACTTAAATATTCTAATCAAATAAAAATATAATTTTTGCATGATTTTCTTTCTCTTACTTACATATACATTCATGCGTAGTGAGATAGCAAAGTATATAGTCTAGATATCTCGAGAACATGAGGTTTTAACTAGCCCCAAGGTGGTCATTTGATTACCTCACTTCCCTAATTTAACAAAGGCATGTACTCACTTATTTCTCTTTACATGTGTATGTATATGTGGCTAAAGAATGAAAATCTCTCTTTATACTAAAAATTACATGCATTCATAATAGACTAATTGATTGAAGTAATTAGTCATATGATTTGGGGTCTCTTTCCTTATGTTCTTACATACAAATTTACATGTGTTTGAATGTAAATGGGTATATAGTTTGGACATCCCAAAAATACGAGGCTTTAGCTAGCCACAAGGAGGTCATTTGATTACCTCACTTCCCTGGTTTAACAATGACACGTACCTATTTAATTTCATTCTTATGTCTTTTGTATAAGAATTTGGATAAAGTTCTAAATTAACATGATTAAGTAGTTCAATCAAATAAGAAATATAAGCTTCAAATATACACACCTACATTCATCATTTAAGTGTACTAACATATGTTGCATGTATATATACACTTAAGATTATATCATATGCATGTTATATTTGATGGAAAGGAATAATTGATATATGTCATGTTATAGTAATTCAATTAAGGTAATCTTAAGATATCTTTCATGTTGAATGGAATTATTTAAAGTGCACCCAAACTTAGGATTTAATTAAAACATGTTAATAAGCTATTCACTAAAGAGAAATAAATTAAATTAACATGCTTTAGAAATTGCTTAAGGTCAGGATGAAAGAGGGTAATCCTCTTTCTTCTCTTTACAACACTTAGAGATTAAGTGTAGGTCATATGAAACAAAACAAGTCACAAATTAAAACTTGCAAATCAACTAAACAACTTAAAGTGAAACCAGCCCCTTATGTTAAATTAAATCCCCTTATGTTAAATTAAATCTTTCCACATTTAGAAAATCATAACCTTAATGCTTAGTTAGGATATACCACACAAGCTTTAACACACACATTAGAATTAAGTCATCACTTCTAGCTTTATGTTAGGGCAGTGTATAGTATGATGTATGTTTTATTTTGTGATGTCTTATTTTAGACTGTATGTTAGGGTGTATGCTCGTAAACTGGATGTTAGGTCGCTATTAACCTAATCATATTTTTTTACAGAAGATTGTGCTTAAGGGACCACTGAAAAATAAATATAAATGCTCTCTTTGCAGGTTTCTTAAGCCCTTAAGCATAATCCAAGTTAGAACAGGTGGGCTTGGCTATCCATGTGCAGGGTGCTAAGTCCAAATTATAAATCTAACTGCTTGGGTTGATGTGTATTTAGTTACCACTTATTTTGTAAGTGCAGTTAAATTTACTTTTTCTATTCTTAATATAATTTCATAATTAGGAATTAGGATTAGTTTTATGGGGAGTAAAAATGAACATTGACTAGAAGGCTTTGTCTCCTGGGAGGCCATGTGATGCCTTTGAAGTAGAGTAAATCAAATCAAATGGAGACATGAGGATGAAGGCATGAAGAATGAAGAATGAAGACCCCCCATAACATTTATCATTTATAAATTATAATTATTATTTCATTTTTTGGGTTGTATAAAGGTAGAGCTCGGCTACCCATTTTCTCTTTTTTTCGTTGTTGCAGCTCAAGACGGCCTTTTATTATTTTGCGGTAACTATAAAATGTTTGATGTTATGTTTGGCTTGTGCATAAGAAATTATATGCCATTTCATAGCTTCTATATGCTTGGTGTTTGTTATATGGCTTGGATCCGATTAGGCTCTTAGGAAAAAATAAATCTTTTAACCAACTATAACTCATAATTAAATTTCTAAATAACTCATAATCTCACCACAAAGTCTAGGCATTAAACAAGATAATTAATAGATTTAGCAACCCCATAGCTGTATGATTGTATGTCTAATATCATGCATACATCTTCTATAACTCTTACAAAAATGAGGGCCTCTATTCTTGCACGCATGGGAACCACTTGACCTATGAGAGCAACTCCTACTGACGAAGCTTCACCCTCTTCTCTTCTAACTTGGCCAATAATCCATTTTATCATGCATTTAGACATATAAAAATTTTGGAGTCTTTGTTAAATTGAAGCGTCAAAAATCAAATAAAATTTAAAAAGATATGCATTTATAGATTAATTCATTACTCATACCACTTATACTCTAGTCTCTTAGGGAGTAGGTTTAAGGATTTTAGTTTCTCTTTCTAAATAAACAATAACCTAACTATCTTGCAATTCATATGACTTGGCCACATGGATTTAAAGCATGGGATGAGTTAGCTAACTGCCACTCCAAGCGATTGTAAGTCCAACAGTCAGACGGTCTATCCTCTCTTGTGGAGGTAGACCAATATGTTCACCTTTCGCTTAGATTTAGGACATGCTTGTGGTTTGTACCAAAGCCCCTTAGCTTAGGATCTGAGGTAGTTGTTTTCTCCAGGCTACAAGTATAAATCCTCACCTCTTAGGTATTTCTATAATTTTGTGTTGTTGAACTATAAGTCCTAGCTTTCTAATAAAATCTCAACTCTAATAAAATTAATTCTCTCTTCGAATATATAAAGCCTACCCATATATTAGACTAGAATGCTCACTAGACTTCCTAGTATCATGAGTATTTCCACTCTTTCCCCTTTGGACTCTAAAATAAGTCTTCTCCTTGAACTTTCCCAATTGATTTTCCAACATAACCAATTTATTGATAGTGTAGTCTTGAAATCTTTAGAGACCCTAATTGTCTACTTTAATCGAGAGTATTCTTAAAGAATTCTCATTCATTATGATGTAATTACTATGGAGGTTTGCCTCCATATAGAACTTAATGAACCTGGCTTAAAATAAATCATACTTTACTTTTTCATATAAAGTAGGAGAAAATTCTCTGGTACATTCGAAGACCCATCATGCTTTAGGAGTCATTGTTAGGTGATTAGGTCCATTATAGGGTGGTGATATCTATCTTTCGAGATAGTATACTATTTCTTAATATTGTAATTGATAACTTCAATAAGTACCTCCTAAGATCTAATTGGTGGTAATTTAGGACGTTCATTTTCACTCTATAAAATCATTTTCGCAGATTAAATGATTAAACTAGATCGTAAAGTCATGGTTACTTTATTGATGATAAAAATATATGTAGTATGAGTTTAAAATTGAAGTTGATGAGTTGTTCAAATTTTTGTTTTCAAGGTTAAGTAATTATTCCCCAATTCAGCTTAATTTAGTGGTTTTGTTCTAATTCATATAATTAATATAACCAAATTTTTTTATGAATTTAAGGATGTTCTTATGCTTAGAATGATCTATATATATTTTTAAATTTAAAGAGTTTTAATGATGCTAATTTATTTGAGATAAGACATACTAATTTTATATCAATTAAGGGTTTTTTTTAAACTCCTAATATATAATCCTAGTAGTTTGCTCTGTCTTTACATTATGACATATAATTTTTTAACATTTGATTTATTTGAAGTCATTTTTTAAACTGTGAGTATATATTCACTTCAAAATTCTAATTATACTTGAGCATGTGATTCTTTATCTAAGATGATTATGATTATTATAAAAATATTTTATTATTGAATTAATTTAATAAATAGAATATAAGCCCTCTCTCTTTGTCGTATATTTCAAATAAATTGCTCAACTCTATATTGAGAATATATATATATATATATATATAATATATTTATATTTTAATGAATATGTTTCTGATTTTAGTTTGTCTTGACATTAATACTTCTAGTGAATATAAATGTTTAATTTGGATGATTGATTGGAATTTTTATGCAAATTTAATATTTCTAATTATGACATGAAAAATTTAAATATATATCACATAATTTTTATATATTTACATATTTAATATCTAAAATAAATTATTTACTTATCTAATATTTTTTTATGTCATGTTCATAGAAGGGCATTTTTTTTTAATAAGTATCGTTAGAAACTTAATTAGGGAATTAAGTATCATTAAAAAAATTTAGAAATTAGTATAGTTGTCTACTAAGTGGGCTTACTAAGTAATGGACAGTAATAGGGAAGCTAATCCGGTGAAATGCTGTGTAATTAGACTAATATTAGTGTCGCCCAAGAATGCAGGCTGATGTCTAGTTCGCAGCAAAAGAAATTTTTTCTTAACATGTTATTACACCAAGGATTAGTAGTACAAATTGATTCCATGTAAAGGCTGAGAGTCCTGTAAAACTCTTCCCAACTGCCAAAGATTACTTTTATTGCCTTACGCCTTGCATCCCAGGCTTTCATGTAGGAAACTTTAATATTAAATTTTGACTCTATTCTACCTATAATCTCCCTAGGTTTTAGATCAATTTGATGCCTGATCACAGATATAATGAAATAAGCTATGAATTTTGAACTGCCAGAGGCTACCGCTAATTGATACATCTATGGTTTTCCCCAATTTTGGATATTCTCCGAGCACCCCCTAAGCACCTACTGATGTTACAATGCAAATGCTAATTACATGGTCTAGTAAGACTATCATGATGTACACATGTAACCATATAGTTCTTCTGGTTAGAGATAACTGTTTGGAATTGAACAGTATTCACTATACACCACCCAATAACAGCAAACTGAAGACTCCATTTACTTGCAAAACACATTCTTTCGACAAAGTCACCTGGGATTTCAATATCATCTATTATGACATTTTCGTTAGATGGACCGTCAAAGTAAATATCATTGTCTCACTCTCGTAGCTTACATTCGTACATACAGATAACATCCGACTTTCATTATCAATATTCGAGTGAATGATTTTTAAAAGATCATGATTGGCTACATTCCCAATCACGGTTTCTAACCCGTGAACAATCATCATCAGATATCCCCGCCGGATTTCATTACTTGAACCACCGCCATAGATACTCATTATCGCCGCAGACTGAGGCACATACGCCTTCAACGATCAATAACATCATCGCTGCCATAAAAGTCATAAGCATGACTGCAAACTTTGATATTAAATATTGCAAGTATAAACAGGGAAAGGTTGACAAGGTATTACCTGGAAATCAATTCATCAAAGCTGCTCTGTGTCGCCACGGGTACATGTGCGATGAAATCCTGTGTATGCGTCATTGATATATCTATTGACCTTATTACCAGATTAACTGATGTGGATGCAACATTAGCATCCTCCACTTTCACATACAACACTAATATCTGACGGGAATCTTCGTCTAGTGTAACATCGCAAACTTCACCGATATAACAGACGCTATAAATCTGTTACTCACGGATAACGACATGTAAGACTTACAGAGTGGCGAACTGAATCAATGTTCAATGACATAATAATTCGCTGTTTCAATTCTAGTAAGGTGCTGTGTCGGAGAACCTTAACTGGATGATTTCGACCTCCCACATAACTTAGACTAAACTGCTCGTCGATAATTAGTTCGCCTTCATAGAAAAGGATTAACGAAATAAACTCTCTACTCATTCCTCAAATAACTGGAGAATAACCAATTATATCAATATTTCCTAAATCTAAAAAAATATTGCACGCCAAAATTTATTTGTAGAATAAACTACATAAATCATAAGAAATTTAAATCAATCGACACGTTATACAAACACCGCCATCTACTGTGACTACAAGTAATGGTGCTCTAAGTTTATAAGCCAACTACAACAACTCAAACCCAACTCATATCATTCAAAAATATGTCGTAAACCCTAAATAATAGTATACTCGACATATTATCACCTAAAATTACAAATAAATTACCTAAACTGCGGCGCTAACACAAACTTATAAATCAAATCCAACTACAAAATTCTAACCATAAGCTACACATAATTTATTAATTTATAAATGAGAAAAAAGGGATTTTTGTGAAGAACGGAATGTAAAAAATTGTAGAATCGCCATACCCATAAAATGGAGTCAGTAATCGTCGCCTAAGCTAATGTTGAGTTCCAAGGGTAGATGGAGAGAGAAGTCGCCAAACTGGACCGGAAGAAAATGAGCTACTTTGGCTAGAAGGAGAAGATGAAATAATGTGACATAATGCAATACGGAAGCTGGAGACGAAGATGATCATGCTCGGGGGGCAAACGGTGGGTGGCTCAATGGAGGCGTCGAGGCTCACGAGGCTTGACGAACGAATTAGAAAGAAGTCGATCGGCCGATCAATTTTTTTTTAACCCTCCTTAATCGCCCAATAAGCCGACCGCTAATCAATTGCCTACTGGAATCATTTCACATTAATTTGGCAACTTCTACATCATATCAGAGCCAACATGATTATCTAGTCTCTCATTTAGTAGATAACTATACATATTTTTAAATTTTTTTTCAATCCTCCATCCTGTTTCAGCGGTAAACAAAAATAAATAGGTCGTTTGGCGTATTTCGCTTACAGGAAAAATTTGGAAAGGAATCAAATACTCAAACTTTACGGTAATTACTTTACCTAACCAAACACAAAAGAAAAGCACAGATTTAGATACTTTAACAAAATACTCAACCAAACAGTTTAACGAAACTTAATTCTTTAATTAAGTTTCTAACAATATTTATTTTAAAAAAATTCCCTTCGTAGAAAGTGTGTGACTGCTACTTCTGGATAATTCTCCTCTCTCTCTCTCTCTCTCTCTCTCTCTCTCGCTCGCTCTCACCTTTCCTCCGGCGAAGATGGAGGTCTCTGGTACGGTGATCCGGCAATCAGTTAATTTCATGAGGGGTGCCAGCGAGATATACCCTTTTTGCGATAAGAATACGATCAGGGATCGCCAGAGGGTAGCGGTGGTGATGGGGCCGTGGTCTGATGACGGCCACCGCCTGTACTATGCGTCACAGCCGAGGTGTAGCGTTGCTAGAGATGCGAAGAGGAAGGAGGAGAAGAAGAGGGCCGCTTTGGTGACGGAGTTATCGAGAAATCTGGCGGCACTGTATTCTACGGGAGCGTTTGGGATGGATGGCGGAGAGGGGATTGTTGGTGAGGTCAGAGGGAATATGATAAAGGTGAGTTATTTTTCCGTGATCCATTTATTTGATGTTATTCTCTTTTAATAAAGTTTCTCTAGGTTGGTTTAGATGAATTGTATTTTCAGGGGAAACTTCATAAATTCTAGGTTTATGTATTAGGTGATGATATTTGCTTATTTTCATTGATTTGTTATAATTAACCTTGTAATTTTTATTTATTAACGATGTGGTACTGATTTGTTGGAAATTGATAGAATAATTATATATTAGTTTCTCTTTAGATGCTGCTTATAAAACACCAGTCATTTTTTCGTTTTTTATTAGTTATTTTTTTGCTTCTTGATTAGAATGAAGTGAGAAAAGATGCGTTGATAATTGAAGACATTTTTTTTTAGTCTAGGAATAATTAATCTCATTTCATCCTGTTTAAGGTGATACGGGATGCCTGTATGATGTTCATAGGCTTAAAAAAAACTTTATATGTTTAGGGCCATCTTTATTCATTATAAACTTTTCGCTGGATTTAATTCGTGGACTTTGTGTTTATGTGGTTTTATGTTTTATTTTCATGGTTAGATAATGCAAGTGATGTTATGGGAATCATTGGTGAGTCCAATATTTATGTTCTTTTTTTATGTGCTAACCAAGGATCTGCTATGTGCTTCGGTTCTTAAGTATTCCTCATTGATGAGTCCATGCTCATCGCACTTTAGAGGATGTTAGTTTCAAAATTGTCTGTGGTAATACTAGAATTTTTCCTGTGTGATCATTTATAGAAAGAACAAAGGTTATATAGAAAAAGAGAGAATCTAGAGTGAAAAACTTTGACATTTCTCTTGATTGAAAAAAATGAATTTGTGTGCAAATGATCTAACCTTCCTTTTGGGCTTAACCCCTGACCGGTTTGGATCAAGATCTAATGCTATAAACAATTTACATCTTGAGCTGCATAGATAAGACAAATACATAACAGGATCGAATAGTTACTTGATGTAAAATGCATGAGATATAATGCTTTATTATATTTAGTGCACATATTGGCTTTTGGATAAACTCTTTTCCCAAACTTGACTAAAGGAAGTTGCCAACTTGCTTGATTGAGTTTTGGTGAAGAAATTCCCAGCTTGAGATAATATGCTGGGATAAGCTTATGATGGTCCTAATGAGTTATGATGATTTTGGTGAGTTCTTGAAATTCCCAAATAGTTCATGACAGTTGGTGAGTTCACCATCTCCGTTGCTCTCACTTGGCCGAGTTATCTCAAATCAAATTGAAATCCCCTTGAGAGGTTTGAATGTATATTTAGTTCCTTGAGATTTTCTTATTTTTTTGGATGATAACTACGAAAAGAATAAGTGAATAAATAAAAATATCTCTTTGTTGAACTATTTTTATTAGATTGAAAGTATTTCATAGTCTTCATTTCTACTTTTTAAATTTCATCTCATATTTTTAAGTTCATTAGTTTTTTTATTCTTTCAAAATGAATAAGATAATTATCAAAATAATTTATAAAATAATAATTGATATTTAATTATTTTGCCATGATTGGTTGTCATACCAATTATGATGTTGATTTGTCCTTTTGTGCATGTTAGCATTGTTATAATCTTATAAATATGTTTAGGTTTAATTTCTTCATCTTTATTTTCTCTTTGACTTTGTAACTTCTTTCCTTCAAAATGGCCAATATTCCTAAAATTAAGATGAATGTACGGAAAGAAGAAGTTGTTCACAACATCCTCAAGAGGCGTGAGAAAGAGGAATTAGATCAAACAAGTAGGAACAAGAAGAACATCTCGTTAGGAAGAAGCATAAGTGAAGAAGTAAGGTTATAGACTGAAGAAGCTTGTTAGGAAGTAGGCTTGGCTGCATCAACTTCTTTAGGCATATCAAGACTTTACCTGGGAGCTTAGAATTACTATGGTGAGAACAGACAGCCGAACGGTGAAAAAGAAGTTTATAGTTTCTATCTTGTTTAACAGTTCATCAAACAATCGAAAGAGCCGCTAAGAAAAGTAAATAAAATAATAAAAAATGTATCTTTTTCTATTCTAATTTCATCTTCTATAAACGTTCTATTCTTTATTACTCATTTCTATTTTAAATATTTAACCTGCAAATGTTAGATCAAAAATATGTTAAGCTATCAATAGCCAATGAATATTCATACGTCCAAACTATAGCAAAATAACAAAAAAGAAATAATATGCATGACAATTAAATTTAATAAACCCGTATAAGAGCAAATGATAGTTTATAATCAATTATGATATGTCAAGAAGAATTATCACGTTTTATTGCATAATACAATATCCTATTTTAGCTAGATCGTTTACATCAATCACAGGAATTACGTCTAAAGTTGTATATCATTTAAAACACTTCAATATCAATAACTTTTTTCATATATTTGCACAGATAAGCTAGTACTATAAATGGGTGAAATTTCATCAGTCAACATACATATACAGGCATTCTATATTATTCACAGTATTCATATTTTTTATTTCATTTATTGTTTATTTATAATGTGTAAAACTTAAATAATAAGTGTTAAACATTTGAAAAATTCTAGGACATTTATTGCAATATGATCGATAATTAAAAACATGTAAATCAGGGAATATTGAAATCACAAACAATGCAAATTATTTATCCATGATAAACAAGTAGTTTAGAAGAAAGTAATAAAATTATTGTAAATTAAAAATATGAGTACTTACAGAATGTCTCTAGTTTGCTTTCCAGCTAACTTGTTCACACAAGTCATAAATTCAACCCATGGACTGTAAATAGTTTTTAAAACACATAATTCATCAATTATTGTAACTTAGAATCTATGTTTCATCTTATAAAATAGCTACACTTTAGCTACAATGTTATTATTATATTATTTATAATTATCACATAATTATATAACCTTTATCCTCTCCTATAATTAATTTATCTTAATTGACAAGCTAAAATTCTTTATAAAAGAATCCTACATTTAAGTTTTTTGAATGATATGTCTCACACTCTAATTAAAAGAAGATTTATAATCTTGTACTTTATATTAATCATAAAGTAAATATTTATTAAACATTATGCATGAAACTACTTTGTATATTATTCACTTATTTTAAGGGAAGATAATATCAAGTCAATTTACTTTGATATTCAAATGAAGGAATTATTCTATAAGCATATATTAATAGATCCAATTTCATATTAAGCTTAATTCCAAAAGTATAACTTATATAGATATATTTATAGACTTGGTTTTACAAAATGTAGAAAACATAGCATTCCACTTAAAATTTTCATTTATTTGTATATGTTTCTTATTCCAACACTGATTATATATCTAAATTTGGCTTTCCTCATATAATCCCTAACTAGAATTTTATTGCTAGGGTTTGAAAATCTCTAAATGCAACATTCCTTAAAATTATGGAGGAGAAAATGACACACAAAAAATATACCTACAAGGAAGCCAAGCTTTGATTCCTTATTGCCGAGATCGACACGGTTCTATTTGGCACACCAAAATTTCCTCCTTATTTAGTTTGGCACACAGAGATCACGCACAGCCCTTCGAACCTGCTCGCAAATCCTCTTCTTCTATCATCATCATGTGGGAATATTGAAAAATTCTAGGACATTCATTGCAATATGACCAGTAATTAAAGTACATGTAAATTAGGGAATATTGAAATAACAAACAATGCAAATTATTTATCCATGATAAACAAGTAGTTTAGAAGAAAGTAATAAAATTATTGTAAATTAGAAGTATGAGTACTTACAGAATGTCTCTAGCTTGCTTTCCAGCTAACTTGTCCACACAAGTCTTAAATTCAATCCATGGACTATAAGTAGTTTTTAAAACACATAATTCATCAATAGTAACTTAGAATCTATGTTTCATCTTATAAAACAGCTACACTTTAGCTGCAATGTTATTATTATATTATTTATAATTATCACATAATTATATAACCTTTATCCTCTCCTATAATTAATTCATCTTGACTGACAAGCTGAAATTCTTTATAAAAGAATCCTACATTTAAGTTTTTTGAATGATATGTCTCACACTCTAATTAAAAGAAGATTTATAATCTTGTACTTTATATTAATCATAAAGTAAATATTTATTAAACATTATGCATGAAACTACTTTGTATATTAGTCACTTATTTTAAGGGAAGATAATATCAAGTCAATTTACTTTTATATTCAAATAAAAGAATTATTCTATAAGCATATATTAATAGATCCAATTTCATATTAAGCTTAATTCCAAAAGCATAACTTATATAGATATTTTTATAGACTTGGTTTTACAAAATGTAGAAAACATAGCATTCCACTTAAAATTTTCATTTCTTTGTATATGTTTCTTATTCCAACACTGATTATATATCTAAATTTGGTTTTCCTCATATAATCTATAACTAGAATTTTATTGCTAGGATTTGAAAATCTTTAAAAGCAGCATTCCTTAAAATTATGGAGGAGAAAATGACACAAAAAATATACCTACTAGCAAGCCAAGTTTTGATTCCTTATTGCCGAGATCGACACGGTTCTATTTGGCACACCAAAATTTTCTTCTTGTTTAGTTTGGCACACAGAGATCACACACAGCCCTTCAAACTTGCTTGCAAATCCTCTTCCTCTATCATAATAACAAAGCCTCCTGATAAAACTTCAAAAGTTGATATTGATGAAAATTGAAGCGCTCGCACTCTCTAATATTCTACTAATAAAGTTTATAATTCTTTGAGGAAGATTAACTTAGTTGCTGGGTGACTATTAATAAAGGAAAAACTAAGAACTCATCAACATTATGAACTTTTTGGGAGTTATTCTTACCTTGATCAAGCCAAACTTTTTGTAAGCATTCTTTCTTTTATTCCTATTGGTGAGAAGAAGATATCTTGGTGTGTTACAATATTTTAGACATTTGTTTTCCTTCATGTCAAGATGGTTGTGTTTTGTTTTATTAAACCATTTATGGAGAATCAGTTTAGTGAATAAAATCAAGAACTGGAAATCCTGTTTTTGTTTCTTGAAATCAATAAGAGAGTGGCCGAGAAAAAGCAGGTTGATTATATTCCCTAAATAGAAGTTGGATTTATCGGATTTGAGAATGGTTGGGTAGTTTCTTCTCAACAATTTGTATTTACACTTTGATATTCTCTTTAGCTGATTCTGCTCCACACCCAGTTCTTAATGATACTGCTGAGGTCATGAAGTTTATTGAAGAAGGAACTTCCAAAGAAGTTAAGAAGGAAACAAAAATCAAGATGTCACCCACTGTTTTTGACAACTATCAAGATTTTGATTTGGAAATCTTTGCTACACCTGAAAGTGAGTTTGTTACTTATGCAACTATATAGTTGATTATTCTCCTGACTCGGTGGTGAATATAGTTCCTCTGCTTTCATTGCAACGATTTCTACTGTTGTTCCTTTGTCTACAACTATTACTAGTAGTACTACTTTCCCTGCTAAGGTGGCGACTTCTCATGTTTCTCCTCTTAACAAGATAGTGACTTCTGTAGCTATTCTTTTAACATTTATTAACGAGCCATTTTTTCTTTTTAAGAAAGCCAAGGAGTCCAACTAAGTTTGTCCTCAAGGTGGAATTTTAATTAACGAGGAACTGGTTAAGAAATGGGTAGAGGGGAAAATAGCAGGATTTTATTCCCTGAGGAAATCTAAGGTTTCCTCTAAACTTTTTTGTGGGGCGCCAACTATGCTACTGCTCATACTTTAGATCCTATATTGCTCAAAGATGGAATTTCATCTACCGCCTTTATTGTTGGACCTGTAATATTTTTTGTGACAACACAAAAGAAACTAGATATAATGTGTCCTTCAAAGTTCCATCGGGCAGTTATGAATGTAAATGAACCAAGTTGGCATTCTAATTTTATAGTAGCCAAATATTATAAACATTTTGTAAAAAAAAATGTTGATCAACAATTGGTTTTTATTCAGTCTCTTTAAGAAAAGTCAAGAATTGGGAGAAGACTTTAGAAGAAGAGAATTTATAAAGAATTTGCTGCGAAGATTGTTAACAATCTTAATGAAGATTTATCCAAAAAAGAAGCTTCTCTAGCTATGATGGCTGCTTTAAGAAGAGATATTAAGGGTCCGTTTAGGATCAATTTTGTTTTGTGTTTTTTGTTTTTATTTTTATTTTATTTTTGAAAATATGTTTGTTTGATGTATTTTTATGTGTTTTATTTTTTGTTTTAAAAAATAAATAACATTAATTTTAAAAATATTCAAAATAACTTTTAGATGTTTTGAATATTTTTAAAAATAATAATAACTATCAAACATATTTATTTTGAAACAAAATATAAATAAAATAAAATATAAATATAAAATATAAAATAAAAAATAAAACATAAAAGTGATCCCAAACAGCTCCTAAGATATTGAAGTTATTATTAAAAGGGCCGATGAGCTTGATAATTGATTGGAGACATTTTAAGAAAAAGGAGAAATAATGGGAATCTACTCGACTGTCTTGGTCGGTAGAAAGGAGAACATTCAAAAGAATAATGATGAGGTCTTAGGAGCCTTTATCCAATTCATTCATTAAAATTAACTTCTTTTGCTAAATTTGAATAAGGCGTGCAATTTTCTTATGTAACTTGATGGATAAACAAGTCCTTCCACAAATGTATAAGGATCCAAAAAAAATTTTTGGTTGGCTGTTGATGAATTTTTAGAGGTTAATTCAAGCTCAAGTTAAGATGTGAAGAAAGTGCAACTACCAACTGAAGTTGTTCATCAACAAATTTACTTCTTGGTTTCTTTAAAAAAAAAAATTGTACTTTCATACAAAAAAATTTAAATGAAATGTTTTGTTGTTGTTTTTTCACTTCTTTTATTTTACTATTGAGCTGACTACTCAAGGCTATTGAGCTTAAATGAGTATTTTGAATAATTGTTGTTTGTGTGAGCATTAGAGATAGTTGAATGCATGACTATCCCAAAATGGTTGAATTTGCAAATACCTTATATCTTTGAATACTGGAAGAGTTTTAGATTACAAAGTATTCAAGAATTACTTGTATAATTTTTCCTTCAAAATTTACTCGATCTTTTCTCTTAATATATCCTTGGATAAGTTTTTGCCTTGAATAAGTCTCACCTTTCACTAGATTTTTACCTTCTCAGGGTAACCATCTATACTCAGTAATTAGCAATGACTACTCTCACTATTTCTCAAAAAGGGGAGTTTTATTTTGGCTTGGCTGATACGGAGGGTTGGTCTCAACCTTTACTAAACTTTTGTATTCATGGGTAATCACTAAGACTCACAAACTAGGAAAGGACCTTCACACTCTATTCAATATAGATATTGTCGCATAAGGGGAGGTAGGGTCTGAATTCTATTTTTTTTCAAAGGATATTAAATAATTAGACATAATACTTGAGCTTTGTTGAATCAGTTGCCTTGGATTTGACTGACTATGCATATTTTGAAAATAATTTTTAAACACAGACTTGAAAATTTTGTAAGATATGTTTTTAAGTATAAGGATTTTTACTTTCAATTATATTATATATCATTTTCCTTTTATTGTGATTTGAACTAAAAAAATAAAAGACTGTCATTAAATTCTGTTTGTTCATCTAACTAGGAGCCTTTGGCTCTCCTGCAGGGAGTAGTCTTGTAACTTTTAAATTTAACTCTAAATTGATATTGATTTGATTCCAAACTTACGTTAGTCAATCTTCTTTTTAATTAGCAGAGAACACATTTATGGGAAAGTTTCTTCAATTTAAGCGTTCAGTAAATTATATAGTTTGCCGCCTTCAAATAAAAATTACTAGCTTAGATTAAATTTTGTGTAGCAATGTCCTTTGTTCTTTTTGAAGAATGTTTTGAGTATTACATGGCCTTTCTTGTTCTCTGAACTAGCTTAGAGCAGTGAGTTCCCCGAATTCACTTAAATGAGTGAGGCAAGTTCTTTGAGTTATTGCTCACAGAATTTACCTAAAAAGGTAAGTTTGCAAAGTTGTTTTTTATTGATTTTGCAAGTTATCAATAGAAAAATGGGGAAATTGTCTCTTTTATTCAAGTTTTGAATTTATTTTAGAATAGAGAGAGAGGAAATAATTTTTCTTAAGGATAGAAAATTTTTAGAGCATCTTTGCTTCATGTCCTCAAAACCTCTTTTCTTGAATAAGTTTAAATCGGTAGGCTTTTAGGTTCACTTGTTTTGCAATAGTATAAGTTATTTCCCATGCAGAACCTAATTTCTTGAGCAAGAATAGTCAAACTGTAGCATTCAAATGTCTCAGAATTAGATTCCCAATGTGACATATATTATAGTATTTAGAGACCCTTTTTTTGTTTTACTCTTACTTAATACAATATTGAATTATGATTTCTTCATGCAAGTCCAACACAGTTTACATTCCTTATTCATTCATGTTTTTCTATTCATTAAATTCCTTTCTTTTTTACAAACTTTTAAGTTATGACTGCCCTCTAGTTGTGCAAATTATATTGGACTAATAGTAATGCCTCTATTCTATATGACAAAGCAAAGGGTGCTAATGAAGTCCTTCTGAGATGCCGAAGGAATGATGGCAAGACTTCAATCTTTTTTTTCTTTATTATTCTTTCACAAAAAGATTCAAAATTAATTTATTTGTAGCCTCCACTTGTCTGTTTTTTTGGATGATGGATTAAGACGATTTTGAGTTGAATTTCTTGACTTGGACAATTTTTTTATTTTTCTTTTCAAAAATTGTGACTCATTATCAATTATTATAGCATTGCCATATTATATTGACAAAATTATGTAACTTCAGATGAAGTTGTAAACAACATTCACAGTAGTTTTCGCCAATGCCTTTACTTCAATTCACTTTATGAATTAACCTATAATCAACAACAAACTTTTATCCTACTCTGTAAATCCATTTTATCTATTGTGTCATATTATCATTTAATTCTAGGGATTTTTTGCAAATCAACCACCCAATACATATATATATAATTTCACTACCCTTCCTATTTTTTTGAATTATTGAACTCATATTTATGTATGCTACGATCAAATTATTGAGAATTTTAAAAAAAATGAAAAATATGGGTTGAGCTTTTGTTATGAATTTTAATATTTGATTATCAATTTGAAAAATTAAGATTGAAGTTGTTTAATTTATAAATATAGAAGAATAGGATGACTGTGTATGTAAAAGCTCCTTAATTCGAATAAGTTATCTTTATACTTATGTATAAAAAAAAGAAAATGATGCATCTTATTTGCATACAATATTAGCATACTGTTGTTAAACCTTTCCTTGTTCTACTGCAGGAAGCAGCGGAACTCCTCTTAGCGCAACTCAACCAGCAGAAAGCCCAAGAAAAGGAGATGAAGAAAATGAAGAAAGAAGAGAAAAAAGCCCAGAAGGCTGCTAAGATGCGTAACTGTGCAGAAATGTCCTCCTCAAGCTCTTCTTCTGAATCCAGCGACAGTGACTGTGAAGAAGTAGTGGTGATGAATAAACCAAGGAAAATTCTCCAGGAGGAAGTCAAGCCTAACTTCTTGGATGTTCCTGATCAATTACCTGAATGCATTCAAGCGCAATCATCACCAGCTGAACAAAATCATACTAAATTGAAGATTGAAACAGTGCTTAATGGCAGTGACTGCATGAACAGTACTGCGGTTGTTAGTTGCAGTGACGGTATGATAGCAGCTGCAAAGCCCTTGGATAAAATTGAGATTTGTATGGGAGGAAAATGCAAGAAATCTGGCGCCATTGACCTGTTGCAGGAGTTTGAGAAGAAGGTCGGCATAGAAGGTGCTGTAGTTGGCGGTAAGTGTATGGGAAAATGCAAAGAAGGACCAAATGTTCGAATTGTGAATCACTGCAGCTCAAAAGGTGAGCTTGTTGAAGTTTCTAAGCAGCCTCTTTGCATTGGTGTTGGTTTAGAGGATGTGAGCGCCATAGTGGCTAATTTCTTGGGTGAGAATAATACAGATATGGGCCTCGTTGGAGCTTAGAAAA
The DNA here is from genome assembly GCA_021442155.1 of Cymbidium sinense. Taxonomy (NCBI): domain Eukaryota; kingdom Viridiplantae; phylum Streptophyta; class Magnoliopsida; order Asparagales; family Orchidaceae; genus Cymbidium; species Cymbidium sinense. The sequence goes on from CM038218.1 coordinate 126,340,094, forward strand.
TATCCACTCAAAAAGGAAAATGACGAGTCTTTCTCTGCCTTCTTGTTTGTTTCCTTACTTCTGTTTCCTCCTTGTAGATATTTGCTTGTGACGAGTCTGTTGTTCAGAGATGTTTCTATCTTATTTACTTTATGAACTTAAACAATATTGTTAGTTTAGTAATGCCAACTTTTCTCATTTGCTGTTTGTTTTTCTTACAGCTTGCTGTACTTCTGTATTTGCTGCAGATGGCTTTCCTTTTATTCACAGAAAGGGGCTGCTGCTTGGTGAGAAAAAAAATCTAATTTTTAAATTTTACTACTATTAATTATTAAATATAATTTAACATTTCATTCAATATATCTTATTTAATTGACACCTAGTAATATTAATAATTTTTAAATTAGCATAATTTATAAAAAAATTAATAATAAAGTGCAAAGTTTAAACTTATAGCGAGATCCTAAACCCTCGTCTTTATATTCCTTGCGCTCTAATCCAAATCTCCAAAACCCTCGACGACAAAGAAGTGAGAAAATCGTGTCGGGAATTCGCTGAAGAAGGTGGTATTGACGGTACCAGAGGCGTGCGAGCAAAAATAGGAGTTTGTGAGACACTGCAGATTAAGTTAAATTCGTCGAATGCTCGGATTTAGTAAATTCGACATTTAAGGTAAAAGGGGGGAAACCAGTTTTAATATTCTGTAGGATTTAAGTTCTTCTTCTTCTTCTTCTTCTTCTTGTTTTACTTTTCGCGATTTGAGTTAAATATGCTTAAATCTCGATCAAAAGCTGCTAAAAGTGATTTGTTAGCTATCTCTTCTTTAGATGAAATAAGAATGCAAGTAATTATTGTAACAGGTTTGCGAATTTACTGTTGTTCTTTCGAACCTCCATTCCTTATCATTTTACATGTTTGTTTACATGTCATCAAGTTGATCTAGTTTTAGTAAATGATGAGAGCATTAAAATCTGAAAACTATTTTTGCTTCACAACTATTTAAATTTTATTAAGACCTGATTAACTGTTTGTTTATATGTATTAAGATTTAATATACATGATAGGAGAAATCTTTAAATATGTCAAATTCTATGAATGGTAGCATTTGATTAGTCATGAATTTAATCAATAACATGGATGAAACGGAATGCATGTGAGAGAAAATAGGAGTTTGTGAGACGCTGCAGATTAAGTTAAATCCGTCAAAAGCTCGGATTTAGTAAATTTGACATTTAAGGTAAAAAGGGGGGAAACATGACTCAATATTCTATAGGATTTAAGTTCTTCTTCTTGTTTTTACTTTTCTGCAGTATTTGAGTTAAATCTTGCTTAAATCCTGATCAAAAGCTCCTACCAAACAGTCTTGAGTGTTGCGATTTGTTAGGGCTATCTCTTATTTAGACGAAATGCAAAGTAATTATTGTAATAGGTTGAAGTGTTGTTGTTTCGAATCTCCATTCCTTATCATTTTACATATTTGTTTATATGTCATCAAGTTGATCTAGTTTTAGTAAATAATGAGAGAATTAAAACCTGAAAACTATTTTTGCTTCATAACTATTTAAATTTTGTTAAGTCCTGATTAATTGTTTGTTTATCTGTATTAAGATTTAATATATATGATAGGAGAAATCTTTAAATACGCCAAATCATGTGAATGATAACATTTGATTAGTCATAGATTTAATCAATAACATAGATGAAACGGAATGCATGTGAGCAAAGATAGGAATTTGTGAGATGCTGCAGATTAAGTTAAATCCAACGAATGCTCGGATTTAGTAAATTCGGCATTTAAGGTAAAAAGGGGAAACGTAATTTAATAATCTGTAAGATTTAAGTTCTTCTTCTTGTTTTTACTTTTCTGCAGTATTTGAGTTATATCTTGCTTAAATCCCGATCAAAAGCTACTACCAAACAGTCATGAGTGTTGCGATTTCTTAGGGCTATATCTTCTTTAGACGAAATTAGGATGCAAGTAATTGTTGTAACAGGTTTGCGAGTTTGCTGTTGTCGTTTCGAACCTCCATTTCTTATCATTTTACATGTTTGTTTACATGTCATCAAGTTGATCTAGTTTTAGTAAATGATGAGAGCATTAAAACTTAAAAACTATTTTTATTTCACAATTATTTAAATTTTGTTAAGACCTCATTAACTGTTTGTTTATATGTATTAAGATTTAATATATATGATAGGAGAAATCTTTAAATACGTCAAATCTTGAGAATGGTAGCATTTGATTAATAGATTTAATCTGTGGATGAAAACAAAAAAAAGAACCAACCGATGTTATTCGGTTTTGGTTCGGTTTAAATCTCACAATTGTAAATGCCTGGGATTCTCTTCTTTTTTTCTTCTTTTTTTTTTTTTAAAAGAGATAAACCTAATAAACCAAAATTAGTTAAAAGTCAAATATAAATATGTAATTTTGATTATAAGTACTTAATTATTTGTAGATTTATAGATTTCTACTTGAGTAAGAAATTTTAATATATAAAATTTATTATATTGTTTTAATTAATTAGTTCATTAAATAATATTTTAATTTTTTTTTTATATGCTATCTAGTTTAGTAAATGAATAAAAAAACTAATTATAATTGTTTGGTTAGTTCATTTTTATATTATTTGGATAGGTTATTTTAAATTATTTGGTTTGATTGTTTATAACAAAAATTCAACTAAACCAATCAAGATTTAAGTCATAGATTTAATCAATAACATTGATGAAACGGAATGCATGTGAGTGAAAATAGGAGTTTGTGAGATGCTGCAGATTAAGTTAAATCCATCGAATGCTCGGATTTAGTAAATTGGACATTTAAGGTAAAAAGGGGGGAAACGGGATTTAATATTCTGTAGGATTTAAGTTCTTCTTCTTCTTCTTCTTCTTCTTGTTTTTACTTTTCTACAATATTTGAATTAAATCTTGCTTAAATCCTGATCAAAAGCTGCTACCAAACGGTCGAGTTAGAGCTATCTCTTATTTGACTAAATGAGGATATAGTAATTGTAAGGTTTATGAGTTTGTTGTTGTTTCGAATCTCCATTCCTTATCATTTTACATGTTTGTTTACATGTCATCAAGTGGATTTAGTTTTAGTAAATGATGAGAGCATTAAAACCTGAAAACTATTTCTGCTTCACAACTATTTAAATTTTGTTAAGACCTGATTAACTGTTTGTTAATATGTATTAAGATTTAATATATATGATAGGAGAAATCTTTAAATACGTCAAATCCTGTGAATGGTAGCATTTGATTAGTCATTGATTTAATCAATAATATGGATGAAACGGAATGCATGTGAGCTAAAATTGGAGTTTGTGAGACGCTGCAAATTAAGTTAAATCCGTTGAATGCTCGGATTTAGTAAATTCGGGATTTAAGGTAAAAAGGGGGGAAACGGGATTTAATATTCTGTAGGATTTAAGTTTTTCTTCTTCTTCTTATTTTTATTCTTCTTGTTTTTACTTTTCTGTAGTATTTGAGTTAAATCTTGCTTAAATCCTGATCAAAAGCTGCCACCAAACTGCCTTGAGTGTTGCGATTTGTTAGGGTTATCTCTTCTTTAGACGAAATAAGGATTGAAGTAATTATTGTAAATGAGTTTGCTGTTGTTGTTTCGAACCTTCATTTCTTATCATTTTACATGTTTGTTTACATGCCATCAAGTTGATCTAGTTTTAGTAAATGATGAAAGCATTAAAACCTGAAAACTATTTTTGCTTCATAACAGTTTAAATTTTTTTAAGACCTGATTAATTATTTGTTTATATGTATTAAGATTTAAAATATATGATAGTAGAAATCTTTAAATACGTCAAATCCTGTGAATGGTAGCATTTGATTAGTCATAGATTTAATCAATAACATGGATGAAACGGAATGCATGTGAGCAAAAATAGGAGTTTGTGAGAAGCTGCAGATTAAGTTAAATCCTCGAATGCTCGGATTTAGTAAATTCGGCATTTAAGGTAAAAAAGGGGGAAACAAGATTTAATATTCTATAGGATTTAAGTTCTTCTTCTTCTTCTTCTTCTTCTTCTTTTTTTACTTTTTTGTAGTATTTGAGTTAAATCTTGCTTAAATCTTGATCAAAAGCTGCTACCAAACAATCCTCAGTGTTACGATTTATTAGGGCTATCTCTTCTATAGACGAAATGAGGATGCAATTAATTGTTGTAATAGGTTTGCAAATTTGCTGTCGTTGTTTCGAACCTCCATTTCTTATCATTTGACATGTTTGTTTACATATCATCAAGTTGATCTAGTTTTAGTAAATGATGAGAGCATTAAAACTTGAAAACTATTTTTTGCTTCATAACTATTTAAATTTTGTTAAGACCTAATTAACTGTTTATTTATATGTATTAAGATTTAATATATATGATAGTATAAATCTTTAAATACGTCAAATCCTGTGATTGATAGCATTTATTTAGTCATGGATTTAATCAATAACATGGATGAAACGGAATGAATGTGAGCGAAAATAGGAGTTTGTGAGACGCTGCAAATTAAGTTAAATCTATCGAATGCTCGGATTTTTTAAATTGAGCATTTATGGTAAAAAGAGGGGAAATGGGATTTAATATTCTGTAGGATTTAAGTTCTTCTTCTTCTTCTTCTTCTTCTTCTTCTTCTTGTTTTTACTTTTCTGCAGTATTTGAGTTAATCTTGCTTAAATTTTGATCAAAAGCTGCTACCAAACAGTCATGAGTATTGTGATTTGTTAGGGCTATCTCTTCTTTAGACGAAATGAGGATGCAAGTAATTATTGTAATAGATTTGTGAGTTTGCTATTGTTGTTTCAAACCTCCATTTCTTATCATTTTACATGTTTGTTTACATGTCATCAAGTTGATCTAGTTTCAGTAAATGATGAGAGCATTAAAACTTGAAAACTATTTTTGATTCACAACTATTTAAATTTTGTTAAGACCTGATTTACTGTTTGTTTATATGTATTAAGATTTAAGATATATGATAGTAAAAATCTTTAAATATGTCACATCCTGTGAATGGTAGAATTTAATTAGTCATGGATTTAATCAATAATATGAATGAAATGGAATGCATGTGAGCGAAAATAGGAGTTTGTGAGACGCTGCAGATTAAGTTAAATCCATCGAATGCTCGGATTTAGTAAATTCGGCATTTAAGGTAAAAAGAGGGGAAACATGATTTAATATTCTGTAGTATTTAAGTTCTTCCTCTTATTTTACTTTTCTACAGTATTTAAGTTAAATCTTGCTTAAATCCTGATCAAAAGCTGCTACCAAACAGTCCTGAGTGTTGCGATTTGTTAGGGCTATCTCTTCTTTAGACGAAATGAGGATGCAAGTAATTGTTGTAACAAGTTTACGAGTTTACTGTTGTTATTTCGAATTGGAGATTGACTATCAATAAGTAAGATTGTTTGCAAAATGAAATACTCGATCATTGGAGATTGACTATCAATAAATGTTTTATTTTAGTTGAAAAAATGAATATTATTTGCATTTTAATATCCCTGGTGGCAATTCATGGGTGGCCTATACAATAATATGATTTATAAAAATGCTTATATGAGGTTGTTGAAAAAGAGATTTATATGGATCCATCATTAGAATTTGATAGCTCCTTCAAAAAGAAATAAAAATGCATATTAAGAAGGCCATATATGGATTGGAAGAATTACTAATAGCTTGATTTGACATATTTGCAATAACTATAGCGAGTTGGATTTAAGCAAATCTAGGGAGATTGGACTCTCTTTATAAAGAACTTTCTTGATGATAAAATCTTACTCCTTATTGTATATGTAAATTGAATGATTTTTGTAAGGGATGATAATTAGAAAAAAAAGAAGCTTTCAAGAAAATGCTTGTTGAAGAATTAAAATCAAAGGGTACTTCTTGGATGTAGAAGTGGTTCAATCTAAATAAGAGATATTTCTTTTCTAGCAAAAACATAGTTTAGGCCTACCAACAAAAACTATGATGATAAAGTGCAAGCCATGTGAATGATAATTGAACCAAGATAAAAATTAGATTTTGATGATGAATCACGTACTAATATAAATACAAGACAATATCAAAGATTAGTAGAAAAAATAATCTACTTATCTTACACCCTTCATGACATTGCATTTGTAATAAGTCTAGTCAACCAATTTATTCTCAAACCCAAAGAGTCATATCTTCAAGTCACCTATAGAATTCTCATATATTTTAAGTCAAGCCCTGAAAAGGAATTCTATGTGAAAGAATGATATTCTACAAATTGAAGAATATATAGATGCAGATTATGCTAGATCATCGGTTGATAAAAGGTCCACTTAAGGGTATTGTTTATTTTTGGGAGGAAATCTTATAACTTTGAGGAATAAGAAACAACTTGCAATTCTAAGATCAACTGATCAGGTGGTGAAGATGAGTTTAAAGCATTGTTCAAGGGATCTGTGAGTTTCTATGGATCAACATTATACAAGAAAATTTAAAAATTAAGTAAAAATAGTATATGAAAGTATATTATGATAACAAATTGGCCATTAATATTACACACAATCTAGTACAACATGATTATATTAAGTATGTTGAGATTGATAGATACTTTATAAAAGATAAATTAGAAAGTGAACTAATGTGTAATTTATGTGTCTACAATGAATTAACTAGCCAACATATTGATAAAAAGATTATGCAGCCTTACATATAAAAATATTATAGATGAACTTGGAATTATAGATTTTTACCATCTAGTATGGGAGAGAGTATTGAAATTTTGAATTTCTTGTATCGCAATGCGCTATAGTAATCATCCCCCCTCTCTCTCTCTCTCTTGTGGTGGGGCTCGCTTACCCTCCAATCATAACAAAGAGCTTAATAACACGGATTAAGGCTTTATATCATTGGATCTATGTCCTCTGAGATTGCAATTTGTATGCATCCCATACATGTTAATGACGCATGTTATGGCGCATGATGCGACACACTCTCGACATCATCTGTGATTCTGTATAGCACATCACGGTGCATCAAATGACACACGTTAAGTTGATTTTTTGAAGTTTGTTATGAAAATAATACACTATACACACATATATACATATACATACACATATATATATACACACATACATTGACACACACACACGTATACATAAATACATACACACATACATACATACAAGCATACATCCACAGATACATACACATATACATTATACACATATACACACATGTGCACATAAGTATATACATACATACATACATACACACACACACACACACACATATGTATATATATATAATAGTGTTTCATATTTATTTATCATTTTTAAATATTTGTGTCATATTTAAAATAGCACGTGCTATGCCATAGTCGTGGCTCCATGAGGAGCGTTGTGCTATGGTACGTTGTTCGTCATTTACAAGTATGATGCCTCCCCATAAGACCACTAGCCCCTTCTTATCCCCTCTTCATTTTCCTTTTTTTTGTTAAATTTATTTCTATTATGTAATGTCTCTTGGCGGAGATGTATAAAACTCATCTCTTGTACAAAGTGAGAGCAATAAAAATTCTTGAGAGTATTTTTTATTTCTTTATTACAGTCTTCCATACTTGCTTGGAGTTTTGTATTTTATTTATTTTTTATGGTTCTTTGTAGACATTTTACAGAAATTTTCTTTGTAGAATCAATATTGGATATTAGTGTTTAAATATTGCTCTCTTGGGAAACATGCAATTGCTGATTAGGAGTGTTATCCAACAAATCACTAGATTAACCGTTTGATGTTAACTTTGGATAAGTAATATTATAAAAATAAATTTAACAATTTAAATTAAAATTTCTTATTATTTTAGTGGTATTAAATGGAAGGCGTAGAATCCCTGTCTCATTGTATCACAAACATAACCTACTTTTTGATTTGAAGAACATAAAATAAGCCTCGAGGAGAAAGTATTTATAAAAGAGTTGGTTGAATATACATATATATACATACAAACATATATACTTACATATATATATATATATAGACACATACATACATACATACATACATACATATATATATATATATATATATATATATATATATATATATATATATATATATATATATATATATATATATTGAAAACATATGTGCTGATAAACTGTTTAAGAAAATATTTTGAAAATTATAATAGATAAAACAATATATCAAAGTACATAATGTCTTACGCTTAATTCAGGTAGATAAAACTTTAAGTAATCAATACCTATTTGAGGTATTTGCGACTAAATGTTTTAGGAGTTCGGGCGAGGCATTGTTTTTTTTTTCAACAAATCTCTTTAAGAAAAGGTTTGTACCTCTGTCACACCCTGCCTTGAATAAGAACAAACTACCTGACGAAAGAAAAACTTATATAACACTTCCAATCTTAAATAAAATCTCCAATCATCACCACTACAATCTACAAAAGACTTAACAATTTCACACATATATATATTAACAAAGTTCATATAATATATAATTTAATATAAATATTATAATTACATTTTTTCTATAGTCTCTACGACTATAAACATAACCCTCTCTCTATCGCCTATTTAGATGGTTACCCAAAAAAAAATTAAACAACTAATAATCAATAAAATTCAAATGCACCAATTATGCTATTACATATAAGAAATAAGAAGGTAGAACTGGATGTATATTTTTTGTTATCACGTACATAAAAAGAAATTAAAGACTATATAAGTAAACATGAACTTTCACATGCAATAACTAACATAAGACAATACATCGCATTGATTTAATTCATAACCACAAGAACAGTAACATAAAAACATGAAAGTGATTAAATACACAGATTCATATTATTCATGGCATTTATCACAAAGAATTAAAGATACCACTTAGTAAGAAATAGCTTAATAAACCACAATTTTAACTACCATAATTCATAATGAAATATGATTCCTAAGAATAAAATATTTATTTGATATATTAAACATATTTTATTTTATTTAACATACTTACATTAATTTTTATTAATCGCTTAACCTTTAATTTCATCAATAAAATTATTTAATTTATTAATATAAATATATTTAATTTTATCTATATAATACTTCTAAATCCTTTAATCCTATTATTTTTCTTAAAATAATTTAATTTAAGAATTTCTATCTTTCTCTAAATAATTTAATCATAATATTATCACGTTATTAACCTTTTAACCCAAAATTTTCTTAACATTTAAAATTTTCTAAAATTTATTTAAAAAATCTATTATCTACTATCCTATAAGAAAATCATGATTATTTATAAGAGTTTTAATACAAAAATTGTGACTATATAAATTATGAAATTATATATATATATATATATATATATATATATATATATGTGTATTTCAAATTAGAGATAAAATAATATCATTATTGTTTGCGAAGCTCCTAATAATTTTCTTATTGATTTAATAATAATCTAATTTAATCCAAATTTTAAATAAGAAAACATAATATATATATATATATATATATATATATATATATATATATATATATATATATATATATATATATAGATAGATATTTTCTCATTTTATAATAAAAAATATTCTCAATCAATTCAACAAATAATTAATAAAAATAATAATATACCCGCTAGCTCCACTTTCTAGTCAGTCGCATCGGCTTTGTGCATCGCACGATCGCGTTCTTTTCCTCCTCTCGCGCCTGCCCTGTTCCTTCCTTCCTCTCGGTCGTCGGCGCACGAAAGGCTCTCCTCGTTCCTCTCTTTCGATCGTCGGCGCACGGAAGGCTGTCCTCCTTCCTCTTCCTCTCTTTCAATTGACGGCGCACGGAAAGCTGTCTCACTCGGCTAGGGCACGCACGGGTAGAGTCTTCCCTTTCTCCTTCTCTTTCTCCCTCTCTCCCTCTCTCCCTCTCTCGCCTGTTTTGGGAGTTCGAGTGCCGAAATCGAACTCCCCCTTTTTTCTGGACTTTTTCCAATCCGCGGCTAACTGGCGGCGGTTGTATTTCTCTTTTTTTTTTTTTTTTTTTTATTACAACCTCGTAGGATTTTGATTTTATAGCGCTGTTTTAATTTTTGCCTATTTTTTAAATCCATTATTTTTATTTTATTTTATTTACGCTTTTTTTACATGTAATGTGCAAGTTTGCATCTGTATGTTAAACCTAGATATTCAACCTTATTAATCAGTTGTTTCCTTGAATTTGCTTTTGATGGGCTATGTAGGTTTTTGAGCTGGGGTTTGGTAGCATTTTATCCGCTAGCTTGATATGCCAGCACTTTGAGATTTTGGAATTAAATTTTGGTATGAGCAAGAAGAAGAAATCTCGTAGGACTGTCGTGACCTCCAAGGAAGCTCAAGAACAGTTTGAAATATTTTTCTCTTTATTCACTATTTACATTTTTTTTTGCTTGACAACGTAGAACTGAATTTGAACAGGGAGATTGTAGATGTTTATGAAGGGCAACGCCTTAATGCTCTCCTAGACAAAATTTGGAGGTAACTTGCAAATTTGTCTATATAGGTTTTGCATATTGTGTCGATGTTTCTGATTAGTTTAGTGCATCTCTCTTTTAGGAGCATTGAATTAGCGAAGCTTGCAAAAGGAGAGTTGTCTGATAATATATGGATCAAGGTTTTATTTATTTGTTTTTTCTTTTTTTGAACAGTAGCTTTTTCATTGTCACTTTAAAAGAGGGGGTTTGATTTTCTTGTTTGTTTATTTCATGCAATGGAGAGTTTCGTTGTGATATAGGCTGGTTGTTGTGGCAATTCAATTTGTCTTTGTGCAGCAACAGTTTGCAATTGGAGTTAATGATGTCACCCGATTACTTGAGAGGATGCCTCAAGGCGAAACAATAGGAGATGCTTATGAGATTTCTTGTAGTTCTGACAAAGTTATTAGAAGAGCTACTTTGGTTCCACTTCAGGTAAGTATTCATGATCACTATGCACTAGACTACATTTTTAACATTCATTTAGTACTTTTTTTAGGGAATTACGTTTTAAACTAATTTTTGTTATGTCATAATTATACGATGTAGTTTTGGTTGGCCGTCGGTAGAATTTTTTATGAACAAATTCCTTTGTGATTACTTAGCATGTTTCATGAGTTAAAGTTGGGCAAAATCCCTTGTCATTAGTAAGAAAAAAAAAACAGTACAAGATTGCAAAGAAAGAAAAGAAAAATTGCAGAAAATAATACAGAACCAAGAAACTAAGCAACACTTGAAAAGTAATTGCACAAAATAAATCGAAAACTTATCCGTGAGGTTGGGTTCCAATTTCTTCTTTTTTATGAGCAGCTACTTATTCCGATTTCTCCTTTGTTAATGAGCAGTGCCTTATTACCTTTTGTAATTGTCCATCCAAAAGCATGCTTGGGAGGTGATGCTAAGTCAGATGTTTTTTTTTTTTTATTAGAAAGCATCTATTATTTCTTTCTTAACAAAAATTCCACATTGCAGATAGGAAGTAGGTGTCTCTTATTTTTAATGTATATGTCTCTCCTATGTTAGAAAGCATTTTAAATATTGTCCATGAGATCAATGATTCCATAAAAAAGGTCTTGTTCAAGTATTGGTGATCTCAGAATGTCGAAATTTGACTTTCGTGTGACAAAATTTTATAGGAGAATCTTATCATAAATATAATAAATAAGTGTAATTAAAATAAGTAATAATAAATATTATTTAATAAAAAACATTTTTGAGAAAATGAATTTTGTCTAAAACCATCATTATTTAAAAAGTGTATATATAAAATTCATTTTATATTTATTATTATTTTGAAAAGGAAAATTGAGGGGCCAATTTTTATTGATGAAAATGTTCGCCCCTATCAACCATATGCCTTTTTAACCACATTTATGTAGCTCATGTGTTGTCACACTTCTTTCCTCTTGTTGAAATACCTTCTCTCATGCGATGTCGTAATATAATCAACTCTACTAATTATCTTGGTCTACCTCTTCCTAAAATTTACTCGTGCACTTTTCTTTTAGATACTTCGATCTCCTCTCCTCTTTCCCAACCACCAATCTAACACCGAACGTCACTCTTTGTATGAGCCTTTGCACATCCAATGCTGACATCTCTCTCTCTCTCTCTCTCTCTCTCTCTCTCTCTCTCTCTCTATATATATATATATATATATATATATATATATATATATATATATATATATATATATCTCAATAAAATTGATCAAAACATAAGTCAAAGCTGAAATGATGTTTTATTGAGTTTTTTAAATAGATGTATGCCTCATTTCTCTAGTTGATGCAAAGATATTATTCTTAAACTAGATCAATCGAGACACCTTGTCCATATGATAAGATCGAAAAATTTATCATTGAGTTATTCTCATTTTTGATGTTGTAATTGTCACATCCACCACCACCGTAAAATTAATGCAGGACGTAAAAAAATATAGGTATAATTCAACTGATTAAATTCACCTCTAATATTTATCCTGGTATCCTACTCACCCGAATAGAATGAGTGATACAATTACTTAAATGCACCTAAAATTATGTATAACACTTATAATACCAACTACAAAGATTCAATAAAAGTAAACCTGTAGAAGTAAGCAGAAGCAAGCTGTATTTTTCATTTATATTGCTACATAATATCTAATGAATCTTAATATTCACATAAAAATATTAAACTTCATTTAATATATGTTTTAATACTATTCATATTTTACATTAATTATTCATCGCATATGATAAAATTAACTTAATTTTTACTCATTCTTAACTTATCTTTTTATTCTTAAAAAATTAGAATAATTATCTAGTAAGCTATGAGGCTTAGCAAGATAAATAACTTTAATATAGAATTCAAATAGTCAAGAACAATAAGCAATATATAAATGTTAATCATATCTAAATGACAACGACAACAACAACAAACCTTTATCCTACTGCGTTGGGTCAATTGCATGAATCTGTTTTCTCAATGTGTCTTATTGTCTATTCTTATTTAATTCTAATAAATTAAGATCATTTTTATACCTCCTAACATAAGCCTTTCTTTTATATTTACCCCTACCTTCTTATAAGCTCTAATCTTATTTGCCATATTCATTTCTTATATCTATCTAATATTATGAGCATCTTCTCATCATGTTATTATTACTAGTCAACATTTTAGAATTTATATTTATTTTCTTGAGTTTAAGCGGTACTTTCCTATCACACACAATCTTGATGCATTACTCAACTATCAAACTTGAATTTTTATGAATGCATCCCCATTTATATTACCATCACTTTGAACAATAGACTCGAGATATCTAAAATGTTTATTCTTTTTAATGAATTAATCACCAATTATCATTACTTTGTCACTATATCTTCTACAACTAAAATTACACTCAATGTACTCGATTTTAGATATACTTAAATGAAAGCTTTTAGACTCTAAGGTTGACTTTCATAATTCAAGTTTTTCTTGAACATCCTCTTCAGTCTTATGAACAAGAAGAATATCACAGCAAAAAACATACACTAAGGTGCATTCTCTTGTAAGTAAGAACATCTAGAACTAAAGAAAAAAGATAAGGGCTTCAAGTCGAACCTTGATGTAATCCAATTGAAATAGAAATACTTGATCAAACTGTCTTTTGTTTGAACATAAGTAATAACTTGAGCATACGTATCCTTAATGACTCGAATATAAGCAAAATTAACTCCCTTCTTTTCTATAACTTTTCGAACTAATTTTGGAACTTTATTATATACTTTCTCTAGATCAACAAATATCATATCTAGATCCTCCTTACTCTCTTTATTTTTCTCCATCAAATCTCTCAACAAATGTAAAGCATCCATATTAAACCTACCTAGTCTGAAACCAAATTGATTTTGGAAAATTTTTATATCTCGTCGTAATCTATGATCAATTACTCTCTCCCATAATTTTAATATATAACACATTAACTTAATTCTTATATAATTTGCACACTCTGGTGCATCACCTTTATTTTGAAAATAAAAATTCTCAAATTCTTTCTCCACTCATCTGAAATTTTTATTTTTAAGATACTATTAAAATGATTTTTAAATTAAAAAGCTCTTTGATCTCCAAGCATTTTTACACTTTTATTGGAATGTCATGTCTTGCTTTTCCATGTTTTATTTTTTTTAAAGCCTTTCCACTTCGGTTTACTAAAACGACAATAAAAACAAAAAATCTCTATTTTCATTTAGGATATTAAGGTTACTTAAATTGTATTTTCACAACTTTTATTAAAAATTTTATTAAAATATCTCATCCACTTAATGTTAAATATCCTTTTCTGAGAAAATACTTTGATTTTCATCCTTGATGCATTTCATTTTAACTAAATCTAATCTTCTCCATCCTTATGCTTGACTAACTAATATATATATCTTTCACTTTTTTTTAGGATCTTATATATTATATAAATTAAGAAATGTTATAACTTTTGCATTACATATTACTTTTTTGGACTCTCTATTAGTCACTTTATATCTTTCTAAATTTTTTGAGCATTTATATTTAAATTAATTTTTATATAATTTATTTTTTAATTTTCATTATTTCTTGTTTATTTTGTCTCCACCATTAACTATTTTTATTAGTAAGATTCCACCCTCAACTATTTTTATTAATATGAGCATTTTCTTTTGATTTTTAAGTACATTTTGTGCAATTTATTTTATTTCACTTGTTATTTTTTCTCATATAAAATTAGCTTTCTCATAAACATCATAAATTTTAAGATCTTGTAGCTTGTTTTTAAAATTTTTTTATTAGCGTTTTTGAAATGCCCTCATTTATTCTTAGAGTTGTGTTTTGATTTATTCTTAATCTTCTAATCCTTCAATTTAAAATCAAAAGTAATTAGTCGATGTTAGGTATTTAAATTTTCACTAAAAATGATCTTACAATTTAAACGATCTATTCTTATAAGTGATGACATGCTCATCTACATTTTGAATAAAATATTAGTAATTATCAAATCATAATTTAAAGTAAAATTGAATATAATTTTATATTCTTCATTCGTTATTCTAAACTCATAATCATCATGAATATTTTTAAAATTTTCTACTACTCTACTAATATTTTTAATTACATCTCCTTCAATAAATATTTTTTCTTTAAAAGATATTTTTATATTTATCTTTTAAGGTCATTCTAATTTTATAAATGACTCTTGTTTTTAAAAGATATTAGAATGACCTTAAAAGAGAGTATTTATTGAAGGAGATGTAATTAAATTCTTGTTAGTAGAATGACCATAAAAGATATTAAACTCTTTCCACTCACACTTAGAATGATTCTTGTTTTTACTATTTTTTGTATATTTATAAATGTTATATTGAAATGTAGTTTTGTACAATCCATTTCACAATATAGATGTAAATCTACTAACTCTATTAGACATAACGACTTTACGAATTTTGTATAAGTCGATAATTTCTTTCATGAATAATTTTGATAATTACTCTGCAGAATAAGTTTGATGTTTAGCAGAAATTGTGTGACTATTAATCCATCATTTAGAAATCAAATATGATCATGTTCTTACTTTGATTTGGGAAAACTTATGACGAGATCAATTTTTATGTCTTCTCACTTCTATTTTGATATTAGCAATGATTATAGCATGCCACTAGGCTTTCGTTATACAACTTTAATTGCCATGCAGATTTTATATTTGGTTACATATTCTGCTATATATTTTTTTTCATTTCAGGCCACCAAAATGACATTTTAAAATTTTTGGTACATTTTTTTTATACTTGGATCTCTCTCTCTCTCTCTTTATATATATATATATATATATATATATATATATATATATATATATATATATATATATATGTATATATGAAATGAAACCCTGAATTATAAATTATTTGTAATTACTCCTTGCTCATCTATGTTGAGATTATTTTTACCTGCCTGCAATCGATTGATTAGCTTTTGATATTTGTTGCTAGCCTTTTGTGCATATTTGATTATTTCCTCAAGGGTAGGGGTAAATATTCATTTGATACAATCTATATGTATTCATCAGTTTTTTTTTTATAATTTTATTTTTGTAGGTGGTTCTTGTAGCTGCTGATTGCAACCCAAAATGGCTGACAAAGCATGTACCAACGTTGGCATCCTCCAGAAAGGTACCCGTTATTATTGTCAGGGATGGGAGAGGAGGCTCCTTAAGATTGGGTGGGCTATTAAAGCTAAAGACTGCTTTGGCAATTGGAGTGAAGGTACCTAAATTAACCATGTTCTGTTCTGCTGCTGCTTGTTTCAAGTTTATCTTTTTACCTACTAATTGGTTTGATCTGTAGGTTAGAGGGAGCGCTATCAATGCTACTTTTGAGGAAATCATATGAATGTTCTTTTTATGGAAAATTATGCAAATCTGGAGAATGGATTTAACATGTTTGAACACGTGCAAAAGCTGATGCATGATCGATGATTTGAACGTCCAAGTGAGATTATTTATCATGTTGGCTGGAAGGATTTTTAATGATCCACTTTTTTTTTTTCGGGCATTTGAGTTATTTTAATAATAAATATATACACAACACATAAATTTTTAAAGTTTTTTTATTAGAAGGAATAAGCTTTCAACCGTAAGGCTCCTCACATGCAGATTACA
This sequence comes from Cymbidium sinense, assembly GCA_021442155.1. Lineage (NCBI taxonomy): Eukaryota > Viridiplantae > Streptophyta > Magnoliopsida > Asparagales > Orchidaceae > Cymbidium > Cymbidium sinense. Next base: position 126,356,738 of record CM038218.1, read on the forward strand.
GCAGAGGAAGCCTTCAATGTGCACTCCACAGCTTGATAAATCGTTAAGGCCACTCACATGACAAAGATGGATTACTACATACCTTCGAATAGAAAAAGGGATATGTTAGCCGAGTCATAAATAAACAATTAAGTCCAGTCTCGTTAAAACATTTTTCTGCTATAAATGGTAATATGTTACTCGTTAAAATACCAGATAAGGCTTTCAGTGTTACGAAGAGCATGAAACCGTGCAGAGATGGCTGAAAAATCCTACTTTAGAGGATGCATCATTGTTATACCCCCCATTTAGTTATGCTATACCTCTTTATAGATTACATTATTTAATTTTTTGCCCTTATCCTATTTAGTATTTCCATCAAAGAACGCGCAACACAATCTATATTGCCTTCTCAACTTCAACTGTTGATCATCAACAGAAGTAAAATGCTCATATTACTGATCAAGGCAAACTTAATGTAATGATTGCCAACCTCATCTTCTTGACTCCATCACTATGTCCCAAACAGTTTATATATATATATGTATATATATATAAAGATTACTAGTCATACGAAAAAAAATTCTATCGATATTTAGGATTTTTGGTCTTCCGGGAAGTAGCAAAACTTAGACAACGTTTCAGGAAGGAGTCCAAAGTTTTCTGCTTTGCAGGACAGCTGATTGTTTTGCTGGTGGCCACTTCGAGCTTATTTTCCTCACCATCAAGTACCTGCCCATATGAAAACGGCAAATAAACCTCACAATTTTGTTGTCGGCAAGAGAACAGGCAATCTAGGGTTTAAATCCAATACCATTAAAGCAACTAAAATTATATTATCGTTGGAAAAAAGTAATGATTCAAAAAAAAAATAAGCAGCTACTAATTCCATTCACAATTGGCTTTATATGAAACCAATTTGGACTGTAAAATGAGGCAATTAGTTCAATGTAAACTTACTCAAAAAAATATTTTTGTAGGGTGCTTAATATTAATCAAAGAGCCTTCCCCTTCAACTATTTGGGCATTTATTTAATGGTTGGTTCTCTTAAAATGGTTCATTTTAACTCTCTGTTTGACAAGTTATAGGCTTGGATGGTTAGCTGGAAATGAAAGTTTCATTTCTACGAAGGATCATTTTCAACTTATAAAATCTTTCATCAATAATTATCTTACCTAGTGGCCATTCCTAAGAGAGTTCTTAAAAAAATTCTCATTAACGGCCAATTTCTTCTACAACAATGGTGATCCTAAGAAATTGCACCTCATTTCTTGGAGCAAAACTTTTTGGCCTCATGAAAAAGTATGCATTGGCCTTACTTTTGCTTACACTCATAATCTCATTTGCAAAGTTTAAATAAATGAGTCACTTTGGCATAACCTTCATCTTTGCCAGAATATTTTATTTTCTATAGGAGATGGTTCTTCATTCTCCTTAGTTTTTTGACCCTTGGTATAAATGATACTCATCTTTGGAAAACCTCCTATTCCACACTAGACCCCATCCTCTCTAGTGTAAATTGGTCTCTACCAGAATGCTTGTTTTTTGAGAAATCCCAATTTAATGATATTATATGCACCAAATTGAACTCTGATAGTGATGCAGTCTTTTGGGATGGTAATAAAAAGCTGACCTCTAATCTTATAAAGCAAGCCATTTTTTCTCTTTTCCTTGACAAGAATTGGTGGACTGAAATTTGGTTTAAAGATTATGCTATTAACTTTGCACTTTTCCATTGGATGGCTTACCTGGAGGGGTTGAAAACATCTGATGTATTTCATTTGAGAGACTTCAGTACTATCATAAATTATTTGTTCTATAATAGGACTCTTAAATCTTACACTTATTTTTTGAATGCTCTGAATCTATGAGATTAATCAAGTCTCTTATTCCGAATAGGAACTTTTTTTTACATGCTGCCTGACCACAAGTGCTTAGTGCCACATCTAATCTAGAACATAAAGCTATTAAAAGATGGGTTTTATGCTTGTTGCTACTATTATTTATGCTATTTGAGTAGAGAGGAATCACATATTCCACACTAAGGAGGCTAACTCCATTTCCAGTGATTGCGAAAATTAAATTAAAAGTTGTCTTCAAGCTCAAGCACTGGAAGTTCAAATCCTCTTGGCCGGTGGACATTATCTCTACATTAGAGTCACGGAGAAATTTGATATCTTGGGGAAATTCTCCTAATTTTTTCATATCTGTTTTTCATGAGGTTTTTGCAGGTTCTTTCTTAGCTTTGATAGTCCTTCTGTTATGATTTTTGGGTCTCGGACAATAATGATTCCCTCGGAGCATGCCTTACATTTATTTGTTGGATTCAACTTTCGAATGGTGCCTCCTAGACAACCAGCTTTGCAACCTTGGATTCTCGTATATTGCTCTGGACGATTCTTAAACCACTCCTGGATGGCAGTGGTGCTAACCAAAGTGCACAACTATTCCCTTGTCAACGCAAGTCTTGCCCTCTCGTTTTTAGCAGCCAATCTTATATATATATATATATATATATACTTGCTCCTTTCATTGACCTTCGAATGAGTTTTGGCTCTTTGAGTTCGAGTGGAGATCCTCTTCCCATTTCTTATTTCTCCTTATTGTTTTTTAGTAGTTTTCCTGATGTTTATTTTGGATAAAATTTTTATTTCTCTTTTAAGTCCCTATGAGATTACTATAGTTCCTAAAATGTATTTCTCGTTTGGAATGAGATTGGGCTAAACCCTTAATTTTCCAAAAGAAGAAAAAAAAAAAAGCAAAGTTGAATAGTCAATCCAAATCGGTTGAGCATAGATTTTGAGTTATCGGTATAGCCAGATTCAATCCAAGCAAAAAAGGCAAAAGAATCGTAAGCCTTAAGCTCGCAAAAACCAATCAAATAGCTTGCTCAACAACAAATGACAAACAGAAAGTTTGACTTGATCAAATAGCCACCTCACTAAATGCTGCCATCTCTCACCATTGTCTCCTTGCCTCCCTATTCTTCCTATTCAACCACCAACCCTTACCCAAACCTCGAGCTACTGCTAGTCCCCCCTCTCACCTCTTTATTAATCAAAAGCAATCCACACCAAAGCCCATGCAAGTCTCCCTTTCTTGCTGCCCATGCACAAACTCCCGTAACCACCTTTCACCTCCTTTCTCTCAATATATAGAGAGATAAATGTCTCCAATAGTACTTTTCTCTCTCTAGACCACTACTCTCTCTCTCAACAAAGAGGAATTTTCTTCTCCTTTCTTTCTCGGAAACAAAAAAAACACATCCCCTTGCAATTCTCTCTTTAAATTAGCTCTCTCTCTCTCTCTCTAAACTATACAAAAATATTTGATAAAAAAATTTATTATTATACTGTTCTCCTCTTTGATTTTATTGCTAATAAAAGCCACATCGCGTTAAGATAAAACACAAAAAATGAGAAATTTAAAGTATCAATTCACATTGTTCTAATGCGATGAAAAAATATACTAGAAATCTAAATACCCATTTGTGTTATTCCAATGTTGCGCAGAAAATCTATAATGTGCTCTTTTTAATAACTTGATTACCCATGTCACAACTCTATCATTAGAACTTTTGTAATTAAAATTATACTCCATATATTTGGTTTTAGATCTACTCAAACGAAAGCCTTTAGACTCTAAGGTTGACTTCCATAATTCAAGTTTTTCTTCAACTCCTCTAGTCTTATCGACAAGAAGAATATCATCGATAAAAAGCATGCACCAAGATACATCCTCCTGTAAATGACTAGTAAGAATATCCATAACTAAAGCAAAAAGGATATGGGCTTCAACTCAATCTTTGATATAATCCAATTGAAATAGGAAAATATTTGGTCAATCCTCTTTGTGTTTGAACACAAGTAATAGCTCAAGTATACATATTCTTAATGATTTGAATATAATCAAAATTAATTCTTTTGTTTTCTAGAACTCTCCAAAGCACTTCTCTTAAAACCATGTCATATGCTTTCTCTAAATAAACAAATATTATATGTAGATCTTCCTTACTCTCTTTATACTTCTAGATTAGTCAATATTAACTTCTCCATAAATAAATGAGAAAAAGAACTAATCTATATCAATCCCTAATACTAAATAGCATACAAAATGGTAGATATTTCAAAAAATAAAGATAAAATGATCAATATCTAGCTTTATATCTTATTGAGACAAAAATTGGACCATAAGATTTCTAAGGCTCACATGTTAGATAATTGAGGTTAAAAAAAAGGATTTATTTTGGATAATGTGATTGATTTTAATCTATAGTCAAATTTCTTTAGGCAACCTTGAAAGAGAAGCAAGGGTAAATCAAACCCTAAATTTCAAAAACATAAAAAGAGACGTTCCTTTGTGAATCGAGAATGTTTCTTGATTACTTTCAGCTACATTTGGTATAAGCTTGGAAGAATAAAGAAATCATTTAATAACATCTTAGACCTTGAAGAAAGAGTCACGAGATCCAAAATCGAATACGTGAGATGCAGGTATGAGGGAATGCTAGTGGGCCAATGAGAAGTAACAACTAAAAACAATCAGAGTGCATCACCCTACTCGTATAAGTAGGCAACAACATAACATACCCACAAATTATGAAATGCCAATGAGATTGGCATTGACCAAGCATGTAAGACATACAAGTGAGAGGCTGACCCATTAAAACTAGTCTCACAGCTGCTAAAAATTGGTCCGATGTGGTGGAAGTGCAGCTAAATACGTAGGAAAATGACAGGTACGAAAATGATCGATCTGGAGCAACAAGGTCAACATGCTTCATCACATGAATTAAACCCATAGAAGAGATAGGTAGAATCATTCTCCCGAGAAAGTTCCCTAAAATTGTTTTTGAGAAAAAATGAGATAGAAAAAAGACTTTGGAAGATTATTGAAGAAAGTTCATAGGGAGGATGAAACTGATTCTTCTTGCATTATAGTTTATCTCATTTCCTCTTGATATGATCTTGAAAATTCTACTAGTCGAAGTACAAATCTTGATGTCGAAGCAATCGATTACGAATCATCAAATCAAGCATTATCAATCATTTAACATTAGTGTTTATAATAAATCAATTAGCGTCTTGTGAGGATCTAACAATCAAGATCTCATAATTCACTTCATTTGAGCATTCAAATACACAAAATACATCATATGATCAGGGAATCATCATGAGTCCGATGGAGGAGTGGTTCGATTTTGCATGTATTTAAACGTCACCTCTAATCTATAAATAGCCTCTCATTCTTCAAATGAGGAGGCAAGAGAGAGAGTTCTAAAGCTTTAATCCTCCAAGCATAATCGTTCCACCACTGACGGCCACCCCCATCTTCCCACCACCATTGCGTGGTATTTGCCACCGTGGTCATTCTTATCGGTCATCACCGCGTTATCATTGTCATTCTTGTCACCGATCAATCGGCCATTGTCACCGGTCTCCGCCATTCATCCGCCGCCATCTCCTGGGTCACCATATCGTCGCTGTCATCCCCACCATTATCCCGGTCGCCACCGTCGCCGCAGTTCTGCTGCTGACCACTCGTTGGCCGCCAAACCACCATTGTCGATATCATCGGTAGTTATCATTATTGCTGTCGTCGGTCATCATCGCTGATGGATCCGTCGTCGCCTGAGATGAACTACGGGCCTTGATCGCTCCAACCCGGCCGGTCGACAAGGCGGTTGACGCTTCTTCGAGGAAAATAGCTCGCCAGATGAACTACGGGCCTGATTGCCTCCAAACGGTCGGTCCGACAAGGTAGTTAGCCTCTTCGGCGGAGCTCATATTCTGGTGATCGCCCGACGACCTTCTCAAGAAGAGGAACACTCGAGCATATGAGGAGTGTCTTTTACTTTGACCTTGTTTTATAGATAGGGGCAAAAGGTAAAATCAAAAATCGTAATCGCCCACCGCTCAAAAGCTACGGGCCAAAACGGCAAAACGTCGTTTACACCCCAACGCAGCGTGGACCTTGCCGCGCCGACGCCGCCGAATCCATCGCGCATCGCCATGCGTGGCTCGCCCACTCCGCTTCTCGACTCGCCAGGCCACTCGACCCGGCAGCGTCGATCCACGTGACCCGCTGGCGTCCGCGTGACCAGTAGCTCGTTTGGCCGACTGAGCTCATTCTTGCCGACCACGCCGGCCAGCTCATCATCATCCATTGGCGTGCGGCGCCCTGTACATGGCTAGGCAGATCCTGGGCCAGAATATCCGGATGGGTCCATAACCAGAAATATTCACTACTCCACATCCTCTCCGTGATCATCATCTTCTGAAAATCTGTTCTCTCAAATGTATGGTTAATGGACAAATTTCATTGAAAATTTATTATTTTCAAGTATTTTACATATATATTTTGGATGATTGAGATAATATCATTCAAAAAATAAATTGATATGACCTTAAAATTCTAGTACTAATTTTGTTGTTGAAAGCAATCGATTACGAATCAAGACAGAATCAACGCTTTTCAATCGACTAAACATGGGTTGTTTATAGTCCTCGGCGTCTTTGGATCTAACAAGCCCAAGATCTCATAATTCGACTTCATTTGAGCATTCAAATACACAAAATACATCATATGATCAAGGAAATCATCATGAGCCGTCGATGGAGGAGTGGTTCGGTTGCATGTATTCTGGCTATACGCCATAATCTATAAATAGTCTCATTCTTTACATGAGGGAAGAAGCTAAAGAGAAGAGAGCTCTAAAGCGAAAATCCTCCAAGCATAATCGTCTTTGATTTCGGTCACCGCACCGTCGACCCTTATGGTCATTCGGTCATCGCCTGACTACCATTGTCATCTGACTACCATCGCCGACCATTGTCGGCCATCTCCGGCGTCCTCTATATCGCCGGTCATCTGCTAACGCCGGTCGCATCGACTTTTCGCCGGTTGCTAGACCCTTTGCCACCGTCGTCGGCCACCACCATCAATCATGCTGCTAACCATTGGTTATCTCTGCAGTCGTCGATCACGCGCCGACTGCTTGCTGCCACGGTCGTCGGGCATTGTTCGACCACGTCGTCGATCACCGCCGACATAATGGTCGGTCCGCATATCGCGCCATCTCGCCGGTCACCATCATCGACTACTCATCGTCGTATTCGGCCGACCCCATTGTTCACCATCATCTACTACTACACTGTTACTCTAACCGATTTATATAGTTGTTGTTCGATTATTCTTGTCAATCCTTCTCATATACAATAATCTGGTTATCGGAAAATTTTGTAATCAAACATATACATAGTGGAAGATTTTTTTCTAGCTCATTGTTTTTTCCTCTTTGAGATTTTTTTAAGTAAAATTGGGTTTTATCATTAATTTTTCAAACATATGTGTGTCTTTGGACTCATAACAAAGCTGGGTAAACTTTACTCTACCGCAACTAATTTTCTAGCACATAACACCTCTCAACAATGATATCCATCGTTTAGAGAATCAACTTGCCACTTCAACCAACCGAAATATAAATTCTTACATTTAAACTCTCGTGAGTCATCATCGCTAGTAGCTCCTCAGCCCATCTCTTCAACTCAAGCTATCTTCCAGCATCAACAGCATTGAAAATAACAACACACCTCAAATGAAGAACAATTCACAGGATTGCCAACAACAACAAAAAAAATTCTAGTGTGATTTTCAAATATTTGTAAGGACATAAATGGGCTACACACAATATAATGCGCTAGAAATCTAAAACACAGACTGCAGACTAGGCAATATGAAAGCCTTGACAAAAATGCATTAGGAAATCAAAAAAAAAAAAAAGGATCAGAAGAAAAATTGGATTACCGAGCCTAAGTACATAGTTACCAACAGTTGAAAAGTGGAGTGGCATGCTATTTAACTGAGGCATTCATTACTAGAGACATAAAATTCATTCATGTGCATGTGTAAGAAACTAAGAAAGAAATAGATAGAGAAAGAGGAAGAACCTGGCCTAAATTCTCCAGTTTGAATTGCACAACATCTCTGTAAAAATAAATTATTGTCAAATTTCTCCCTAAATTAACTATTAAAACATAAAGCAGAGATGTTGACAGTAGAGACAGCCATACCAGATTATGTCATCAACAGTCTCGTTAACCAGAAGGTAGTATATATTTACAGATGTTACCTGGCAACCAAGCTAGAAGTTATGAAGAGTTTCTCAATGGTAATTTTTTTTCTTTCTTGGTGGCAAGCGCAGTAACCAGTCTCATGCTCATAGTACAGCAAAAGGAAATTCTAAACAATTCACTCACAAAAGATACCATTAATTCCTAGTATACCAATCAAAAGGCCTATATTGCAATTTGTAAGCTCAAAATGAACGGATATCTAATATAGGTATCAACCATCTACAAATAGAAAATAGATGACAAGAGATATTTACTAAAGAGATATTTAGGATCACTTTTATATTTTTATTTTATTTTATTTTATTTTGTTTATGCTTTGATTCAAAATGAAATACATTTAGTAGTGATAGTTATTTTTAAAACACTCAAAACATCTAAAAGTTATTTTGAATATTTTTAAAACTATTATGACTTATTTTAAAAAAAATACTTAAAAAATACACTAAGGGGTAGTTTGGGATCACATAAATTTTTATTTTTTTAACATGAATCCTTTTCTATTGTTATTAATCTCATTCAATTCTAACAAACTATGATCGTTTTTTATATATTCTAACCACATCTTTTTTCGGTCTACCTCTACCTTTTTTTAATAAAGGCAACTTTAATACATCTACTCTCCTAATTGGGTCATCGAACAATTGATGCTTTAAATGACCAAACCATCTAAGGTGACTCTCTAATCTTATCTGCCACTGGAGCTACTCCAACATTTTCACGAATATATTCATTTCACATTTTATCTCAAAGGATAAAGCCACTTCAGCTACATGAGCATCCTCATCTCTGTAACACTTAACTTAATTTTATGCTTCACTTTTACTTACCAACATTTTGCAAAATAAATCATGGCAGGTCTTACCACCATCTTATAAAAGTTTTCCTTAAATTTAAGCAGTACTTTTCAATCATGCAAAAGGCTAGATGCATTCCTCCACTTCAACCATCCAACTTGAATTCCACTAATCACATCCTCATTTATTTCACCATCATTTGAACAATAGATCCACGATATTTGAAGCATTCACTCTTTTTAATGACTTGATCACTCAATGTCACAACTCCACCGCTAAAACTTCTACAACAACAATTACACTTCACTCTAAGGTTGACCTCCATAATTCAAGTTTTTTTTTTTGAACATCCTCTCTAATCTTATCAACAAGAAGAATAACATTAGCAAAAGCATACACTAAGGTACATCCTCTTGTAAATTAGAACACCAGAACTAAAGCAAAAGATATGAGTTTAAAGTCAATCCTTGAAATAATCCAACTAAATAGAAAAATATTTTGTTAATCCTCCTTGTGTTTGGCTAGTGTACACATCCTTAAAGACTAGAACTCTTCAAAGCACTTCTCTTGGAGCTTTATCATATGCTTTCACTAAATCAACAATCATATGTAAATCCTCTTTACATTTTCTATACTTCTACATCATACTCAACAAATGTATAGCATCCATAGTAAATCTATCCGACATGAAACCAAATTGATTTTGAGAAATTTTTGTCTCACATCATAACCTATGCTCAATTACTCTCTCCCAAAATTTTAATGTATAACACATTAACTCAATTATTCTATAATTTGCACACTTTTGTGCATCACCTTTATTCTTAGAAATAGGAACCAACAAACTCTTTCTGCTCTCATTTGACATCTTTTTAGTCTTTAAAATAATATTAAAAATATTAGTAAGCCAAGAAATGCATTGATCTCTTAAGTATTTTCACACTTACCATAATTATATCATCAGGTCCATCTATTTTTCACAATTCATTTTTATTAAAGCCTCTTCAGCTTTAATTTTACTAACACGATAATAAAAATAAAATTCTCTATTTTTATTTAGAATATTAAGGTTGCTAAAATCAATCATATTTTCACATCCTTCATTGAACAATTTATTAAAATATCTCAACCACATATATTCAATATCCTTATTTTAAGAAAAATATTTTATGATTTTATTTTTAATGCACCCCATTTGTACTAGAGCTTTATTTCACCTATCTTTTTGCTTGGCTAATCTATACATACATATTTTACATTCTTTGGTATCCAATCTATTGTATAAATCACTAAAAGCTAAATTTTTTGAATCACATATTGCTTTCTTAGAATCTATACAAGTCACCTTATATCTTTCCCAATTCTTTGAGTTTTTACATCTAAATCAAATTTTATAATAATACTTTTTATTTTTTATCTTTTCTAACATATTTTGACTCCACCACCAACTATTTTTATTTAAAAAAGATTTTAGTTTTGATTATTCAAGCATATTTTGTGCAATTTGCTTAATTTCACTTGATATTTTTTTGCATATAATATTAGCTTCCTCGTGAACATCCCAAATTCTAAAATTTTGTTACTTGCTATTAAAAATATATTTATTAATGTTCTTTATGTGCCCCTAATTAATCCTAAGACAATAATTTGATTTATTTTTCATCTTCAAATTATTCCTCTTAAAATTTAAAACTAACAGTTGATGCTAGGTACTAAACTTTTATCCGAATGACCTTACAATCTTCACAATCTAAATGATCTATTTTTCTTATCAGAAAATAATCAATATGTATTTTAATAGATCTATTTTTAGAAATAATAATATCCACATTTTTTCTTAAATAAAGTATCAACAACTACAAAATTATAAGCTAAAGCAAAATCTAAGATAATCCTACACTTTTTATTAGTCACTCCAAATTCATAGCTATCATGTATACTGAACATAATAAGGATTAATAAATAAGTCAAGTATAATACAATATGATAGAGTTATGTCAAAAGGTAAACCAAACAATGATTTTCTATTATTTATCATTTTATCTTATAAATCAAGAGTATTGTTGAGACTTAGGCCCTGTTTGAGTAGCTTTCTAATTACTTTATTTTTCAGAAATCAACCACAACTGCATTTAATTATAAGCTTTCTAGCAACTTTTCAAAAAATTTTATGGGCAAAAGCTATTTTTTAAGAACTAAGTTGTTAAAGTGTGTTGGTTGTTAGAAAGTTGATATCTGATTTTTTTAAAAAAACATATTTGTGACATCTATAGTAGCTTTTTTAAAAAATATTTTTCCCATAACAATTTTATAACCATATTTACAAAAAGTTGCAATTACTCCAAATGAACCCTTCATAGCATATTCACTTCTTTTCAAAAGTTTTCACAAAAATACCCAAGTATACTCCTTTAGTAATATTGTGCTTTTGAAACACATCACTTATGCTTTACGCATGTAAATGATGAATTTCTTGAATAAATGAAGTAATAAGATCTAGATCACAAAAGTCCAAATAAGTTTATACAAATCTGATTAAAAAATTAATCATGTCACGTATAATACCTAACAATAATAACAATAAGACTTTACCCCACTATGTGGGGTTGGCTACATGAATCATTTTTCCTCCAATGTGTCATATTAAATATTAAAGACTAATTTAATTCTAATAAACTAAAGTCATTTTTATACATCTTAACCAAGTCTCTTTAGGTCTACCACTACCTTTCTTAATATAAGGCGCATATAATATATTTACTCTCCTAATTGAACCATTGGATGGCTGACGCTTTATGTGGCCAAACAATCTAAGAAGACTCTCTCTAATCTTATATGTCACTAAAGCTACTCCAACCTTATCACATATATATTCATTTTATATTTTATCTCCAAGATTAAAGCCACTCATCCACCTAAGCATCCTCATCTCTACAACACCTAACTTAATTTTATGCTTCTCTTTTACTAACTAACATTTTACGCCATAAACTAGTGTAGGTCTTACCATCATCTTATTTAATTTTCCCTTAAGACTAAGTGTACTTTTTATTACACAACAGGCCAGATGCATTCCTCCATTTCAACCATTCAACTTGAATTCTATTAATAACATCCCCATCTATTTCATCATCAGTTGAACAATAGACCCGAGATATCTGAAACGCTCACTTTTTTAAAAAACTTGATCACTTTATGTCATAACCGTACCACTAGAATTTCTACAACTAAAATTACACTGCATATATTCCATTTTTGATATATTTAAACAAAAACCTTTAGACTCTAAGGTTAACCTCCATAATTCAAGTTTCTATTGAACTCTCTCTCTAGTCTTATCAACAAGAAAAATATCATCAGCAAAAAGCATACACTAAGGTACATCCTCATGTAAATGCTTAGTAAGAACATTCATAACTAAAGCAAAAAGATATGGGCTTGAAGCTGATCCTTGATGCAATCAAACTAAAATAGGAAAATATTTGATCAATCCTCCTTGTGTTTGAACACAAGTAATAAGTTTAGTAAACATATCCTTAATGACTTGAATATAGCCAATATAACTTCTTTCTTTTCTAGAACTCTCCAAAGCACTTCTCTTGAAACTTTATCACATGCCTTATCTAAATCAACAAATATCATATGTAGATCCTCATTACTTTCTCAATATTTCTCCATCAAATCTCTTAACAAATGTATAACATCCATGGTAAACCCCAATTTCACATATCCTAAACATGATCAAATATTTCTTATAAAATTCTCCACTTTATTTTGATAATTTTGATATAAAAAATTATATGAATAACTAACTATAATAATAATATTAATTAATTAATTAACTAATTAATAGAATATTTATAGAAATATTTTTTAATTAACATTATGCTCTGATTATTAAAACGAATAAGCATAGTTGGAAGAGGTGTGAAATAAAGAGCTTCCCTACTCTCGAATTAAGAAAGAAAAAAAAAAGAAAAAAAGAAGAAAGAAGTAGGAGAAAAAAGAAAGGAGGAAATAAGGACCTCAATTTTTTTCATTTCCATCGTAAATTGAGTTAAAGAAATTTAATTTTCATATTTTCTTTTTATATCGATTAAATTTTCATTTGATAGACTTCAAGAATTGAATGAGAAGGAATTATTTTGAGGTTAATTTATGTAACTTCAAATTATAATTTATGAATCGGTAGTAAATTAAGAAAATCATAATTTTTAGATTATTTATGAGACGATAAGATATCGAATAGATAAAAATTAAAAGTTCATCTTGAAGATTCTATAATTGAGGTGAGATACTCAATCTCTAATACAAGAAATAAATAATTCTTACATCTAATATTTATAGAATTTTTTTGTTAAGCATGTTATTAACACTTGATACTTACAAATAATTTTTTTTGTATATTTATGCAATCATTTATTTATTTTGACAAATGTTGATGCAGAGTGATTGTTAACATGTGCATAGTCATGATAAACATTTAAAAAGCTTAAAATAATGATGTTAAAATAAAAGAATTTATGAAAGGTCATGTCTTGAATAAGTTAGTGAATGATGATGAACTGCAAAAAAAAAGCCAAAAGACTTAATGAAATAAGTCTCAATAGGGGCTAGAAGAGTGTTCCCAATTCTCCTTATAAAAAATTGATTTAATATATAATACAATCTAGTTTTGAAATGAGGGGCCATTAGTAAATGGTAACCAACAGGCTAAGTGATGGCTTGATGTTATTAACATAACAAAGTTTATAGATATTCTATGATATTTTTAAGACTATAAATAGTAGATAAAATGAGAAAAATAAAAATAAAGCATGTAATCTCATACATAAATGAATATCATAGCCATTAAATGCTAACATATAAATGGTGCAATTTATTTCATTGAAGATAGATATATTTTTGCTTGTGATTGTGATTTACTCATGAGGCTTTTAATCTTTTAAGAATAATGAACTTCATCAATCATTCCTATCATATTTCGTGTTAGTTCAAAAAATCAATGTGATTAATTATTTCATGTCTTATACTTTGAATATTATACTAGAATTGTTCATCCTATTGATCTTTTAGCTTATCAAATATTATATTGACTACTATTTTAGTCAAGAAAAATGAGTCAATAGAGTCTTAGTTAGGTGATCCAATTTTACATGTATCATAAGTTTAGATTAAAAAATTGAAATATATGTTAAAAGAAAAATTATATTGATGCAAATTAAAGACTATTGCTAGTATGTAAAAATTTTATTGAGTTTATTAGAAGCTCTATAATTTATTATGTTGATTTGAATTATTAATACTTTCATATTATTGACTTGATGACTCTATTTGAATGAACATGAAAATATAGAAAATATATTATGACGATCAAGGTGATTAATTTTCTACCCACCCAATCTTGATTGAATGCATGATGGGTGCTGATGTGGAATGTATCTAACTAGATTGTCCTCCTTTATTACGTCTCACGTTTGATTGAAAGAGAGGGTCAAATGTGATGTGAGATCACATGTGTACTGTATTAGAATAAAATATTATTCAATAGTAGAACATCAAATAAATATTATGAATGATGTCACAAACCCTTGGATCAACATTGATTTTTCCTATAAATGCCAAGTAATTTTGGCAATCATAATAATGTCTAAAGGTACTCTTAAAACAGATCCAAGAACTTTGGAACATCTTAGAAACCATTTTTCCAAAAACACATGCGCACAAGATTTCTCTTTGATTCATGTTGAGTTCTTGAAAGTGAAGCAAGGTGAAGCCGTGCAAGAGTAATACCAGTAATTTCATATTTACTCTTCAGATAAAACCATCTCAATGATAATCTAGCAGGATACATTATAACAATTTGCAATATGTAAATTGTATTTTTCTATGCATTTCAGGCTACATGCTTTCGTGATTGAGCAACAAGTACTACACAATTTAGTAATCTCTCATAAATTTCATTGCTATTTACAAATTATCAAATATAAGTCAATGAAGAGATTATCAAGCCATAAAAATCATTAAAAAAAATTGCCGGTTCAAGTGAAAAGCATGCAAGAAGTGATTCTTGTTATTTGGAGACATCAAAAGTTTGTGAAATTAGGTGTCATTGTAAGATATAACTAAAAAGCACTTAACTAGACATTGCTTTGATTGTAATCCCTTAAGAGGTTTTGTTATTATCTATATTCGATGAAATAAGTTCCATGCATAGCTTGGGAAAAGATCCCAGTGATCGTTAAATAAAGAGTGGACATCGCTGACATACTTCCATGTAAATATTAGTAAAAGAGTGACCGCTCAAGAAAATATAAACCCCTCATTAAAACTAGAAATTTTGCTTTACTTGAGGTAGATTTGATTTAATTTAATCATATTTTCTTTGTTGTTCAAATCAGATTTTATTTAGATCTAGTTTCTCTACCTTTCTTAACATAAGTCAAATATAATACATCTATTATCTTAGCTGGGTCATCAAACGATTTGCATTTAATGTGACCAAACTATCTAAGACTGCTCTCTCTAATCTTATTTTCATTGGAGCTACTCCAACCTTATCACATATATATTTATTTCTTATATTATCTCTAAGTGTAAAGCCACTTATCCACCTGAGCATCATCATCTCTGCAACACATAATGCTATTATTCTATTTTACTAGTCAACATTTAACGTCATAAAGCATTGCAGGTCTCACCACCAGCTTATAAAATTTTCCCTTGAGTTTAAGCGGTACTTTCCTATCACACAACAATCTTGATGCATTACTCGACTTCAACTATCAAACTTGAATTTTTATGAATACATCCCCATTTATATTACCATCACTTTGAACAATAGGCTCGAGATATCTAAAATGTTTATTCTTTTTAATGAATTAATCAGCAATTATCATTACTTTGCCACTATATTTTTACAACTAAAATTACACTTAATGTATTCAATTTTAGATATACTTAAACGAAAGCTTTTAGACTCTAAGGTTGACTTTCATAATTCAAGTTTTTCATGAACATCCTCTTCAGTCTTATGAACAAGAAGAATATCACAGTAAAAAAACATACACTAAGGTGCATCCTCTTGTAAGTAAGAACATCTAGAACTAAAGCGAAAAGATAAGGGCTTCAAGTCAAACCTTGATGTAATCCAATTAAAATAGAAATACTTGATCAAAATGTCTTTTGTTTGAACATAAGTAATAACTTGAGCATATGTATCCTTAATGACTCGAATATAAGCAAAATTAACTCCCTTCTTTTCTAGAATTTTTTGAACTAATTTTGGAACTTTATTATATACTTTCTCTAGATCAACAAATATCATATGTAGATCCTCCTTACTCTCTTTATATTTATCTATCAAATCTCTCAACAAATGTAAAGCGTCCATATTAAACCTACCTAGTCTGAAACCAAATTGATTTTGGAAAATTTTTATATCACGTCGTAACCTATGATCGATTACTCTCTCCCATAATTTTAATATATAATACATTAACTTAATTCTTATATAATTTGCACACTCTTGTGCATCACCTTTATTTTGAAAATAAAAAACTCTCAAATTCTTTCTCCACTCATCTGATATCTTTTATTTTTAAAATACTACTAAAAAGATTATTAAGTTAAGAAGCTTTTGATCTCCAATCATTTTTACACTTTTATTGGAATATCATGTCTTGCTTTTCCAAGCTTTATTTTTTTTTAAAGCCTTTCCTACTTTGATTTACTAAAACGACGATAAAAACAAAAAAATCTCTATTTTCATTTAGGATATTAAAGTTATTTAAATTGTATTTTCACAACTTTTATTAAAAATTTTATTAAAATATCTCATCCACTTATAAGAAAATACTTTGATTTTCATCCTTGATGCATTTCATTTTAACTAAATCTAATCTTTTTCATTCTTGGATTCTCTATTGGTCACTTTATATCTTTCTAAATTTTTTGAGCATTTACATTTAAATTAATTTTTATATAATTTTTTTTAATTATTATTATTTCTTGTATATTTTGACTCCACCATTAACTATTTTATTAGGAAGATTCCACCCTCAACTATTTTTACTAATATGAGCATTTTCTTTTGATTCTTTAAGTACATTTTGTGCAATTTATTTTATCTCACTTGTTATCTTTTCCCATATAAAATTACTTTTTTCTCATAAACATCATAAATTCTAAGATCTTGTAACTTATTCTTTAAATATTTTTATTAACCTTTTTGAAATAGTCTCATTTATTCTTAGAGTCTTGTTTTGATTTATTCTTAATCATCTAATCCTTCAATTTAAAATCTAAAATAATTAGTCGATGTTAGGTACTTAAATTTTCACTAAAAATGATCTTACAATTTAAACGATCCATTCTTATAAGTGATGACATGCTCATCTACATTTTTGAATAAAGTATTAGTAATTATCAAATCATAATTTAAAGTAAAATTGAATATGATTTTATATTCTTCATTAATTACTCTAAACTCATAATTATCATGAATATTTTTAAAATTTTCTACTATTCTGCTAATATTTTTAATTACATCTCCTTCAATAAATATTTTTTCTTTAAAATATATTTTTTATATTAATCTTTTAAGGTCATTCTAATTTTATAAATGACTCTTGTTTTTAAAAGATATCTTTTAAGGAAAGAATATTTATTGAAGGAGATGTAATTAAATTCTTATTAGTAGAATGACATTAAAAGATATTAAACTCTTTCTACTCACACTTGAATGACTTGTTTTTACCATTTTTTTGTAGATTTATAAATGTTATATTGAAATGTAGTTTTGTACAATCCATTTCACAATATAGATGTAAATCTACTAACTCTATTTGACATAACGACTTTACGAATTTTGTATAATTTGATAAATTCTTTCATTAATAATTTTGATAATTACTCTGCAGAATAAGTTTGATGATTGGCAGAAATTGTGTGACTTTATTAATCCATCATTTAGAAATCAAATATGATCATATTCTTACTTTGATTTGGGAAAACTTATGATGAGATCAATTTTTATGCCTTCTCAGTTCTATTTTGATATTAGCAAATGATTATAGCATGCCACTAGGCTTTCGGTGTACAACTTTAATTGCCATACAGATTTTATATTTACTTATATATTCAGCTATATTTTTTTTCATGCCACCAAAATGACATTTTTTTTTAATTTTTGTATACTTGGATCTCTCTCTCTCTCTCTCTCTCTCTCTCTCTCTCTCTCTATATGAAATGAAACCCTGAATTATAAATTATTTATAATTACTCCTTATTCGTCTATGTTGAGATTATTTTTACCTGCTTGCAATCGATTGATAAGCTTTTGATATTTGTTGCTAGCCTTTTGTGCATATTTGATTATTTCCTCAAGAGTAGGGGGAAATATTCATTTGATACAATCTATATGTATTCATTAGTTTTTTTTTTTTTATAATTTTATTTTTGTAGGTGGTTCTTGTAGCTGCTGATTGCAACCCAAAATGGCTGACAGAGCATGTACCAACGTTGGCATCCTCCAGAAAGGTACCCGTTATTATTGTCAGGGATGGGAGAGGAGGCTCCTTAAGATTGGGTGGGCTATATTAAAGCTAAAGGCTGCTTTGGCAATTGGAGTGAAGATACCTAAATTAACCATGTTCTGTTCTGCTGCCACTGCTTTCAAGTTTATCTTTTACCTACTAATTGGTTTGATCTGTAAGCTAGAGGGAGCACTATCAATGCTGCTTTTGAGGAAATCATATGAATACTTTTTCATGGAAAATTATACAATTCTGGAGAATGATTTTAACATGTTTGAACACGTGCAAAAGCTGATGCATGATCAATGATTTGCACGTCCAAGTGAGATTATTTATCGTGTTGACTGTAAGGATTTTTAATGATCCACTTTTTTTGTTTGAACATTTGAGTTATTTTAATAATAAATATATACACATAGCACATAAATTTTTGAAGTTTTTTTAGCAGAAGGACTAAGCTTTCAGCCGTAAGGCTCCTCACATGCCTGATTCCAACAGAGGAAGCCTTCAATGTGCACTCCACAGCTTGATAAATCGTTAAGGCCAATCACATGACAAGGATGGATTACTACTTACTTTCGAATAGAAAAAGGGGTATGTTAGCCGAGTCATAAATAAACATTTAAGTCCACTCTCATTAAATCATTTTTCTACTATAAATGGTACTATGTTTCTCGTTAAAATACCAGAGAAGGCTTTCAGTGTTACGAAGAGCATGAAACCGTGCAGAAATGGCTGAAAAATCCTACTTTAGAGGATGCATCACTATACCTCTTTATAAATTATATTATTTAATTTTTTGCCCTTAACTCCTATTTAGTGTTTCCATCAAAGAACGCACAACACCATCTATTTTGCCTTCTCAACTTCAACTGCTGATCATCAACAGAAGCAAAATGCTCATATCACTGATAAAGGCAAACTTAATGTAATGATTGCCAACCCCATCTTCATGACTCCATGACTATATCCCAAACATTATATATATATATATATATAAAGATTACTAGTACGAAAAAAAATCTATCGATATTTAGGATTTTTGGTCTTCGGGGAAGTAGTTGCAAAACTTGGACAACGTTTCAGGAAGGAGTCCAAAGTTTTCTGCTTTGCAGGACTGCTGATTGTTTGGCTGCTGGCCACTTCGAGCTTATTTTCCTCACCATCAAGTACCTGCCCATATGAAAACAGCAAATAAACCTCACAATTTTGTTGTTGACAAGAGAACACGCAATCTAGGGTTTAAATCCGATACCATTAAAGCAACTAAAATTATATTATCGTTGGGAAAAATTAATGATTCAAAAAAAAATAATCAGCTACTAATTCCATTCACAATTGACTTTATATGAAACCAATTTGGACTGTAAAATGAGGCAATTAGTTCAATGTAAATTTACTCAAAAAAATAGTAAAGCCAATGATCATTATAAGAGGAAAAAAAAAGCTCAAGGGTATGGGGATTGCAAACAAATCCACTACTGATTCTCTTAAAGCTTCACTTGTAATTCTCTCTTCTTACATAGGGATGGAGATTAACACCATCAAATGTCTCACCTTCCACTCCAAAGAAGCTCAACTTGTAGAATATTTTTGTAGGGTGCTTAATATTAAGCAAAGAGCCTTCCCCTTCAACTATTTGGGCATTTTTTTTAATGGTAGGTTCTCTTAAAATGGTTCATTTTAACTCTCTGTTTGACAAGTTATAGGCCTGGATAATTGGCTGGAAATGAAAGTTTCATTTCTACGAGGATCATTTCAACTTATCAAATCTTTCATCAATAATTATCTTACCTCCTAGCTTAGGTTAGTGGCCATTCCTAAGAGAGTTCTTAAAAAAATTTTCATTAACGGCCAATTTCTTCTACAACAATGGTGATCCTAAGAAATTGCACCTCATTTCTTAGAGCAAAACTTTTTGGCCTCGTGAAAAAGTATGCATTGGCCTTACTTTTGCTTACACTCTCAATCTCATTTGCAAAGTTTAAATAAATGAGTCACTTCGGCATAACCTTCATCTTCGCTCATCTGCTCTTTGGAGGGAGTTAGAGATCTGCGTCGGGCCTTTTAAAAAGAATATTTTATTTTCTCTAGGAGATGGTTCTTCATTCTCCTTATTTTTTGACTCTTGGTATAAATGATACTCTATCTATGAAATTCTTGGCCCTGAGTGTTTTCAATCTTTGGAAAACCTCCTAATTCCCACACTAGACCCCATCCTCTCTAGTGTAAATAGGTATTTACCTGAATGCTTGTTTTTGAGAAATCCCAATTGCTTTAATGATATTATGTACACCAAATTGAACTCTGATAGTGATGCAGTCTTTTGGGAGGGCAATAAAAAGCTGACCTCTAATCTTATAAAGCAAGCCATTTTTTCTCTTTTCCCTGACATGGATTGGTGGACTGAAATTTGGTTTAAAGATTATGCTATTAACTTTGCACTTTTCCGTTGGATGGCTTACCTGGAGGGGTTGAAAACATCTGATGTATTTCATTTGAGAGGCTTCAGTACTATCATAAATTATATTTTCTATAAGAGGACTCTTAAATCTTACTAACACTTATTTTTTGAATGCTCTGAATCTATGAGATTAATCAAGTCGCGGCTCTTCTTCCGAATGGGAACTTTTTTTTACATGCTGCCTTACCACAAGTGCTTAGTGCCACATCTAATCTAGAACATAAAGCTATTAAAAGATTGGGTTTTATGCTTGTTGCTACAATTATTTATGCTATTTGGGGAGGGAGGAATCACATATTCCACACTAAGGAGGCTAACTCCATTTCCAGTGATTGCGAAAATTAAATTAAAAGTTGTCTTCAAGCTCAAGCACCAGAAGTTCAAATCCTCTTGGCCGGTGGACATTATCTCTACATTAGAGTTACGGAGGAATTTGATATCTTGGGGAAATTATCCAAATTTTTTCTTATCTATTTTTCTTGAGGTTTTTGCATGCTCTTTCTTAGCTTTGATAGTTCTTCTGTTATGATTTTTGGGTCTCGGACAATAATGATTCCTAAGGAGCATGCCTTACAATTATCTGTTGGATTCTGCTTTCAAATGATGGCGCCTCCTAGACAAACTAGCTTTGCAACCTTGGATTATTGTGGCTGCTTTTTCTTTTCAACACGGTATATTGCTCTGGACGATTCTTAAACCACCCCTGGATGGCAGTGGTGCTAACCAAAGTGCACAACTATTCCCTTATCAACGCAAGTCTTGCCCTCTCGTTTTTGGCAGCTAATCTTATATATATATATATATATATATATATATATAGGCTTGCTCCTTTCATTGACCTTCGAATGAGTTTTGCCTCTCTGAGTACGAGTGGAGATCCTCTCCCCATTTCTTATTTCTCCTTATTGGTTTTTAGTAGTCTTCCTTATGTTTATTTTGGATAAAATTTTTATTTCTCTTTTAGTCCCTATGAGATTACTATAGTTCCTAAAATGTATTTCTCGTTTGAAATGAGATTGGGCTAGGCCCTTAATTTTCCAAAAGAAGAAAAAAAAGTAAAGTTGAATAATCAATCCAAATCGGTTGTGCATAGATTTTGAGTCATCGGTATAGCCAGATTCAATCCAAGCAAAAAAGGCAAAAGAATCATAAGCCTTAAGCTCGCAAAAACCAATCAAATAGCTCAATTTTGCTCAACAACAAATGACAAACAGAAAGGTTAACTTGATCGAGAGACAATAGGAGAGTGAGTCAGCATTATCTCCAATATATTAGTCAATAAAAAAAAGAAAAATCAATGAACAAAGCTTAGTTCGTAGGGATCTTATCAGAACAAATCTATACAATGCAACATGATACACATTAAGAAATCCGTAGAACCAAATTAATGTATAATTACTTTTTTTAAATTATTTAAAACCCATTCCATTTCATTGGATTCAAAACAATGCGGTTGTTGTAAATACCAATTTTATATTAAAAATCTTTCTAATTTCAACCAGTTACGGTTCACTCATTGAAACTTACTAAGCAGGTTCCTTAAACAGAGGAGAGACGGAAGGGGAATGGTCAGAGAAGTGAGCAATAGAGCGGAAAGGGGATTTAGGAGAGAGCCAACAAAAGAAATAGATCGAACGAGCAAAGGCAAGGTTGAATGTGAGTGGCTCAAGCCTATTATTTATACTTTAAAAGCTATATATTAGAACACTCCCCATCAACTTATTATTAAAGTTATCTATCTTTATAAAATATTAAGGTTGCAATTTAAATATACTTTAAAACAACAAAATAAAGAAAAGTTTAATGATATGTTAAGTGCATCAGAAATAAAAGTTGAAAAACTTAATAATCTAATAAAAGTGAGGTTTTCTTTCTGAGAAATACAAATGCATCCACTAATTTATGAGCTCCTTTATGACTCACTTATTTTAATAAATATATACAGGATAGCATTCTAAAGTATTAATGAGTGAGAGAAGGGAGTGCATGTGCCTGACGTGGACCTACTAGTAACAGTAGTAACTATAATAGACCTATTATTATTTTGGAATGGAAAGTATTTTATGATTTAATGGCTCTTTTGATGTATTGGAAGTTATTTATGATTGAAAATTTATAATAAATAGTTTAGAAAAAATTTTATTGCAAGCAGTATTTAAAAACTCCACCCGATTCTTTGTCCCACCTTTACTCCAAGATCCTGAGCTAGGGTATGATAATTTTCATAAGCAGCAAAATCCCCCCTCATTAAGTAATCATATTTCATCACCACATCTACAAGATTTTCTATAGTCCCAACCTTTTGTGGCATAATGTCTCCCACTATTTTGGAATAACGTAGTACCAAATTTTGAAATATTCCATGTGATCATGATGGGCCTGATTATTTGCAAAACAATAGTTACTAACTTGAATTATACAAATAACAATCCCATATATTTCATAATCATCTTGAATAATCGACCCAATATATTTAAAATGTTCACTCTTTTGAATAACTTGATTACTTAATGTCACAACTCCACCGGTAGATCTTTTACAATTAAAATTACACTTCATATATTCAGTTTTAGATAAACCTAAACGAAAGCCTTTGGACTCTAAGGTTGACTTAAATTTAATTGCCTCAAGCTTTGCATTGGAAAACATGGTTTTATGTCTGAAACCTTTTATGAACATTTCACTATCAATTTCAAATTGCTTGGTATGCTCAATCTATGATTTTAATGAATTTTTGGTGCTTGAACCATAATAGATTTGGCGAGCAAATTAGTAGAGTGAACTAAGCCGGGGTGCAAATCAAATATCGTCAACCCACATTCCTGTTTGATGATTGTCTTCTTCTTCATCGAATGAAAAAACTTAATAACCTACAATTACCATTTTTTTATCGTTTACTAGCATGTATGTAGTTAATTTGATAGTTCATCTAACTCATTGGACTTGAAGTGATGAAGGTACCCTCTTGGCATGATCACATTTTTGTTTTGACCACTTCAGGAAAATGATGAACTTGGCTTAGATATAAATTTATTGTGTTGAAACTCAAAATTCAAAAGGAAGAAAACAACCTACACGTAAGAACACAAGAGTTTAATATGGTTTGATAATTTTCCTACATCCATAGGATATAACAAACTCACTATAACTTACAGAAAAAAAATACTAAGAACTTCTCCTAGGATCCTCATACAAATACCAAAGCCATTATAAGCATAAAAGATAATTTGTGGGATGACCTACAAGTGAAGATTACATGAGTTTATATGGAAAACAATTTATCCACTATTATTTTTCTCCAACCAGACTTAAAAGCATTTGTGGTAACCTCCATTATAAATTTTTGTAATAGCCTCCAATGTAAACTTTTAAGGTAGTCTCCAATGTAAACTTTGAGATAGTCCATTCGAAGATCCAACTTTTAATCTATCAATCATAATGAAGCAGCAAACTCACTATATACACATTGAAAGAAAAAATCCTAAAAACTTATCTCAAAATCTTCATACATATACAAAACTATCACAAGGTTTTTTTTTGGATGATCTACAAGAAAAGATTACCTGAGATATGGAGAGTAGTCTATCCATTATTCAATCTTTCCAACCAATATTATAAACTTTTATGGTAGTCTCCATTGTACAATTTTATGGCTGCCACCAATGCAGACTTTTTAAGTCACGAATTTAGACTTTGCGATAGTTTATTCAAAGATCCATATTATAATCCATCAACTCATGCCTATGCCACAAAGTTAGAATTATCTCCCCTATACAAAACATGTGTAGCTAGATGTATTGACGGTTCTCAAAGAATCATGGGAGAGAGCCTTCATGTAGGAAGTTATCTTGAATGATGCATACAAATATCAACTTAAGGAGAAACTACGATGATTTTTATTAGAATTTGGATACAAGACAACAATATGGGCGTCCAAAGACAAAACAAAACAAATTTATTTTTGTGTTGACCTTCATATCTATATCGTAAGTCAAATGGAGGACACGCAATGAAATTGATGGACACAATCTTGAACAAATCGAGTATGGACAAAATGGACAAACTTCAATTACGATCCGAGTCACTCGAGCATGACCTATTCACAAAATGAGCTTCAATAACTCATCTGGAATGTTGAGACCACGAATGGGAGTTTTATCGATTGATTAGAAAAAGAAAAAAAAAATCATGATGGATGCAATTGCACTTAGATCATAATATATGTGCCTCAATCCTCTTTGTATCAATGTCTGTTTCCAAAACAAATTG
Organism: Cymbidium sinense; assembly: GCA_021442155.1. NCBI lineage: Eukaryota > Viridiplantae > Streptophyta > Magnoliopsida > Asparagales > Orchidaceae > Cymbidium > Cymbidium sinense. The sequence goes on from CM038218.1 coordinate 126,381,916, forward strand.
TGTGTTTAGAACATTAAAATTCCCTAAAAAGCACACCAAATTTGCATGGATCCCATATAAATGTAAAATGTGAAAATTACTAACACGAAATCCAAGATATGCAAAATTGAGTTTCAAAGAAATTATGAATGAAAAATGAAAATAAAAATAAAAATAAAAATGATACATGCATGCATATTTAGACTAAATTAAATTAAAATTTTCATTTTAATTATATGACATATAAAGTGATAAAAAATTTAAAATTACTATTTGTTAATTTGATCAGAATAATACATCATATATCTCTAAAATCAATTAATTATATACATATTTTATTAATTAATATCAATATTAAAAAATCTATTTATGATTAAAAATGATTAAAATTAATTTAAACTTTAATTTGTCTTAATCCTGAACTCTTAATCCTCTCAAATCACATGTACCCATAACCCATCTGACATCTCATCCTCTCTGTGCTATAGCTAGAGGAAATAGCCAAAAAAGAAATAAAATAATAATAATAATAAAATAAATTTAAAATAAATAGAACCCTCAATCGATTTTTTTCTTCTCCCCATCCTGTCTCTAGCTCCAAAATTTTCCTATTCCATTCATGCTATTTAAGCAACCCGGCTCTTTGCTCTTGGTCCGCATGTGAGGATCTTCTCCTTGCCCCTCTCCCTCACCCAACAACTCTTCATACCAACCTCGTTCTCTTGTTCTAGCTTCTCATTGTCATGTGAGAAACTGCAGAGCACCCTTTCCCGTTTCCCCCTTCGTGCATGAGCATCACAATCTTTGAAAAATCCCTAACAACTAGCCTTGCTCCTGCCACCTCACTAAACGCTGCCATCTCTCACCATTGTCTCCCTGTCTCCCTATTCTTCCTATTCACCCACCAACCCTTACCCAAACCTCGAGCTACTGCTAGTCCCCCCTCTCACCTCTTTATTAATCAAAAGCAGTCCACACCAAAGCCCATGCAAGTCTCCCTCTCTTGCTGCCCATGCACAAACTCCTGTAACCACCTTTCACCTCCTTTCTCTCAATATACAGAGAGATAAATGCCTCCAATAGTACTTTTCTCTCTCTAGACCACTACTCTCTCTCTAAACAAAGAGGAATTTTCATCTCCTTACTTTCCCGGAAACAAAAAAAAACACATCCCCTTTCTCTCTCTCTCTCTCTCTCTCTCTACTATACAAAAATATTTTATAAAAAAAATTATCATCGATAAAAAGCACGCACCAAGATACATCCTCCTGTAAATGACTAGTAAGAATATCCATAACTAAAACAAAAAGATATGGGCTTAAACTCAATCTTCGATATAATCCAATTGAAATAGGAAAATACTTGGTCAATCCTCCTTGTGTTTGAACACAAGTAATAGCTCAAGTATACATATTCTTAGTGATTTGAATATAATCAAAATTAACTCTTTTGTTTTATAGAACTCTCCAAAGCACTTCTCTTAAAACCATGTCATATGCTTTCTCTAAATAAACAAATATTATATGTAGATCCTCCTTACCCTCTTTATATTTCTAGATTAGTCAATATTAACTTCTCCATAAATAAATGAGAAAAAGAACTAATCTATATCAATCCCTAATATTAAATAGCATACAAAATGATATTATATTTAGATTTTTCAAAAAATAAAGATAAAATGATCAATATCTAGCTTTATATCTTATTGAGACAAAAATTGGACCATAAGATTTCTAAGGCTCACATGTTAGATAATTGAGGTTAAAAAAAGGATTTATTTTTGGATAATGTGATTGATTTTAATCTATAGTCAAATTTCTTTAGGCAACCTTGAAAGAGAAGCAAGGGTAAATCAAACCCTAAATTTCAAAAACATAAAAAGAGACGTTCCTTTGTGAATCGAGAATGTTTCTTGATTACTTTCAGCTACATTTGGTACAGGCTTGGAAGAATAAAGAAATCATTTAATAACATCTTAGACCTTGAAGAAAGAGTCACGAGATCCAAAATTGAATACGTGAGATGCAGGTATGAGGGAATGCTAGTGGGCCAGTGAGAAGTAACAACTAAAAACAATCAAAGTGCATCACCCTACTCGTATAAGTAGGCAACAACATAACATTCCCACAAATTATGAAGTGCCAGTGAGATTGGCATTGACCAAGCATGTAAAGACATACAAGTGAGAGGCCGACCCATTAAAACTAGTCTCACAGCGGTTAAAAACTGGTCCGATGTGGTGGAAGTGCAGCTAAATAGGTAGGAAAATGATCGATCTGGAGCAACAAGGTCAGCATGCCTCATTACATGAATTAAACCCATAGAAGAGATAGGTAGAATCATTCTCCTGAGAAAGTTCCCTAAAATTTTTTTGAGAAAAATTGAGATAGAAAAAAGACTTTGGAAGATTCCTGAAGCAAGTTCACAGTGAGGATGAAACCGATTCTTCTTGCATTATAGTTTCACCCATTTCCTCTCAACAATGATATCCATCATTGAGAGAATCAACTTGCCACTTCAACCAACCGAAATATAAATTCTTACATTTTAACTCTCGTGAGTCATCATCGCAAGTAGCTCCTCAGCCCATCTCTTCAACTAAAGCAATCTTCCAACATCAACAGCATTCAAAATAACAACACACCTCAAATGAAGAACAATTCACAGGATTGCCAGCAACAACAAAAAAAATTTTAGTGCGATTCTCAAATATTTGTAAGGACATAAATGGGCTACATGCAATATAATGCGCTAGAAATCTAAAACAAAGCCTGCAGACTAGGCAATATGAAAGCCTTGACAAAAATGCATTAGGGAACCAAAAAAAAAAAGATCAGAAGAAAAATTGGATTACCGAGCCTAAGTAAATAGTTACCAACAGTTGAAAAGTGGAGTGACATGCTATTTAACTGTGGCATTCATTACTAGAGACATAAAATTCATTCTTGTGCATGCGTAAGAAACTAAGAAAGAAATAGATAGAGAAAGAGGAAGAACCTGGCCTAAATTCTCCAGTTTGAATTGCACAACATCCCTGTAAAAATAAATTATTGTCAAATTTCCCCCTAAATTAACTATTAAAACATAAAGCAGAGATGTTGACAGTAGAGACAGCCATACCAGATTATGTCATCAACAGTCTCGTTAGCCAGAAGGTAGTATATATTTACAGATGTTACCTGGCAACCAAGCTAGAAGTTATGAAGAGTTTCTCAATGGTAGTTTTTTTTCTTTCTTGGGGGCAAGCGCAGTAACCAGTCTCATGCTCACAGTACAGCAAAAGGAAATTCTAAACAATTCACACACAAAAGATACCATTAATTCCTAGTATACCAATCAAAAGGCCTATATTGCAATTTGTAAGCTCAAAATGAATGGATATCTAATATAGATATCAACCATCTACAAATAGAAAATAGATGACGAGATATTTACTAAAGAGACATTTAGGATCACTTTTATATTTTTATTTTATTTTATTTTATTGTGTTTATGCTTTGATTCAAAATGAAATACATTTAATAGTGATAGTTATTTTCAAAAACACTCAAAACATCTAAAAGTTATTTTGAATATTTTTAAAATTATTATGACTTCTTTTACAAAAAATACTTAAAAATACACTAAGGGGTAGTTTGGGATAACTTAAATTTTTTATTTTCCAAGTGGGGTCAGCTACATGAATCCTTCTTCTCCATTGTGTATTATTAAGTGTCAAATTCTCATTCAATTCTAACAAACTAAGATCGTTTTTTTATACATTCTAACCAAGTCTTTTTTCGGTCTACCTCTACCTTTTTTAACAAAGGCAACTCTAATACATCTACTATCCTAATTGGGTCATCAAACAATTGACGCTTTAAATGACCAAACCATCTAAGGTGACTCTCTCTAAACTTATCTGCCACTGGAGCTACTCCAACATTTTCACGAATAAATTCATTTCACATTTTATCTCAAAGGATAAAGCCACTTCAGCTACATGAGCATCCTCATATCTGTAATACTTAACTTAATTTTATGCTTCTCTTTTACTTACCAACATTTTGCAAAATAAATCATGCAGTCTTACCACCATCTTATAAAGTTTTCCTTAAATTTAAGCGTACTTTTCAATCATGCAAAAGGCTAGATGCATTCCTCCACTTCAACCATCCAACTTGAATTCCACTAATCACATCCTCATTTATTTCACCATCATTTGAACAATAGAACCACGATATTTGAAACATTCACTCTTTTTAATGACTTGATCACCCAATGTCACAACTCCACTAGAACTTCTACAACAACAATTACACTTCACTCTAAGGTTGACCTCCATAATTCAAGTTTTTTTTAACATCCTCTCTAGTCTTATCAACAAGAAGAATAACATTAGCAAAAAGCATACACTAAGGTACATCCTCTTGTAATTAGAACACCAGAACTAAAGCAAAAGATATGAGTTTAAAGTCAATCCTTGAAATAATCCAACTAAATAGAAAAATATTTTGTTAATCCTCCTTGTGTTTGGACATAAGTAACAACTCTAGTATACGCATCCTTAAAGACTAGAACTCTTCAAAGCACTTCACGTAGAGCTTTATCATATGCTTTCTCTAAATCAATAATCATATGTAAATCCTCTTTACTTTTTCTATACTTCTACATCATACCTCTCAACAAATGTATAACATCCATAGTAAATTTATTTAACATGAAACCAAACTGATTTTGAGAAATTTTTATCTCACATCATAACCTATGCTCAATTACTCTCTCCCAAAATTTTACACATTAACTCAATTATTCTATAATTTGCACACTCTTGTGCATCACCTTTATTCTTAGAAATAGGAACCAACAAACTCTTTCTGCTCTCATTTGACATCTTTTGTCGTTAAAATAATATTAAAAAGATTAGTAAGCCAAGAAATACATTGATCTCTTAAGTATTTTTACACTTATATAATAATATCATCAGGTCCATCTATTTTTCGACAATTCATTTTTATTAAAGCCTCTTCACCTTCAATTTTAGTAACACGATAATAACCGGTCCCAATTCCGGATGCAAAAAGTGGAGGGTTGCGTTAGGTAGTAAATAGAGTAAAATTTGTCGAAATAATCACATGAATCCTTTAAATCATTGTGTTATCTTGGGGCGTCCCACAGGCGGCTTGTAGTACGAATCTGATGAAAAATGTCTGAAACATTGCGCATGGCGCCGGTGCGATGTTAAATAACAAGAGTTCCCACATTTTGACGGATGCGGGCAAAGTTAGTCCATGAAACTAGAATTAGGTTAGGATCTTGGAATATAGGTACTCTTACAGGTAAATTAATGGAATTAGATATTATGGTTCATGAAAGATAAATATTTTATGTGTTCAAAACTAAATGGGTTGGTGAGAAGGCGAGATTGATAGTTTAGGTTTTAAACTTTGGTATTGGTAAAAGTAGAACTAGAAATGGTGTAGGTGTGATTATAGATAAAGTTTGAAGGATAATGTTATAAGTATTAATAGATGTGGAGATAAATTATACTTTAAAGATTATTGTTGATCTTAAGATTATCAATGTTATAAGTTAATACATGCTCCCAAGTAGGCTTGGAGGTAGCGTAAAAGAAAAATTTTGGAATGAATTAGAGGATTAACTACAATCTCTTGAAGAAAAGTATTTATTGGAGATTTAAATGGGCGTATTGGTAGAGTAGTAGAAGATTTTAAAAGTATTATGGTGGTTATGGATTTGGAGTTCTTAATGAAGAAGGTAGGGATTAGATTTTCTTTTATGATTTTGTAGTTCTTATCTTTTTTAAGAAAAGAGATGACATATTATTACTTATAAAATGGATCTAGTAAAAACCAGATTGATTATTTTCGATAAGAAAAATAGATCGTTTAAATTGTAAGATTGTAAGGTCATACCAAGTGAAATTTTAAGTACCATATTAGTTTTAGATTTTAAGATGAAAGGTTGTAAGAGAAAAATAAAAGCTAAATTATTGTCAGGATTAGATGGGGACACTTAAGAACACAAATAAAAATATTTTTAAGAGAAAGATATTAGAATTTGGGGTGTTCATAAAGATCTTACGTTATGTGGGAAAAATATCAGTGAAATTAAGCAAGTTACTAAAAGATGTCTTGGAGAATCAAAGGAAAACTCTTAATAAGAATAGTTGGTGGTGGAGTCGAGTGTCGAAAAGATAAAAAATAAGAAGCATTGTTATAAAACTTGGTTTAGATGTAAAATTGGAGAATTGGGAAAGATATAAAGTGGCGCGTAGAGATTAAGAAAGATATATGTTGCAAAAAATTTACTTTAGTGATTTATACAATAGATTGATCAAAGAAGGTGAAAGATGTATGTATAAGTTTAGCCAAGCAAAGAGATAGGAGAAGTAAACATAGTTAGTCAAGGGTAAGGATGAAAATAATAAAGTCTTTTCTTAGAAAAGATATTGAAAATAGGTGGATGAGATATTTTGATAAACTTTGATGAAGGATCGAAAGTCGATTGATTTTAGCAACCTTAATACCTAAACAATAATAGAATTTCATTTCTATCGTTGTATTAGTAAATCGAAGTTAGTGAAGCTTTAAAGAAAATGAAATGTGGAAAAGGCTGTAGGGGAGGATAATATTCCAATAGATGTGGAAATGTTTAGGAGATCAAGGAATTTCTTGGCTTACAAATCTTTTTAATGTTATTTTAAAGGAAAAGATCGGATGAGTGGAGAAAGAGTTATTGGTTCCATATTTAAGAATAAAGGTGATACACAAGAGTGTGCAAATTATAGAGGAATTAAGTTAATGTGCCATACATTAAAATTATGGAGAGTAGTGAGCATATTACGATGTGATCTGAAGTTTCGACAATCTTTGGTTTCATGCGTAGATCTACTATGGATGCTATACATTTGTTAAGAGGGTTGATAGAAGCATAGAAAGTAAGAAGGATCTACATATGATATTTGATTTAGAGAAAACATGATAAAGTCTCAAGATGTTCTTTGAGTTCTAGAAACGAAAAAAGTTAATATTGGTTATATTCAAGTTATTAAGGATATGTATCTTTATTACTTGTGTCCAAACACAAGGAGGATTGACAAAATATTTTCCTATTTGGTTGGATTACATCAAGGATCAACATTAAGCCCTTATCTTTTACTTTAGTTATGGATGTGCTTACGAGGCATTTACAAGAAGATGTACCTTGGTGTATGCTTTTCGATGACATTCTTGTTGATAAGACTAGAGAGGAGTCCATGAGAAACTTGATTTATGGAGGTCAACTTTAGAGTCTAAAGGTTTTCGTTTAAGTAGATCTAAAGCGAATATATGGAGTGTAATTTTAGTTGTAGAAGTTTTAGTGATAGTGTTGTGACTTTAGGTGATCAAGTCATTAATAAGAGTGGCGATTGAGATATTTAGCTCTTTGTCCAAAATGATGGTGAAATAGATGGAGATGTTATTAGTAGAATTCAAGTTGGATGGTTGAAGTGGAGAATGCATCCGGCCTATTATGTGATGAAAAGTTACTTAAACTTAAGGAAAATTTTATAAGATGGTGGTAAGACGATGACTTATGGTGCAGAATGTTGGCCAATAAAGAAGCATAAGACTAAGTTAAGTGTTCGAGATGAATGCTTAGGTGGATGAGTGGCTTTACTCTTAGATAGAATGCAAAATAGTATGTTGGAAAAAAGTTGGAGTATCAGGTGGTAGATAAGATTAGGGAGAGTCTTAGATGGTTTGGCCACATAAAGCGTCGGCCGTCAGATGACCCGTTAGAGTAGATGCATTAGATTTGCCTTATGTTAAGAAAGGTAGAGGTAAAAAGACTTGGTTAAGATGTATAAATAATGATCTTAGTATACTTGAATTAGATGAAATTTGACATAATGACCTGATGGACAGAAGATTAATTATGGCAATTCCTAGTGGGATTAAGGCTTGTTGTTGTTGTTGTTGTTGTTGTTGTTGATAATAAAAGTAAAATTCTCTATTTTTGTTTAGAATATTAAAGTTGCTAAAATCAATCATATTTTCACATCCTTCATTGAAAATTTTATTAAAATATCTCATCCACATATGTTTAACATCCTTTTTTATAAGAAAAATACTTTATGATTTTCATTTCTAATGCACCCCACTTGTATTAGAGCTTTATTTCACCTATCGTTTTGCATAGCTAATATATACATACATGTTTCACATTTTTTGGTATCCAATCTATTGTATAAATCACTAAAAGCTAAATTTTTTAAATCAAATATTGCTTTCTTAGAATCTATACAGGTCACCTTATATTTTCCTAATTCTTTGAATTTTTACATCTAAATCAAATTTTATAATAATAGTTTTTATTTTTTTATCTTTTCTAACATATTTTGACTCCACCACGAATTATTTTTATTTAAAAAATTTTTTTTGTTTTGATTATCCACGCATATTTTGTGCAATTTGCTTAATTTCACTTGATATTTTTTTGCACATAATATTAGCTTCCTCGTGAAGATCCCAAATTCTAAAATCTTGTAACTTATTATTAAAAATATTTTTATTAATGTTCTTTATGTGTCCCTAATTAATCCTAAGACAATAATTTGATTTATTTTTCATCTTAAAATTTAAAACTAACAGTTGATGCTAGGTACTTAAACTTTTATCCGGAATGACCTTACAATCTTCACAATCTAAACAATCTATTTTTCCTATCAGAAAAAAATCAATATATATTTTACTAGATCTATTCTAAGAAATAATAATATGCATATTTTTTTTCTTAAATAAAGTATCAATAACTACAAAATTATAAGCTAAAGCAAAATCTAAGATAGTCTTACACTTTTTATTAGTCACTCCAAATTCATAGCTATCATGTATACTGAACATAATAAGGATTAATAGATAAGTCAAGTCTAATACAATATGACAGAGTTATGTCAAAAGGTAAACCAAACAATGATTTTCTATTATTTATCATTTTATCTTATAAATCAAGAGTATTGTTGAGACTTAGGCCCTGTTTGGAGTAGCTTTCTGATTACTTTATTTTTCAGAAATCAACCACAGCTGTATTTAATTATAAGTTTTCTAGCAACTTTTCAGAAAATTTTATGGGCAAAAGCTATTTTTTTAGAACTAAAGTTGTTAAACTGTGTTGGTTGTTAGAAAGTTGATATCTGATTTTTTTTTAAAAAAATATTTGTAACATCTATAGTAGCTTTTTAAAAAAATATTTTTTCATAACAATTTTATAACCATATTTACAAAAAGTTGCAGTTACTCCAAATGAACCCTTCATAGCATTTTCACTTCTTTTCAAAAGTTTTCACAAAAATACCCAAGTATACTCCTTTAGTAATATCGTGCTTTTGAAACACATCACTTATGCTTTACACATGTAAAGGATGAATTTCTTGAATAAATGAAGTAATAAGATGTAGATCGCAAAAGTCCAAATAAGTTTATACAAACCTGATTAAAAAAAATTAATCATATCACGTATAATACCTAACAATAATAATAATAAGACTTTATCCCACTATGTGAGGTTGGCTACATGAATCCTTTTTCCTCCAATGTGTCCTATTAATATTAAAGACTAATTTAATTCTAATAAACTAAAGTCATTTTTATACATCTTAACCAAGTTTGTTTAGGTCTACCACTACCTTTCCTAATATAAGAGGCATCTAAGAAGCTTTATGTGGCCATTGGATGGCTGACGCTTTATGTGGCCAAACAATCTAAGAAGACTCTCTCTAATCTTATATGTCACTAAAGCTACTCCAACCTTATCACATATATATTCATTTCATATTTTATCTCTAAGATTAAAGCCACTCATCCACCTAAGCATCCTCATCTCTACAACACCTAACTTAATTCTATGCTTCTTTTTTACTGGCTAACATTTTACGCCATAAATTTGTGTAGCTCTTACCATCATCTTATTTAATTTTCCCTTAAGACTAACTGGTACTTTTCTATTACACAACAGGCCAGATGCATTCCTCCATTTCAACCATTCAACTTGAATTCTATTAAAAGCATCCCCATCTATTTCATCATCAGTTGAACAATAGACCCGAGATGTCTGAAACACTCACTTTTTTAAAAAACTTGATCACCTAATATCATAATCGTACCACTAGAACTTCTACAACTAAAATTACACTACATATATTCCATTTTAGATATATTTAAACAAAAACCTTTAGACTCTAAGGTTAACCTTCATAATTCAAGTTTCTATTGAACTCCCTCTCTAGTCTTATCAACAAGAAAAATATCATCAGCAAAAAGCATACACTAAGGTACAACCTCATGTAAATGCTTAGTAAGAACATTCATAACTAAAGCAAAAAGATATGGGCTTGAAGTCCTTGATCCTTGATCAAACTAAAATAGGAAAATATTTGATCAATCCTCCTTGTGTTTGAACACAAGTAATAAGTTTAGTAAACATATCCTTAATGACTTGAATATAGAAATATTAATTAATTAATTAACTACGTATAATAATTTTGATATAAAAAAATAATATGAATAACTACGTATAATAATAATATTAATTAATTAATTAACTAATTAATAGAATATATATAGAAATATTTTTTAATTAACATTATACTCGGATCATTAAAACAAATAAGCATAGTGGAAGAGGTGTGAAACAAAGAGCTTCTCTACTCTCGAATTAAGAAAGAAAAAAAAAGAAAAAAAAAAAGAAAGAAGTAGGAGAAAAAAGAAAGAAAGGAGGAAATAAGTACCTCAATTTTTTTTCATTTCCATCATAAATTGAGTTAAAGAAATCTAATTTTCATATTTTCATTTTATATCGATTAAATTTCCATTTGATAGACTTCAAGAATTGAATGAGAAGGAATTATTTTGGGGTTAATTTATGTAACTTCAAATTATAATTTATGAACCGGTAGTAAATAAAGGAAATCATAATTTTTAGATTATTTATGAGATGATAAGATATCGAAAAGATAAAAATTAAAAAGTTCATCTTGAAGATCCTATAATTGAGGTGAGATACTCAATCTCTAATACAAGAAACAAATAATTCTTACATCTAATATTTTTAGAATTTTTTTGTTAAGCATGTTATTAAAACTTGATACTTACAAATAATTTTTTTCGTATATTTATGCAATCATTTATTTTTTTGACACATGTTGATGCAGAGTGATTGTTAACATGTGCATAGTCATGAAAAACATTTAAAAAACTTAAATTAATGATGTTAAAATAAAAGAATTTATGAAAGGTCATGTCTTGAATAAGTTAGTGAATGATGATGAACTACATAAAAAAAGCCAAAAGACTTAATGAAATAAGCCTCAATAGGGGCTAGAAGAGTGTTCCCAATTCTCCTTATAAAAATTGATTTAATATATAATACAATCTAGTTTTGAAATGAGGGGCCATTAGTAAATGGTAACCAACAGGCTAAGTGATGGCTTGATGTTATTAACATAACAAAGTTTATAGATATTCTATGATATTTTTAAGACTATAAATAGTAGATAAAATGAGAAAAATAAAAATAAAGCATGTAATCTCATACAAAAATGAATATCATAGTCATTAAATGCTAACATATAAATGGTGCAATTTATTTCATTGAAGATAGATATATTTTTGCTTGTGATTGTCATTTACTCATGAGGCTTTTAATCTTTTAAGACTAATGAACTTCATCAGTCATTCCTATCATATTTCGTGTTAGATCAAAACATCAATGTGATTAATATTTCATGTTCTTATACTTTGAATATTATACTAGAATTGTTCATCCTATTGATCTTTTAGCTTATCAAATATTATATTGACTACTATTTTAGTCAAGAAAAATGAGCCAATAGAGTCTTAGTTAGGTGATCCAATTTTACATGTATCATAAGTTTAGATTAAAAAATTGAAATATATGTTAAAAGACAAATATTGATGCAAATTAAAGACTACTGCTTGTATGTAAAAAATTTATAAAGTTTATTAGAATCTCTATAATTTATTATGTTGATTTGAATTATTAATACTTTCATATTATTGACTTTGATGACTCTATTTCAATGAACATGAAAATATAAAAAATATATTGTGACGATCAAGGCGGTTAATTTTCTACCCACCCAATCTTAATTGAATGCATCATGGGTGCTGATGTGGAATGTATCTAACAAGATTGTCCTCCTTTATTAAGTCTCACGTTTGATTGAAAGAGAGGGTCAAATGTGATGTGAGATCACATGTGTATTGTATTAGAATAAAATATTATTCAATAGTAGAACATCAAATAAATATTATGAATGATGTCACAAACCCTTGGATCAACATTGATTTTTCCTATAAATGCCAAGTAATTTTGGCAATCATAATAATGTCTAAAGGTACTATTAAAACAGATCCAAGAACTTCGGAACATCTTAGAAACCATTTTTCCAAAAACACATGCGCACAAGATTTCTCTTTGATTCATGTTGAGTTCTTGAAAATGAAGCAAGGTGAAGCCGTGCAAGAGTAATAACAGTAATTACATATTTACTCTTCAGATAAAACCAACTCAATGATAATCTAGCATAATACATTATAACAATTTGTAATATGTAAATTGTATTTTTCTATGCATTTCAAGCTACATGCTTTCGTGATTGAGCAACAAGTACTACACAATTTAGTAATCTCTCATAAATTTCATTGCTATTTACAAATTATCAAATATAAGTCAATGAAGAGATTATCAAGCCATAAAAATCATTAAAAAAAATTGCCAGTTCAAGTGAAAAGCATGCAAGAAGTGATTCTTGTTATTTGGAGACATTAAAAGTTTATGAAATTAGGTGTCATTGTAAGATATAACTAAAAGGATCTTAACTAGACATTGCTTTGATTGTAATCCCTTGAGAGGTTTTGTTATTATCTATATTCCATGAAATAAGTTCCATGCATAGCTTGGGGAAAGATCCCATTGATCGTTAAACAAAGAGTGGACATCGTTGACATACTTCCATGTAAATATTAGTAAAAGAGTGACTGCTCAAGAGAAACATAAACCTCTCATTAAAACTAGAAATTTTGCTTTACTTGAGGTAAATTTGATTTAATTTAATCATATTTTCTTTGTTGTTCAAATCAGATTTTATTTAGATCTAGTTTCTAAACTTCCAATGGGAGGAAACCTCCATATATAGTTTACCGTACCATTCGTGGGAGAGTACTTGCCAGGATGGTTATGTAGGCTCAATTTTAAGCTCAAATTCAATATGGGTATGAATTAATGGGGGATGGTGGGAATGAATGTAACATGATCAAGATCCTATGATTTTATTATACTGAGGATACAAATAGTACCAAAATATTAATGTTGGAATGCCATAAGCCATAATATCTAGAATTTATTTAATCATTATGAGTTGCCACCTCTCAAATATGATGGACAAACTAAGGTGAATGCATATGAATTTTAGACTTAATAGGTAAGCTTATTAGCATAGGTTGGCACAAGATCTACTAGGCTACAGTTTGGCGGCTAATTCTACAATAGGGAGGGTTCGATTAGTAGGGATAGCGTGGAATGAGGATGTCTAGTACAAATTCAGTAAATTAGACACGAATCAATGTTGGAAGTCGATCCTTGTTGGAGGGAAATGTAATTCAATGTTTTGATTTAATTAAGATAAGTACACACCACTTAAATGAAATGAAATTGTTTCTCCAAAAGAGAAAGCAAAGAAAATTCAATAACAATCTTCATAACAACAAAACTAAAATCTAATAAACATAAAAAGACTATATATATGAACTTAAACAAACCCTAAATACAAGATAATTGAACCCATAATAAAAAGAACCCTAGATCGATCCTAGTGCAAGGTAAATCAGTCAAGGAGAACATGGTCGGCGTGAGCCATACCCCCCCTATCATGAACATAGCACTCCAATGTCATCCTACCCGTGTTAAAAAGGTATCACCTTCATCCACTGAAGCCTATGAATCTTTATAATATGGTGACAAATCAACTGCATTGAAGGGGGCAAAGATGTTGCGATCACTAGGCAGGTCAACATTATAGTTGTTGACATTAATCCATTAGATAATCTTGAATTTGTTATTACCTCATGGTCTGAACTTCCCAAATGCACATACAAAAAACCTCTCCTTTTTCAATATGATCCAAACCAAATCTCCTTTCTTAAAGATCATAGCCTTCCTAGACTTATTTGTTTGCTTCTAGTATCAGGAGTTTTGTCTAATAATTTCTCCTTTCAACTGTTCATGTAAATTATGTATCTCTTTGACCCTAATCTTAGCATCAACGTAAGCTTAATGGTAGAAAGGATAGGAACAACTCCAAAGGTATGAGAGGATTTCTACCATAGATAATCTCAAAAGGAGTGTGACTTATAAATTGACTAATAGATTTATTATAAGCAAACTCAGCATGAGAAAGGATTAAATCCCACTGCTTGATCATATTATCCACGAAATATCTTAAGAGGTTCCCCAAACTATGGTTCATCACTTCCATCTATCAATCAATTTTGTGTGTGGATTGCTAAACTGAGTTGAAGCTTTGTGCCCAACTTATCTCATAGAGTCCTCCAAAAGTAGCTCAGAAATTTCATGTCTCTATCTAAAGTGATAGTATTTATTACATCATGTAGTAGAGATTAGCTATATGTATGAGGTATCCATCATCTTGTGGCAAAGTATGAAGCACACAATTTTGAAGAAGTGATATATTACCACCATAACCTAATCGTTGGTAGAATTACAAAATATGTGCTAACATCTAAACAGAGTAACTTTGATTTCAGGAGGGAGGCGTATAGGCTTGCCTTCTGTCGACAAGTTTTGTCCATATGACACAATCTACACTACTTGATGTGTTTGTCAACATGTTTGGTCATTCTAAGCCAAAAGAAATTCTCTTTCACTAGAAAAAGAGTATGGTCTTTGCCAAAATGTAAAATAATCTTCTTTAGTAAACATCTAGGAATTCACAATTGGTTCTAAAAGAAAAGATATCTATTTGCTCTGTGGTATCGCTCATAAAGTTTCTCTTGACATTTCCATCAAACCTCTTGAAAGTCCTTATTCGTGCCATAGAGGTGCTTCAATGCATCAAACCTAATAACCTTTTACCTGCAAGGTCATAATTAATATATGACAGCTACTTAGAGCATCAATTATACAATTATGGCTTCTTGTCTTGCGCTTAAGCACAAAGTGTAAAGAAAAGAAGCTCCATCAATGATGCATGCCTATCATTCAACTTGTTTTGACTATTCAGGAATCTTAATATCTCATGATCAATGAAAAGAGTGAATTCATTGACCAATAAATAATGATTCAATGACTAAGAGCTCTTACAATAACATAAAACTCTTTATTATATCCACGTATTTCTATCTTGAGTAGATGAGCTTTTCATTGAAGAAATCAATAAGATGTCGAACTTGACTTAACACAGCTCTAATTCCCATATTCGATGCATCGCACTTTACTCAAACACCTGATAGAGGTGCTTCAATGCATCAAACCTAATAACTTTTTACCTGCAAGGTCATAATTAATATATGACGGCTACTTAGAGCATCAATTATACAATTATGGCTTCTTGTCTTGTGCTTAAGCACAAAGTGTAAAGAAAAGAAGCTCCATCAATGATGCATGCCTATCATTCAACTTGTTTTGACTATTCAAGAATCTTAATATCTCATGATCAATGAAAAGAGTGAATTCATTGACCAATAAATAATGATTCAATGACTAAGAGCTCTTACAATTACATAGAACTCTTTATTATATCCATGTATTTCTATCTTGAGTAGATGAGCTTTTTGAAGAAATCAATAAGATGTCGAACTTGACTTAACACAACTTTAATTCCCATATTCGATGCATCACACTTTACTCGAACACCTGATGAAAATCAATAGGGCTAGAATGAGGTTTTGCATCACAAACTAGTTCAATGTGTCAAAAATGGTCTGTGCTTCTTCTAACCATGAGGATTTTTTTTTTTTTTTTTTGAAGAGCTCAATAAAATTGTTTGAAAACCAAAGTTTCTAATAAATCTCCTGTAGAATAAAGTCAACCTATGGAATTGACGAACCTATGTTAAGGATTGTGGTCTAGACCGGCGCATAATAGCTTCTATCTTAGTAGGGTTTATCCCAATGCTAGCTATCGCTGAGACAATATACCTTATAAAACATATATTTGGGGTCAAGAAGTGGCACCTTTAGAATGCTTGCACAATTAATCCATCCTTAAAGACTTCAAAGACCTATCTTAAATGCTCCAAATGATCCTCCACTGAATGACTATAGATCAGAATATCATCAAAATATACAATCACATTCAATAAAGACTAGAAATGTCTGATTCATCAATTTCATCAAAGTGCTTGAGGTGTTGGAGAAGCTAAAAGACATGATTGTCCACTTATATAACCCATCTCTAGTCTTGCAAGCTATCATCCACTCATGCTTATTCTCATATGAATCTAGTGATAACTGCTACGAAGTTTTACTTTGATGAATTAGTTGCCCCATGCAGCTAATATAATAAGTCATCCAGATGTGGAATGGGGAACATGTACTTGATGGTGATCTTATCCATAGCTTCCTTATCAATGCAGATATATCAAGAATCATCTTTCTTGGTACAATCAAAGCAAGAATAGATCCTACACTAGTGCTCTCATTCACTAATCCTCCAAACATCAAGTACTCAACCTATTTTTATAGCTTCTCATTTGCTGGTCTAAGTAGATCAGTTAGGGAGGATCGATATTGGGATAAGATCTATTGCATGTTGTATATTCCTTAGAGATGATAACTCGACTACTAGGCAATCAATCAGTATGTCTTAAAGCTCTTTTAGTAGTGGCTTTATTGCATCCAGTTTTGGCTCATTATTCCTTTAGTACTACTAATGCTAATGTTACAAGTGTCTCCTTTATCATTTGTAAGAAAATAGCTTAAGATAACTCTGGTTTTGTCTAATCACTAATCACCTTGATTTCCTTCCAAGGTAGGAGTACAATGTACTTTTTATCCTTCGTGAATGTGTAGGTATTCTTGAAACAATTAAGAACTATCCTTTTGTTGTACAACCAAGGTCAAGATGTGGCAAACATTTATAGTCATTATGTCACAACACACTTTTTCATGCAATTTGTCTCTAATAAGGGTGTAAATGAGTCAAGTTGAGTCGATTTTTGACTTAATCGAGCTAAGCTTATTTGATCCGAAAGCTCGAGCAATTTCGAGCTCACCACTGTGCTCAAGCTCAATTTAGAGATCAAGCTCAAGCTTTACTCAATGCTCGAGCTCATTTTAAAAACTCGATAAGATATCGAATTGATAGCGTGATACATGATAATTGTAATTCATCATTATGTAAATGAATCGGCTCGATAAACTACCGAGCCAAGTCAAACCAGGCTCAAACTCGAGCTTGAAAATTTTTCAAGCTCGAGCTCGTTGCTCGATAAGCTTATAGCTCGTGAGCTCATTAACGAGTTAAGCTCGAGTCAGTTCGCAAATCGGCTTGACTCGCTTACACCCCTAGTCTTTAATAAAGAATTCCACTAGGCATTTTTTATCAACATAAATCTCATTTCCCTTATTTCAACCACATAAATTAGTATAGCTGAAAGTGCTTTGTGTGGAGAGATTCATCTTTCCACCATATGGTAAAAATAATGTTCTCATAAGTACCTTTATTAATACTAAAAGTGCACACCTTCCCCTTCATAGGGCATCGGGTGCAAAAGATGTTATACTTGGGCAATTATTGCTCCCTCTTAGGTTCAATTTGTATGACCTGTCGAACCAGAAACATCTTTCTCATCTGCTGGTAATTGGTACTTATCTGCAGGTCCATAATCCCCTGAATCCTCATTATCCACCTCCTCAATGAGGTCATGCTAAGTGAAGAAAATTACTCTCCTATTTGAGCAATAAGAGCCGATACTACCATAGCCATGGCACTTAAAATACTTTATAGCGAGAAGAGTATTAGGAGAGCTAGTATCTTTTTCTTCCTCCCTTCTGATGTTGACTTTTCTCGTGAGGTTCATTTTAAACCCCTAGAAGAAGTGCTCCTGCTACTTCAATCCATAGCAGATGTTTGTTTGAAGAGAGGTGTAGTTTTAATGTTTTTTGTTGCTTATCCACCTTCAATGCTAATATATTTACATCCAACATGAACCCATAAGACTACAATTACACTCTCCTAGGTAGCAAGTTATATTGTTCTCCTCAGGCTTCACCAAATCACATTTCAATATAAGTTGTTCAAATTCTTCTCCACTGACATATCTATTTGCTATAGATCATGAAGCTTCAAAAAAACATCCTATTTCTAGGGTGTTGGATGATGCTTGCACTACAACTCTCTTCATTTTAGTACAAAGGGTGATTTTACTCTTATCTTCATGTTGGCGCATGCACTTTAAGTTTCCCCACCACAAAGAAGTGCTTTTTTTGAGTTTGATTGCCACTAGTTTAACCCTTCTGTCTTGAGAAATTTCATTGTATTTAAAAATATGCTCCACCATTTGAAGCCACTCAATGAATTCATCTAGGACCATACGTCCTTCAAAATCCGACAAAGTCAATTTTCACCTCAAGATTGTTGTCTCTCCTACACTCAATGCCAAATCGACGTGATATTGATTCTGTCACTAAAAATCTCTTGGTGAAAAGAATTTTCTTCATCTTCTTTTTTAAGTGAGTTATTGTTGTAGCTATAAGTGACTTCTCCATGTTGCCATCTCTCAAATTCAACAAGCTTATGCTATAATTATAAGATTTTTTGCTGCAATTTTTCCATAGTGAGCTCTTGAACTTTTTTTCGGTTATTTTTCCATGGTGGCATATTCAGATTTTTCTCCAAATAGATTTTCAATTGTAGGTTTGGGATGAACTTGGGTTAGGGTTAGGCTAGTCATACATTTAAAAAGGGTTTCAGATTGATTTGAATTAGGAAAAGTGCATTCAGGATAGATCTAGGGTTAATCTAGCTTTGATATCAAATAATATTGTTATCGAATACCAAAAAAATGACAAGGTGGAAAAACAAGAGTAGGGTAAGTATAAAACTTGAAATTAGAGGAGCCTGAGATTCGTTGTTGATCGGTTGTTGTAGTTGGGGCAGCAAATAGGAATGGATGGTGTCGATTGAAGGGTTTGGACGGTGTGGTTAAGGGATGGAAATGTTGGAACACCAGCCAGGAGGGTTAATTCCTATAGCTAGAATGCCAGGTGATGGTAAGTTGGCTCAATGGACAAAATCATTCTCCTATTGATAGGAGGTGATATGCCAATAACCATGATACTTAAACACTTTCTAGCGAGAAGAGTATTAGGAGAGCCAATTTTATGGAATTCTTCTTCCCTTCTTTGTTGGCTTCTCCTTCTGTAAGATGGTTCGACCTTTGACGGAGGGTGAGATGATTCAATGCTTCGATTCAATCAAGATACAATAACACAACTTGATTAAAACAAAATTATCTCTCAAAAAGAAAGAAAACAGAGAAAATACAATCACAATCTTCAAAAAAGCAAAACTAAAACCTAATATAAATTAAGAATTACATATATGAACTTAAACAAACCCTAATTCTAAGACAATTGAACCCATAACAAAAAAAACCCCTAGATCGATCCATGTTCAAGGTGAATCAACAAAGGAGAATAGGGTCAATGTGAGCCAAACCCCTTTATCAAGGACCAAAAATTAGGCTCGGGTAATAGAGTTGGTAGAAAAGGTGAGCCATATAATTTTACCCTATAAGCAAAGCTGGTCGCCTATTTATTTTGTTTTTTTATTTGATGAACTTCATGAATTTGTGCAACCCCATTGTATTTGAATTAAAAAAAGGGGTATACTCAATAGAAGCCTCAAGTCTTGATTTCATTTGATTTGATTAGTAATTTTGGACTTCAACAAGAATATTAAACTTTGTAGCTCTACTATTGAAAAATGTTAAACAAGTTGTGACTTATCATTAATTTAGTATAAGTTTTGTTGCTTGAAATTTAGGGATGTCATTTAAATACGGGTCTTATAACCTCTTAGTATAGATAAGGTGGCATAAAAATGGCAACTCACTAAAAAACTCTAGATCAACTTGGAGGCAACAAAACTAAACTCAAGTCCTTAACCTAGAAGCTTAATCATCTGAGTAAATTTTATGTATATGAGTTAGACCCCAAGGAATATTATAGTAGTTAACATTTTTAAGAAGACATTTTGGTGATTTATCATGTAAACTTGGACCTTATAGTCCATTTAGGTTAGCACATGGGTTCATTAGAATCTTTGAATTAGCTAAAATAATTTCACATTTGAGAAGTCTGTTTGCACATATTTTGATGCATCAACTCATTTCATGAATTTTTTGATGCCATCATTGATGTTTGTACATCATTTATAGACATTAGGTATTTTCAAAGTGCATGTCTATCTCCCAACGTCTTGAATTGTTAAGACTTCTAACGTATTTCTTGGAGCAAATTAAATCATCTTAAATATTTTAAATCATCTCACTTTTTATAATGTGATCCTTCGACTACACATGTAATGTATCATTACTACAACTTTTTCCAAAGTTCTTTAATTATCCAATCATTTTTTTCCAACTTTGAGAGCAAAGCTACTTTTCAAATCAATAAATCCAAGTCAACATTAAAAAGAAGGTATATATATTAACTGCACCAAAATAGTTATAAAAATTCATATGCATAGCCCTAGGCTACTCTACAATAAAGACCTTTCTATTCATGGTCAAGATAGAAAGCTATAAAATACTTTGTTGTTTGATGAACAAATATATTTGTGTGATATTACGAACTACAATGAAGAATTAATACACTAGATCATCATCATCATTAGTATTATTATTATTTACATGTGATTAATAGAGTAGCAAACGCAACCCTTCTATTTCTCATACTTTTTTTACTACATATTTTAACAATAATGACAACACCCAACCCTTCTCTTATAGAGGGTTATAAGTTAGTTAAAAATGTTGAAGCTGGGCAAACACAATATCTATAACTACTTAAAAGACAACCAAGTCATAGCTAATTTTTTGTCATGTATAAGCTTTGATGGCAACCATTTATCTCCTTGAACCTGTATCAAAGATTGACAGAGGAAGGAATAACAATGGATGGGGGATCAAAGATATCATGGATACAAAATATACTTTTCTACATGACCAGATCAAAGATATAATGAAAGCAAGGCCTTCAAATTCTGGTTGAATCAAAGATTGATAGACTCATTATAGGGTCTTGAAACTTATTTGTTCTTGTTGTTACATGCTGAGGAATTATTCAAAGTAACATTCAATCAATTCATTATACCAATGTCATAGTCACAAGGTCTGAGATGGTTAAAATGTGAGGAAGTCAAACACTACATTGAGTGCAAGAAAATCAATCATTGTGTTGAATGAGAAGAATTATTGGCTAACAGTTATAGAGAGAAATGTGGTCATAGGATAAACTCGATTGTAGACTCGGTCAGAAAAGAAGAGTTGTGTGTGCTAGAATAAGATCTAAGACTCATGCTAACAAGAGATTAGGGATCATGATAGAAGAGGTTAAGTGAAGTTGGAGAGACAAATGGTTTTGGATTGGGACATAACGAGTTGAGTTTGGGAAGGAGAATAGGTGTCATACACAGACACACACTTTTTTAAACCATAAACAAAGAAAAGCTGAGGACACTAACAATAAAGAGGTGCCATGTACTCTACCTGACCAATTCTATGTACACGATCTTCTGCCTGAATCAAATCACCCGGAGTCCAGGAAAGCTCAGCAAAGATGACAGTGCTTGCTGCTGTCAGAGTTAGCCCAACACCTCCAGCTCGAATAGAAAGCTGAAAAAACTAATTTAAGTATCCAAAATAATATGGCTAAAAAAATATGATGGATATTAATATTTATCCCAACTAGTACGACAATGATAGATAAAACAAACCATTACCCTGGCAAGATAAATAAGTAGTAAAATAGTTTGAGAGTTTTTCTTACGACTGCTGCCTTA
Organism: Cymbidium sinense; assembly: GCA_021442155.1. Taxonomy (NCBI): domain Eukaryota; kingdom Viridiplantae; phylum Streptophyta; class Magnoliopsida; order Asparagales; family Orchidaceae; genus Cymbidium; species Cymbidium sinense. Next base: position 126,403,984 of record CM038218.1, read on the forward strand.
ATTTCAGACTTTTCCTGGAATTGAGTAACTAAAGCTTGTCTTGATGTTGCTGGAGTGCTACCATCAATTCTAATGCAACCAACCTTCTTCTTCTGCACAAAGTTAATAAGTAATAGAATGTATAATTCTTTATACCAAGTAAACAAATGCGAAGAAAATCTTACCAAAAAAAATTGATGCATTGCTTCAATCATTGGTAAATGGTGTGCAAATACTAGAAATTTGCAATCTGCCTGAAATTAGGAGGGGGACTTGGGCATTAACACTAAAATGGATCATGCATAACCAAAGAAAGGTGCAAAAAGGAAATCCGTGCATGAAGAAATCCCATAGAAGCAGGAACATACCTCGATGACAGTACTCAAGTAATCAAGAACTGCTGGTATTTTAGCTTCAGCTGAGTCATTGTATATCTAGAACATAATACAAAAGAGGAAGGAGGATTAACGTACCACTTAAACAATAAAGTTCAAATTTAAAATTGCAACAGAAAAAGTAAGCCGGTGCATTCATCATGAAATCTTGATTAGAGCCATACTCTAACAATATGGTATATGGTAATGCAGAAAACGCTGATACAATTACACTACTGACAAAAAGTGGGAATAATCACAATTAAGGACAGACCTCTCCTTTTTGAGCTGGCTGATTGATGCAAATTTATAACCTATACACGTTGAATAAGCAAGTCATGTGCATTATTTCATAATTTTTGTTTGTTTACTGGATGTAATGTGCCTATGACGGTAGTTTCTATAAAAATAGGACGTGTTTTATAGTATTTTGATTACCTTATAATTTTACTACTGCAAGTTGATTAACAATCATTGGATTCCTCGTTTCAGTAAATGTTCACTTCTCTATTTTAAAGTTCATTGCTGTTTTCATACAAGTAATGTTCTTGCAATTTCAGTGATATTTTTACTGATTACACGTAACCCTCAATCTCCCTATGAACCAGTGCGGCTGCTTACTCTAGCTACAACAGCTTTGCCGCTAGTTTGAGGTGCCAAGTGTCATTGCCGTCATTCCTCATCTGGCTATTTAGCTTTGCCACTAGTATGTTGTGCTAACTGAAATTTACATGTTTATTTTGGAGCACCACGAGGTGAGTCACTGTAGAAGTGATTCGACTATTGGATTCCTTTGTATTCTCATCTATTGCATTGTAGCTAGGATCGAGAATTGTTTGACATTGTTGGAAACATGATTTTGAATTTGGAAGCTGCTTCTTCATCTAAAACTCAAATGCTCTAAATTGAACATTGCAACAAATGATCATAACTAAAATGGTTCTAAAAACCTATGAGCCCATGTAGTTCATATGTGACATACTATTGATTTAATGATTGTAAGCCAAACATGATGTGTCATCTACAGTAGTTTTATAAGTGTTCCTACTGATTATTGGTTACTCGCACATTAGCAAACAAGGTGATGATGATATTGTATTACACCATCTTGGAGATTAATCCACTTAGAGATGAGTTAAAAAAGAATCTATCAAGAAGACTCAAATGTAACATACAATTACTATAAGCTCCAAGTCTAGTGTCAACATATTAGGTTTTATTAAAAAGATGTTTAAGATTAGATTTACACAAGTTGAGAGATGAACACAATAATTTAAAATATGTTAAAAAAATTTTATTATAATTTCATAAAAATTATTTTTGATATTATTTATTTTACATGATTTGATAAATTTATTTTATAATATTATTAGATATGAGAATTAGGTCACTGAAATTCATTGAGTATATAACATATTTTCTTGAGGGTCAATCATGTAGTGTTTATCTAAATCATACAATGTGATTTAAAAACAAATAACATGATTTGATTTAAAATAACCGTTAACCTAAATTATTGTAATGCATTAAATAAATATATCTTATCATATATAGATCATACCATATGATATAAATGATACAATATGATGTGTATTCGCCTGTATGATCTATCTAAAAATTATTGAGTTGGATAGATTTCTTAAGTATAACGGTTACTAATGATTAATTAATTTGAGTAGTTGGACACATTTTTAATGCTGTTGATAGTTATATATACCTAAGAGCTTCAAAAACCATTAATACAAAAACTAAGAAAAAGTACGGTTATATTGTGAGTTCTTTTAAAGAGATTTTAGAGAAAGATTCAAAGGAATTATCATAATCTCAAAACTTCTCTTGATTCTTTGTAAAGAATTCTTTATTATATTTAGTTCACACATTACATTGATTACCCTCTTATTGTGTTCATCTTGCGAACAAGTTTTGTGAGGAATTGTAGAAATCATAATTGCAGGTTCTAGCTATTTAATCACCTTCAAAGCTCAAGTGAGATGTAGTTTGATTCCAAAATTAGTTTTCATTAACAAGTGAATTGTTCTAGGAGTGATAGGTTTCTTAGCTTAAAGTAGGAATATTGTGACCTAATGGAATTAAAAGCTTTTTTCTCTCATTCTAAGTTGGCAACTAGTTCATTGATCCAATCCTGATCCTCTCCTCATTGTTTTATAGCACAAAAAGGTAATAGTCATTTGTCCCAAATGCCAAAAATGAAGTGATCTATAGTTGTTAATTTCAAGGACTTCAATCATATAATTGAAATCACATGAAATTTAATTTTTATACCTTGCCCCATGAATGCAAAAAACTGACTTCGATTTTCAGTAAAAATTATAATAGAGCTACTAATTTGAATTTTTCACAACCCTTCGTTTTTGTATCTTGTACCTTCACCAATAAATTTTAAAATAGATGAAGTGAAGTTCAAAACCATGTTGAGAGAATTTTTTTATCTTGCATTTCATGAGAGAGAGGTCACACTTGAGATTGTTGAGTGCCATATTCCAGCTATGGTATCTCCCTTACTGACTGTATATTTAGTGATTTATATCCCAATGACCTGCCAGTTAAATTATCTCCTATGAGAGATATTCAACAAGCTATTGATTTTATCCCAAGTTCTCAGCTACCAAACTTTCACATTATGAGATGGACCATATATAACATACTAAACTTAAGGGGCAAATGGATAAATTGCTAAGCAATATGCTACATTTAAAAAAGTTTTAGTGCATATGTAATTCCTACATTATTAACTCCAATGAAAGATGGTACATGTAGAATATGCATAGATGGTAGAGCAGCTAATAAAATCACCTTAAAATACAAATTTCCTATTCCTAGGTTAGGTGACATGTTGAACCTTAGTATTGGATCATATTTGTTCTCTAAAAATGGTACCTTCTAAGTAAGATAAAACTAGGGGCTGATTGGAAAATAACATCTAAAATCCCATATAGTTTTCATGAATGGTTAGTGATATCATTTACCCTATAAAAAACTCTTAGTACATTTATCAAGTTGATGAACACCATTCTAAAATCCTTTATTGGTTATTTCCTAGTTATGTACTTTAATGACAAACTTATCTACAACCTTGATGAGAAGTCTCATTTAGATCCCTTAAAATTAATTTTGGAGAAATTAAGAGAAACAAAACTTTCTGTAAATTTTAAGAAATACTTCTTTTGCTAGCTTGAAGTTATATTCTTATGATTTGTGGTATCTACAAATGGTTTGTATATAGGTCCATCAAAGATGAAAAAAGTTGTAGACCGGCTAACTCCCAAATCATTCATGGATATCATAAGTTGTTAGGGATTAGGAACCTTCTACAGAAAGTTTATCAAAAATGTTAGCACTGTTATAGCTACAATCACAGGCATCCTAAGGAAAGACAAGTTTGAACTGCAACTACAAAAAAAGAGCTATAAATCAAATTAAATTTCTTATGACCACTTCATCTATCTTAAAACCCTTGATTTTAAAAAGACATTTGAAATGGTATGTGATACTTCAAGTGTAAGAATAAGAATTTTAAGCCAACAAAATCATCTAATGGCTTTCATCAATGGAAGATTTAATGATACAAAATAGAGATATTCAACTTATAATAAAAAATTCTATGCAATAATTCAAACAGATAAATACTAGAGGTGCTATCTATTTACTTACCATAGATCATCATACTGTAAAAGTCATAAAATATCAAAAAAAAGTTAAATTAAAGATATGCTTAACGAGTAGAATACCTTAGGTTTCATTGTGCTTAAATATAATTCCAGGGTAGATGAAAAACTAGCATATGCATTACCTAAGGTGATACTCATAGTTACTTCTTCATAATTATAAATTCACAGATTTGAAAGTTTAAATGAAAACTATAAATTTGCCTTGATTTTCATCTTAGTTGTTTAAAGTATGAATTCTAGCTCATTTAATAGCACCTTTGTGATTATTGATGGTTATCTTTATAAAGGTGTTACACATTCCAAGAAAATCAATGAGTGAATTTCTCATTGTAGAGCTTTATTCTTTGGGAATAGTAAGGCATTTTAGGAAGCCTAAAATATTAAATCCGGTTGAGCATAGATATTATTGGCCATCTTTAAAAAGAAATATTGAGCGACTGATAACCCAATGCTAAACATATAAATAGAAAAAGGCTACAAAACAAAAGTCAAGAAAATATATAACCTTACTTATTCCTTATAAACTAAGGAGGCTATATGTTTTATCTTAGGACTACCTAAGACATCTAGAGGATTATAGTTATACACAGATCTAAAATGTCCCATTTCTTGCTTTATTCAAGTCAAATGATACATCACATATAACTAGACTACCTTTAAGGAGATTTTGAAACTACATGGAGTTCCATCCAACATATTTTTTGATTAAGATGTTAAATTCATTTCTTATTTTTAAAAAAGTTTTTAACAACTAATTAAAATTCTCCTCTACATTCTATCCTCATATAGAAGGGCAAACTGAGATGCTTAGTTAGGAAGAGTCTACAAAATTATAATTTACTCCTACATACATCAAAATTTATCTACAATAATACTATTTTCAAGACAGCTAATAAATCACATTTTAAAATAATTTAAGTATGATACCATAACCCATAAAAAACCTATTTATCTAGTTAGCATATCCGTTCATACATTCTCTAATTCAAATATATACAATTGCATGTGATTTTCATAGACTTTATGATGATATAAAAAATTAGAACTACAAAACTATAAACATACTAAACAAAAAAACAAAAACAAAAAAAAGCCTAAGGATTCTCTTAGACTCTTGGGATATATTTCACAATCACATTCATCATGATGGATAAAGTAAGAAGAGGGTACATAGAGAGTGTCGCATACAGGAGAGTGATTTCGCCCAGTCCCATTGACCTCCACTTTTGAACCAGTTCAAATTGAACCAGAACTGGCCAATTCAAATTATTTAGGGCCGGTTCACTTATCTTAAGGTTTAGTGTTTGATTAATTAATATAAATAGGATTTTTGTGTTTAGGGTTTGAAGTTTTTCTTGACGTTTTGTATTGGAGACTATTTTCTCTAGGGTTCTTGGATTGGAACTTGTTGTATCCTTCAACATTTAGTGGTGAATCTGTATCCAAAGCATTGTTGGTGGTAGTATTAACTCTGCTGCTTTGATTATTACTATCTACAAGTTGATATTCTGCACAAGTTCTTGTTTTCCTCTCCACTGTTTGCTGTTCTCTGCATCTGAAGATCACTCAATTGCTGAAATCAATATTCCCAGACTTCTTTACTTCTATTTTGCATTGGAAACATTGATGTCTAGTCCAGGGTTTCACTCTAGAGGTTGTTCGTTCTTTCCATATTGTCGCCCTACACTTTCCAGTCACAAAATCTGCAGTTCCCACCTCTGTTCCAGCAGACTATTTGATTATCCTGGTTGTTGCCCATCCCGTACAGCTGCAGCCTCTTGCAGATCAGACTGTTTGGCTGCAACAGAACATCTCCAGGCTGCTGTCTGTTGATTCCAGCCCTGCAGAAACTGTTGATAGTTGGCCCCATTAACTGATTTTTTTTCCATGCAAATCACGTCTAGATTCTATTTGGAAACAGAATCTTCACTACCAGCAATCATTCAACTTTCCTATTACTATATTTCAAGTCCTACTCTTCTATGTTTTCACCTTCTTGACATCCAAAATAAAAATACCGGTATCAATAATGATTTTATTATCTTTAACAATTGATCTACATTAGAGATTACACTAGATGCCAAAAATGTCTAATGGCAATTGATGAAGAGATATATATAAGAACTTCCACCAACTTTTGAAGAAAATAATAAAAATATAAGAGTATACTATTAAAGAAATCATACTATGAAGTAAACCACTTAAATATTTTTTGTTTTAACTACTTTATGGAGATAACAAAAAGGAATAAATATATTCAAGGATAAATGATCATACCCTATTCTTTTCAAGCATGCACACGATGAAAAAAGATTATTATTATCATGTTTGTCGATTATATTATCTTAACTCAAGATGGCACTAAAGAAATTAAGCAATTGATGAAATTAGAAAAAAGGATTAATAAAGTATCAATGATAAGTATTTCTTTGGAATGGAAATGAACTGAAGAGAAATATATCATTATATCACAAAAAAGTAAATAATTAATATGTTGATTGAAAAAAAAATGTCTGAGTTTAAGCTAATTGAAACACCTATTGAACTAAAACATAGATCAAAGGAAAATAAAAAATGTTCTAGTAAATTGGGGAAAAATATAAAATATAGCTGGAAGCCAAATATACTTGTCCCATACGAAGCCATATATTTCTTTTGAAATCATTGTAGTAAGCTAATGTGTGTGCTTTATCAAAGAATGCATAAAATTTATCTACAAGATCTTGAAATACTGAAATCAACAATTGGCAAAAAGTATGTAAAAAAAGATCAAAAATATCAAAAAGATCAAAAAGATATTGAGGTCGGTATACATATAGGCTCAGATTACTCTATTGATGATAAAAGACGAGTGTATTATACTAAAGTATGAGAAAATATATAACTTAAAGAAGCAAGAAACAACTAGCAATTTCCGGCTCAACGCTAACTTTTTCCTCAAAAACTTCACTCGCTCGTCCGTCACAAGTGTCGCTAGTCTATGCATCATGGTCGGTTACTGACCCCTCATGGGCAACCCCATGTTGGTCCATGCTCGAATTTCCATCAACAATTGAACTCGCGTTACTCACGCTCGCACATCCTTTGCTCGCACTTTTAATTGGCATGTGTGGCTCACTCAATCTTGTCCTTTAAAGCCTTGCTGGCATGATTAATAATGCTAATCTCATACATCGCTAATTGTGGTTCACCACTCCACTTTCTCATGCTTTTGCACTTAACGGTTCCTCCTTGATCATCAATACCTTTTAGAGTTAGCATCCTAGGCTTGACCTGTGCTACAACCTAAATGCATAAATCGAGAATGGCATCCACAGTGACTCCATTCATCAATTGTTCTTGCTCATAAATTCATTTCCTCACTCACAATCACTCTAGTTAGCATCATCGATCTTTTCAATTTGATTTTGCTATGTTCAAACTTATTATCTCCATTTCTAACTCAATCCTCTCCACTCAACTCGTTGATTGCCCCTTGAGGTTTGGATTAGGTTGTTCAATTAGTTAGATGTATTATATCAACTCCATATGAACCCAGTGTCTTTGTTCCCCTAAGATTCCTCCCTCAACTTTTTGAGTATTTGTAGTTGTTGTTTATCTATATTAATTACATTCTTTAGCTCTTTGCTAAAGTTTTTGGGGATTTAAAGACTTAAGCTCTCAATAGCCATGGCACATTCATTCAAAAAGGTTTATATACCCCTTAACACAAGTAGCCTTTCATTTTACATGGTCATCTTGCTCTTATTTTTACAAATAGTGAGATTTCCAAGCTAGCAACTCCATCTTGTTTCTCTATAATAGAAAGCTTTCTTTGGTTCGTCTCAATATTTAAATTATATGTTCATTATGATAGGCTAGCACTTAGTTAAATACTATTTTATTGGGCTTCTTGAACCTCATCATTTTATTATATGATTATCTTTAAAACAAATTACGTCAAACTTTTCTTACATCAATCCTACCATGAGATGGCTATCATATGTGTACCTTAACTTGATCTCCTCACTTTAACAATTCCATGGAAGCACTTGCTACTCATATTGGATTGCTTTGCTATAACTTTGATTAAATTATTTAACCACTCTACTTTGTATTTTCAAGGTTTTATTTTTGGTAAAACCACGCAAGAGGATGCTACTATCGCTCAACTTTCTAAGCCATTTGTGTATAGGGGATTTTGTTGAATTAGATATTTTTGTTTCTATAGATAAGGAGATTGTGATTTGATCAACATTGTATGATTATTAACAAAAGATTAAATTTGAAAGAATTCATTCCTATTAATTTTATTGTATAATTTTGTCATAATTTGATTGAATGTTTAAATGATCACCCAAAATTAAGAAAATCACTTGTCATTGATCCTTTCATTCAAGAATAAACAAAAAATACGTGTGATAAAATTCTACCTTCCATATGTGGAGAATGCAATTCCAACTAATATAGCTCAAGCTTGCACATAAAACTTGAAACAAACAAATTCTTGATCTTAACATAAAACAAAACTTAGCTTTCCCTTATTAACTCAAGCCCCATCAAGGTGATCAACATCTTAACTGCATCAAATCACCCATATGAGTTAACCCCTCAACCACATCTTATTATTGTGGATGATGGTTTATGATTCTAATGTTAGTTTCTCGAGTTTAGAAGCTCAAGTTCATAGGAGTTTCAAATCTCGCTTTCCATATAGTGAAGAAAAAAATTATCATCGCTCACTGAAATTTACTACTTGATAAAAATAATATTATAAATGGGAGATTTTTTTTGAAACCTTCTCAATTGTCAAAGGGATACTTTTTTTATGTTTGCATTTTCACCTCCTTGTAAGTTGCTACATGATTTATTCATCTCATTATTTGATTACAAAAGTTTTGTCAAGAAAGCATAGTAATTTCTTGTAGTAGTATAGAAGCTGAATTTTAGTGCCATTAAACAGATATGATACCTTGCTAATAAGACATCATAATGGGATTAAGATAAAGTTCTCACAAAAACAAATTAATGGTGAAATATGAGTAGCTCTAATTTTTATGAGTTCACAGGAAAATTCACCAAAGAGTTGTTCACTTCAATTGTATAACTTAAGAGGAACAAATATGCCATGTAAGCAATTAGAGAGAAAAATCAAAATGCTAATTACACCAATATGATACCTTGCTGATAAGATTCTTTTGCGTAAATTTTAGTGCCTCTAAATTTTCTTCAGAGTTGCATGTCTGGATTTTGCTCTTTACTACCTCCAGCTACAATGTGTTAATATGACAGTAGAATCAAATTAATGTATTCTTAATAAAAAAATAACACTATTAAAAAACAAACCATTAACTTATTGCAATTAAAAATCAATAAATTAATTTACTATCACTTAACTGCTCAATTAAGATACAAATTTATTATTTTGTCAAACTTATCAAAACCTTTTTAACTAAATGAAAACAAAATCAAAGGAAAGAATAAGAGAAGCAAGGCTATCTTGAAAGTTGAAAGTTAAAATGTCTTCAACATATATAGGGTTGTATATGTTTACCTAAAAATTAACTTCATTTGACAAAAGCAGGCATAAAACATAAAAAAGACATTTTATACAGAAGCGAACTTTAACATCAAAAGCTAAAACTAGGTAGGAGGTCTAGTTTCCATCCAACATTAACAGACACATAAAAAAAATACAATGCATGTCTTCTAAAACCATCTATTGGATGACCATCATAACACAGACTCAGCTCAAAACAGTATGCTTATAATATTCATTTGCTTTTTGTTTCTTCAAGAAAACAAAATAATCAATCCATATGCTCGACTAACAAGTCATAATTGAGAAGTATGACATTCTTTAAGCAACCAAGTTGAATTTGAATAAAATTTTTTAGCACATTTATTAAATAAGCTGAACATAAATAAGAGCTAGTTGGATTATCTTCACTTGCACGCACACATATGCTCGTATTCCTTAAGCTGTAAATAAAAATAAGGTTAAATGAGAATTAGGTGATTCAATTTTATGTGTGAACCGATGGTTGGTTTATAGGGACTAATTAAGGATGAGTTGATTAAAATCCTAAAGAAAAACCATGCCTTCGGTTGAGATTAAAACTACCATAAAGTGGGTAATTGCAATTCTCTAAGAGTTTTGCAAAACCTATTGCATATGTATTGCACTTATTGGTGAAAGTTATTTTCATAAAATATTTTGTATGCAATATTATATGATTTCGCTTGAATTATTTAAAAAACTTACTATTACTATGAATCATATCTGCAAAGTTACATCATTTTAGAATCTCATAAATGACATGTTTATTTCGTAGTTCACTATTTAAATCTATGATCGAATATCATGTTTTTTCATCCACATCAAATTTGATTTAATTTATATTCAATGCTTATGATTCCATATATCAAGCCATTATTACAACTATAATTCCATATATTATTCTACCGCAATGATTAATATGTTTCCTATGCCATGCTACTATGATTGTAAAATTAAAATTGTATCATATGTCGATTGTTCTTACAGAAAAAATAATTTGATATGGTTTTATAAAGGGGGTAATCATTGTTTTAATTTAAAATAACTTTTAGTATTTTTATTTTGTCTTATTTCTTAGTAGGGATAAATCTAGGTGGCGTTGGAGTTAATAGGTATTTCTTATAAATACCCATGCCTTAAGATGAGTTAGGGGACCTTTGATGAATTTTGTTTTAAGATTTATCCTGGTTGGGAAAGATTTATCTGCCCATGGGCTGGATTTCGCCTTGTTTAGGAGAGGTGGGAAGGTGAGGGAACCATGATGGGGTCATAGACCTTGACAAGTTTGGTCTATCTAGAGTCCTACCCTTTTCCCTTTGAAATTGAGCCCAGTCTATACCTTTAGGTTCAACATTTTAGGAGTCTACAGAAGGTAGCAGCAGCAATTCAGAGATTCCAGGAGCTTTGGCATGATCCTAATCAATGGAATCCTGAAGCACCATTGAGAAATAGCAATTTCCCCAACAAGAATCATTACATTTCAGGTTCTCTATTTTTTCATTCACAGTTTCTCTGTAAGTCAATAATCTTAAGAATTGCTTACTGTTATGTATCTTACTCTATTTCCCTGCAGTTATGCCTGGATTCCCAACCATATAGGCTGCAAGAATTTGCTGGAACTGGTCTTAATTGGACGAGATTATCAACTTCTTGAATCAAGAATTATCTTACATCACGTTCTCTGATTTTTTTTTTCTTTCAATCTGTTCGGTTCATTTAATTATATCATTTTTAAATGCAGAAGCTACTCCATTTGTTCTGCATTTCAATGTAGAATGTTGATAAGATAAACAGAAAACCCATTGATGCCACACGTGTGGATTGTTGATAAATAGAGGACTTCTTTGGACAAGACATGGAAAGCAGCATTTATTGTGTTGTTTTACAACCCGAAGACATCAGAAAAGAAAGTTTAACATTGGATGACAACACTTTATTAAGCTGTTTTTGGGTCATTGCATCAACATGATAGGGAACTTGAGAGACTTTAGACTGAATTGTTAAATAGAAAATTGTTTAAGGGTTGAAACTAGTGTTTAATATTTATTGAGATTTAGTTTTTAAGAGTCTTTAGTCTTCCCTGTCTTTCATTTGGTTAGTTTGCTGATTTCGTATTGTCAAGTGGAATTTCTCGTAGTTCCACACATTAAAATGGTGCACCATTGCATAAGTATAAATGCAAAGGTAGCCATGCATATGAATTAAAAAAAAAAAAAAACTCAAGTGCTTATCTCCTGAAGCATTATCTTACCATTCCATGTCGACAATACATATTTCCCAGATATATAAATTTAAGTACATCTTCAGAAAAGCTTATTAAGTTTATCAAAACTATGTTCACTAAAATTGACAGTCAGTTGAATGTACCAAAAATGTTTGCTATCCATTCATAGAAGATTGCTAGAAAGATACAGCATCAAATTTTACAGAGAAATCAAAAGCTATTAGTTGATAGAGACTATAAAATGTATTACCTCACGAAACAAGGCCCTGATCTCTTTCAAATCCTTTTCATGCAAGTCCAGGAATACCTGAATATCAGTTACAGATAACAAGTGATCGTAAATAAATCTATGAAATGCAATGCCACCAAAAATTAGAATTAAAGGGAGAGTTAATTAGTAACAAGTAATAATAAATCTGCAAAGCCTCATTTCTCTAACCTTATATGCCAAAAATTCAAATTAAAATTCTATGTTTCTCTAGGTTATGTTAAAGGAAGAGAAGAAAGACTAGTTGATAAAATGGTGAATTACATAATAAGGACTGTAGCCTTGTAAAATCGTATTCTATTGGCAATAGATCTATGCAAAAAGCTTATCTGAATCAATTTCACTTGAGAAACATAGTTTTCACTCTAATTACAATTCATAACTGTTGAAATTCTCATTGCAATAAACTTCAATTGTAATTTTTCATGTTATTCCGGATACATAATCAATAGGAACTTCACCATAAAAAAGTTAATAAAACGAGCTTAGGTAACAACTTAAGCACGAAACTGTGATATATCTCATGTCTGGAAGATTAATTAGAATTTTATCAATCTAATGCAAATAGTAATGATGAAGCTAAACTCAATGTATATTTTCATTGTTTTATTAGAAATCTAAGAGAGTAAAGTATCTCAAATATCAAAGAAACAAAATTAATGCTTTAGGCTAGCCAATATACATTTGAAAATAATTCCGCTCCTTTGTATTGATGTTCCCAATCAATACTTGATGAAAAATTCCAAGGTACACAACAGTATAAAATAACCTAACCTAGCAATTATCATATTAATAATTCTCAATCCTTGAATAATATTTAGAATTACCTATTCCAATGCCTATAGGCTACCCAGGAATCAATCATTATTTGCATTATATTTTGAGAAGTTCACAGTTAAAAAGGACCACAAAACACGAAAAAAAAAGCATTCACAATTTATTCGTTTCATTTAAATGCCTGATATATTGTGATAGTTGCACAAATGCAGAACAAGGGGAAAGAGGTACTATCTCGTTTAAGTGTCCAGTGGGAAATTCTTATCATGACCTTCAGTTTCAAGACAGGAGACATCTACTGAGCATATTGTTTAGCCATGAACGGCAGACTAGCGCTGGAAAAAAGAACTATAACCTGCTGTCGGCGCTTCACAGGGAGCTCTAAAAGAACATCATTTTTTAGCCTACGAATCATCACAGTTCCTTTCATCAAACTATGCAGCTCATCATGGTTGCTTGCACCTTGGTATAATCCAAAAACACCCTTAAAAATAAACATACATCATAAGAACCTTGTATCCCAAATATTTCTATAAAGTTAGTTGAGCGCAATGAGAATTGAACACTTACACCTTTGCAATATCGATTACCATACTCATGCACACTTTTATACACTTCAGGATGCAAGGCTTCAAGCTGCATTTCAAACAAGTAAAAATTTTCAGTCATAAGCTTGCACTTAATAGAAAGACAGGGTTTTGCATGCGCTAGCTGCAAAAGAATAACCATACCTGTTTAAATAATTCAATAGGTCGTGATAAAGCAGGAGTTCCACTTAGTAAAATTGCATATTGAGCCTTCTACAATCACAATATATTCAAGTGATTTAGCTCTACAATCAGAATCGTTGCCATATTTTAATCATGCAAATATTAACTAAAACGAATTAGGCATGTTACAAGGAAAATGCATTCCGGTTCCAGTATCTACTTTTACACAGAAGCTGTTGTTCTAGAAAAATAACAAGACGGGAATAGTTCTCTTTGGAAATAAAAAACTAGAATAGGTAAATTTTCATTACATTTCATATTCTCTCAACTGAGAATATTCACCTCATTGTTTCTTTCTTTTTGTACTCATCTTTATGCCTATATATAGATACATGCTTTCAGTCTAAAATACAAAAGTAATTCTTTATTTAAACATGCTATTAGAGTGTGGAATGCTTGAGCCCTAACCATAGCGGTCTCAAAGGAACTTGAATGAGATGCCACCATATTAGTAAAGCAAGCCTTGATAACATTGGTAATATGATAGTTTAAACTCTTGATCAATGAGATATGGTCAGCTTTGGCCCAATGGTCTGATAGTTTTATCCTATTAATATAACTTTCCAGGAGGTCACCCATCCCAAGAGTGTTCCCATGCGAGCATGCTTAACTTTAGAGTTCTTAAGGAAATTTCAACCATTACACCAAAAGGCGCCTCGATGTTTAAGAGTTCAGTTTTATTATTACTTAAGGGTTTCACAAGCAACACATACCAAATGGACATAGAGAGCCTAAACCAATTATGAAACATGCATTGTGGATGAAAGCCTCAATGAAATTGCACTACTCATCTTTCTCCATGGATACCTTATTAATAATACGGGAGGTCAAAGAAGATAAATATATGGAAGGGCATTCAACTAGAAGCTTGAGGAGTTGAGAAACACAGTAGTAGTGCAAACACATCCTCCAAGAATGAAATAGAAGAGTTGCGCAGCTGAAGAGAATACATAACATTTCTAAGGTTTAACTCGGCAAGATTCATGAGAACTTCCCCCCTTCTCCTATTCAAAGACATCAGCGATGATGGACAATAGCTCATTAAATCACATAACAATTATTTTGAACGCTGCATAAAATGGTGGACAACATCATATCAAGCTTGTTCAAATTCAACATGTTAAAAAAGTGTATAATCATTAGAAATCATTGGTAGACAACGTTTTAGCCATTTTCACAAAATATGATGATCAATAAATGGGTAGCAATTTGAGTATATAAAACACTTGAGAAAATTATATGCAATTAAGCAGCCCCTCTTATTCCAAGCTATTTTATCAACTGTCCCCAATGCTATGTTACTCATAATCTTAACCTGAAAACCACAACTCAACCAAAGCAGACTGAGACAAATATTCTGGGCAGGTCAATTTCTCAGTGACGATAGTAGGAGATCCTGCAATGATAAAAGTGAAAATACCATATTTCAAAGAAGTCAAAGAAATTAGAATCTGCTATATTGGTTTGAATAAAGGCAACAAAATGGATCTCTTTCATTGACCATAAGTAGTCAAGGAGCTGAGCTTCGTGAGGAAGACAAGGTAAAGTGTATATCCTAGGCAAGGCACCAATTGGAGATGCCATGCCTGGGGCATAACTAGCCAAGACAAGCCAGGACATGGGGATAACCAGACAACGTATTAGAATGTAAAATATCAAACATTTTTTATATGCAAATTCACAAATTGAGAAGGCAAGGAACCCCAATGTGAGAGTGCTCAGGCTGAGGGGGATGGAGATGTAAGCGAACGGTCAAGTTCTACACCACATTAATATGCATATTCATTCACTTAACTATACAAGAAGCTCTGTTACAAGAAAGAGAAGTTCAAGCTGAGAGAGAAATGAGGGTTGAGGATGCTCAGGTGATAACAAGCACCTGACATTGATGCAATCAAGATGCAGATAGAGGAGGGTATATGAAAAAAGGGTAAGTCCAATATACTAATGAACATAATGATAGATTGACTGGTCTCGATGATCTCAATACTCCTTCAGAAAAACTTCAAAAAATGAAGAAGATGACAGAACTAGAGTTGAACGATGTCACTAGCTATGAAAAGTAAATCGAGATCTTCAAGCAGAAATTCTCTGCAGTTATCATCCATGGCAAGCACAGTGACTTGCACAAGAGAGAAGAATACAACTCTAATAAATAAATGAAAACATTAAGAAAGAAAAAACTTTTTTTTTGTTTAACCTAATAAGCATAAAGATAAGAACCTCAACTACCACCTAATGATACTAGGTACAACAACAACTACATTAAATACAACTAAACATACAACAATGAAGAAAAAAGCAGCGTATAATCAAATGAACACTTTTTTTACTCCAAATATGTTGAAGTATCATATTCAAGCCACCCTTACATACAAAAGATGAATGCTAAATTCATGATCAAGAATACCTAATAAAAAGCATGATCTGTAATGATAAAAAATAACAATATAGTTTAAAATTTTGAATATCTTTCTCCAATGATAAGGCAACAATAATGATTCAATTGTAGATATTCTTGTCCAAAAATGTTAAGACATGCTTGTTAGTATTACAATCCATGCAAGAAAATAGGATAAGCCATAAACCACTAACAAAAAAATTGATTACTGGCATTGTTTGCAATAACTTGGCCACAACATCTACCAAAACAAGTGTTGTGAATCCAATCAATTAAGCACCACCTTATATCACTATATAAGCATGAGAGATAGAGAAGAGGGAGTATGCACTTGGTTGAATCAATTGAGGGGGGAAGGAGAGGGAGAGAGGCTGACGAGTGTTATGCGTGCACAGGAGCAGGAGCCTATCACAGGCCCAACCGAGAGGAGTGGGGAGGAAGAGGAAAGTTAGGATTTTTTATGTTTATATATATATTAAAAATAAATGTTAAAAATATAAAAATACTTTCATTTTAACAAAATAAAATAAAGTAATTAATATTATTTAACTAAAAAATGATAAGAATAATAAACTATCATATATAATTTAATAGATATAATATAAGCATATAAAATGGGAATAATAATAATAATGAAATATATATATATATATATATATATATATAAAATAATAAGTATATAATAAGTAATAAAGCTATTATAATAATAATAATGATAATATAGAATAATAATGATATAATAATAATAAATAATAAAAATATGGTCTACCACACTTACTAGGGTCAATTTGTTGACCTCACTTTTAGTGAGGTTCACACACCCTCCTCCTTAACAATTAGGATCTTATCTTAGCATAGGATTCCACCAACATGAACCTTTAGGAAACTAATCTTAGTTATTACGAGGACATTAAACCCAAACCAAAGACCCAATCCAATCAAATGACTTCTAAACCTAGATATAAAATAAGCATATAAAATGGGAATAATAATAACAATATATATATATATATATAAAATAAGTAATAAAGCTATTATAATAATAATAATGATAATATAGAATAATAATGATATAATAATAATAATAAACAATAAAAATATGAAAATAAATTAATAATAATAGTATAATAATAATAATAATAATATAAATATAAATTAGTGATATAATAGCATAATAATCCTATAATAATAATGATGATAAAAATGATAGTGAAGATAATTAAGCTAATTAATATTCACACATAATTCTAGATTTTTTTTCGACGAGAGAAATTTTATTCAAAAGAAAAGATCAATTGAACCTCATTAAAAGTGGGTAACTATATTTTACATTTTATAATAATTATTTTTTCTTTAGATCAAAATGATTTGTTGTGTATGGATTGCATGCGAATGTTCAAATGATAATGCAAATATTTTATGCTTCCTCATATGCATTAAATAAAATTTTTATTTGACATCAAATTATTATTGCAAAATAATTTTCTCTTTATTAGCCATAAACTTCTCATATTGATGTAATGTTCATCCTAATGATAAGCAAAATATATTATTAAAAAGTAATAATAAAAGACAAAAAAATAATTATATTATAGAATGACGGCTTGTGCATATTGACTGATAGAGTTCACCCCTATATGATATTAGATGAAAATGCAACATATCCATGCACGTAAATGAAAATGGTAAAAGATATCTACCATTTTGGGTTAAATTTAGTAGAAGTCACATTCTCTCTAGGATTCATTTGCAAAATTCAAGTGATGGTGTGCCATTTAAGTACACAATTTAACCATGACACCTATAATGGGTGCATTACAAAGTAATAAAATCTAAGATATAGAAATGTAAAAAGGAGATATACAACTTTGATTCTACTCTTTTATGAAAAAAAAAATTTACAATATCTTAAAAAAGATATGATGATATTAATTCACTAATAGACAATGGCATACATATGTTTAGTTCATTAATTATTGTAACATTGAGATATAATTATTCACTAATTTTTTTTAACTCATTCTTCAGTTGATAATATTTTTTTTCAAAAAAAAACTCTCCTATAACATAAATGGATAAAAGATGAGAGTATGTATATAATAAAAAACTTTCTTCGAGAGCTACGTATTATAAATATTACCATATGGAAAGTGCATAAATTAAAAATTGATTATTTACTTGGCTCTTCTTCATTAATGGTAAAGTATGTTTATAATATTTGTCCAACTATGTGTTCCCTTCTCGGTACTCTAAGCTCCCGGGTCAAGCCTCAACAACAATGATATTAAAGTATGAAATAGGCCAAATTAGAAAGATAATATCACAAGAAAGAATCATTAGAATAACTAAAGATTAATTAGAAGGAAATCAGTCATCCAATATGTTAATCCTATTTTTATAATTATCTTAGGCTTATGAATGTCGATCATATCGACAATAGAACAAGTAGATTTAGGGTCGATGAATCTCAAGCCATAAGAGTTCAAAAAGAAAGTAAAGATCCTCCATCCAATAGTATAAGTGCCAGCATGGATGCTTTCACTAACATGATGATTGCAGTAATACAGTTAATCCAAAATTCCCAAACTCAAGCCAATGGGAGTGAAGGAGCACCAATGGATAAATATCTAAAGTTATTTCAGGAGAGGAAGCTGCCTCTTTTTGTTGATGTAGGGGATTGATTGAAGCTGATAATTAGAATAATATTGACAATATGTTCTACCATACGAAAAAGAAGTAACACTCACTGCATTCGGTTTTGAAAGTGAAGTAGAACAGTGGTGGTAAGGACAGCATCAAGATAAATTTGGTTATTGACTCAACAACATCAATAGATGGGATAATTATGTGTAAAACTTTTAGACTTTGTCCTTCTTTTCCAAAGGAGGCATATACAAGATAAATTTATCAAATTGGGGTAGGGAAACTGATGAATTATGCAGTATTAAGCCGAATTTACTACACTCTCTACATATGCACTGTAATTAATCTTGAATGCTAAAGAAAAGCATCATCCATCTCAATTGAGATTAAAAGAAGTGATCAAACAACCTTTAATTTTGTTGGGAATCAATGATTATTAAGTTCTAGTGGAGAGAATTAGGAAACTAACAATTGATCCGCAAGCCACTCAGAACATAAAGATCCCTAGAAATGAAGAACTACTAAAGGGTCAAAAAATATTCAAACCTCTAAATATGGAAGTCCAAACTAGAAAAAAATCTAAATCCAGTAATGGTGACAGCACAATTAGTATAAAGAACTGTGAAAATTGTGATAAAGTTCACAAAAGTGAATGTTTGTCAGGAACAAACACTTTTTTTTTGGTGCCAATAGCCTGGATAAATAACTAAAAATTTGCCCTAATTTAGAACAAAGCCTGCCGAATAATGTTGCACAACCTCAAAGAAGCTTACGTAAACAAAGGATGTTAGAGTCTAAGACATTAGCTCCAAGCCAGAATCCGACTAGCCAAAACATTTATCCACAAGTTTATGCTCTATCTCAACAGGAGCTAAGGAATCACCTAATATCATCACAAATATGATATTTGAAATAATTTTAGTAAATTTTTAGTTAACATTAAGAATTCATATTATTATAGGAACAATTATCACTCAAAATAAACCTACTAGAATTCTATTTGATTCTAGTGCATCAAATTCATTTATTTTTTGAAGAATTTTCTAAAATTTTTTAGTTAAATACAACTATCATGTATCTAGTCTTATCAGAACTTTTATCAAATGAAATGTACATAAATGTTAGCAGAACATGTCAAGCAACCATAAAGATTTGTTTGAAGTTCAAAATAAATCTACTTTTATTGTCACCACAAGAATTTGACATAATCTTAGCAGAACATGTTGGCAAACATGTCAAGCTATTCTACTCTTGTTTGAAGCATTTTCTTGATATGTCCTGAAAACAATACGATATAAATTCACTGATACACAATGGCATACATATTATTCCTAAATTTTTTTAATTATTATAACTTATAAATACAATTGTTCGCTAAGTTATTTAACTCATTCTTTGATTGAAAATATTCAATAGTATAAATAGATAAAAGACGGGAGTACACATATAGTAGAAAGCTTTCTTCGAGAGCTAGGTTTTGCAAATAATATTAAAAATAATATATGTGATGTACTATCCTATGAAATGTCTTATAAATTTAAAATTAGCCATTTCGTTGGTTCATCTTCATTAATGGTAAAGTGAAAATGTTTATAACATTTGTTCGACTCCAAGCTCTAAGGTTGGGTCGTTACATTGTTAATATATTTTTATAAAATAAATTTTATGTTTCTGTTAACCAACACAAGTTTTTTAATATTTAAAATGAATTCAAGCCTTGGGATATCCCAAGCACTGAGATAACTATAAGCATGCTCATTTTCACAGTTTCATGTTAGAATGACATGATTCATACGGCTTGGCCTTTGTGAAGTTAAATCTGAGTAAACACAACACATGACCCTTCACCAGCATTCAATGTACTAACAACCATCATGTCCACTCCTAGATGGTCTTATTTCTTCTACTACAACTAAAGCCATCCTGGATGTGACTCAAAAATATAAAAAAGAAGACCACTATTAAAACTAATGCATATACAAAACCACAATTGGGTTCATGTAACTCAGATCAAAGTTGTAAACCATCAACATAAATATGAGATCATCAAAATCAATACATAACATGTTTGTCAAGCAATAATACAATTATGCTAACCAATCCGCTAATACCTGCAGAATTGGAAGTGAAGCACTTGTTCTCTTAGCTTGAGCATTCTTCAAAAAATGTGACTCATCTGCAATTACAATCTTAGTGAAAGAAATGAAGTACAATTAGGGGAGACACCATAAGATACATCAAAATAAGAATGAGTATTCTACTTCCAAAAAATTTTCACCAAACAAAATCAGAATGACAAAAGCACAAACATAAATCACAAAAAAGCAGGAAATGTGGAACAATGACCTTGCCTTATTAATAACAAGTCAGACAACTATGAAATGATGATTTATAAATGTTTTTTCAATACAAGTTACATAAAGAAACACGCAAAAAAAAAAAAAAAAAACAATCAAAATTCACAATCAATCAAATTTAACTAACCTAAATGGTCTTATCTTTGACGAAAAATGAAAAATAAATCTATGCACGTCATGCTTTGTCGCATATGCATGCATCGTTTTATTGCTATGCTCACGCGCACCTCACATTATAGTAACTGCCTCGCCTACACACTCATGTCTTGTGGTTGCCTCGCCTGCACACTTGGATCATTATGGTTGTCTCACTTGAATGTTTGTGTTGATGTGGCTACCTTACCTACTCACATATCATAGCTTTGTAGGGTGTATAAATTTAACTTTCAAAGTCAACCGCAGCCTCATGTTGCTTAATCATCACTTGCCATTCTAATGGGATTAAATAAGTACCATTGTTAATAATCAAAGGACTAAATTGGCCTTTCTTGATAGTTTACGTCTATTTTGATCCTTCGCTCTCAAGAAAAAATATCATTAAAAGTAAACCATTAACAAACAACAAAGCTACTAGCGATAATGAACCAACAGTAAAACAAACAAACGAGATATGTTGACCTAGTAAGACTCATTATAAATAGTTGGTTTACATTAAAATGAACTGAACTTAAAAACAACTAAAGCAACCTAAAAACTCAAAATAATAACAACCTTGCCTTAACATTTGCATCTTTTGTTTCCAAGTAGTACAAATCTTAAAATTTTCATCAACTATTTTCAGCTTGTAAACTTTGATTTCAATGAATGGAACACTTCATGCTTCATGTCAACAAATCTATGAATTATCACAGGCATATATGTTACTCTAATGCACAAGATACGTTTAATATCCACCCATAGCTATGGACAGAATCTCACCATTCAAATAAAGTAAAGAGCAAGAGGTGCAACATTGGTTAGTAAGGTTCCGAATGTAAAATTGCAAGGTAAAGACAAAAGAAGAGAATCCAAGGTATTTGTCGCAAGCTCAAAAATGTCTTAAAATTTCTAATTTAAAAATTATGATCACAATGCATTGTATTTTCTAACATTTAATTTCCTAAAGGTCCACTTAGGAAACTTTAAATAAAATTTTGCATTATTATCATATCACCATATTCAAATTTTATATATATTTCTTGTTCACAACATCATTAAACCAAAAAATCAAAATTTTGAGCATATCTTCATGTAAATCATGAAAGTATTGGACAAAGAATCATACAAAGTTATTAAACCTAGACTTAGTAAGATGCTTAACAAGATTAACAAGTTTCTAGGTTGAATTAAATTTCAACAAAATAATTGCACTTTAATCAAACATCACAATTGATTACTTAATCTCCTTTAATTATCCCAATATAGCAACAACAAGCCTTATCCCAGTACGTGGGGTTAACATGAATTCTTTTTCTCCATTGTCATTTAATTTTAATAAAATAAGGTCATTTTTAAACTTCCTAACCAAATCATTGTAGACCTACATCTACCATTTCTTAACATAGGCTGAATCTAATACAACTACTCTCCAAACTAAGTGATTGATTACTTAATCTCCTTTAATTATCCCAATACGTGGGGTTAACATGAATTCTTTTTCTCCATTGTGTCATTTAATTCTAATAAAATAAGGTCATTTTTATACTTCCTAACCAAATCATTGTAGTTCTACATCTACCTTTTCTTAACATAAGTTGAATACATCTATTCTCCAAACTAGGCGATTGGGCGACTGCCGTTATGTGACCAAACCATCAAAGATAACTCTCTCTAATCTTATTTGTCACTAGAGCTACTCCAACCTTTTCACGTATATATTTATTTAACTTTTTGTCTCTAACTATAAAGAAACTCATCCACCAAAACATCCTCATCTCAAAATTTAATTTTATGCTTCTCTTTTAATGGCCAACATTTTGTGCCATAAAGCATTGCAAGTAGGTGTGTAAATTAGTCATGCTGACTCTTGAGCCATCTCGGACTCAGCTCAATAAATGGTTCATGAGTTAAGCTCAATGAACTAACAAGCCAAGCTCAAGCTAACCCCTTCGACTTGTTAGCTCGTAAGCTGGCTCGATTAATAAATATTAATATAAAATATACTTAAAATATATATAAAATTTATATCTTATTCTCTTATATAAAAATAAATTTTTATTACTTTCTTCTAATTTCTTACTTTTTTTTAGTTATTTTTATCATAAAAATGGCTTTAACAAGAATTATTTTCTCTTCCATGCTAAATGAGATGGCTCATGGGCCGGCTTAAACTCACAAAATAAAATTTGAACTTGAACTTGATTAATTAATCAAGCTCAAGCGGAGGGTGATTTGAGCTCGACTCAACTCATTTACACCCCTAATTGCAAGCCTCACCACCACCACCAACAACAACAGGCCTTTATCCCACTAAGTGGGGTCAGCTACATGAATCATTCGTCTTCATTGTGTCCTATTATGTGTCAAATTCTCATTTAATTCAAGTATACAAAGGTCATTTTTTATACATCTTAACCAAGTCTTTTTAGGTCTACCTCTACTCTTCTTTAACATAAATCTAATCTACTCTCCTAATTCGACGTGCTTTATGTGGACAAACCATCTAAGGCTCTCTTTAATCTTATCTCAGGAGCTACTCCAACTTTTTCCAACATACTCATTTCACATTTTATCTCTAAGAGTAAAGCCACTCATCCACTCATCATCCTCATCTCGCTTAACTTAGTCTTATGCTTCTCTTTTATTGGCCAACATTCTGTCATTGCAGGTCTTACCATCATCTTATATAATTTTTTCTTAAGTTTAAGTAGAACTTTGCTATCACACAATAGACCAGATGCATTCCTCCACTTCAACCATCCAACTTGAATTCTACTAATAACATCTCCATCTATTTCACCATTATTTTGAATAATAGAGCCTAAATATCACGATAAATCTTATTAATAACTTGTTCACCAATGTCACACACTACTAGAACTTCTTAAAATTACATTCCATATTCGCTTTAGATCTACTTAAATAAAACCTTTAGACTCTAATGTTAAACTCCATAATTCAAGTTTCTCTTGAACTCCCTCATAGTCTTATCAACAAATCATCGACAAAAAGCATACACCAAGGTACATCTTCTTCCGTAAATGCTAGTAAGAACATCCATAACTAAAGCAAAAAAGATAAGGGCTTAAAGCTGATCCTTGATGTAATCCAACTAAAATAGGAAAATATTTTGTCAATCCTCCTTGTGTTTGGACAAAAGTAACAGCTCTAGTATACATATCCTTAATTACTTGAATATAAGCAATATTAACTCATTTCTATTCTAGAACTCTTCAAAGAATATCTCTTGAAATTTTATAATAAGTTTTCTCTAAATCAATAAATATCATATGTAGAACCTCCTTACTTCCTTTATACTTCTCCATCAAACCTCTCAACAAAAGTATAGCAATCATAGTAGATCTACCTGGCATGAAACCAAACTGATTGTGAGAAACTTTTATATCACATCGTACCCTATGCTCAATTACTTTCTCCCATAATTTTAATGTATGACACATTAACTTAATTCCTCTATAATTTGCACACTCTTGTGCATCACCTTTATTCTTAAATATAGAACCAACAAACTCTTTTTTTTCACGTCTTTTAGTCTTTAAAATAACATTAAAAGATTTGTAAAGAAATTCTTAATCTCCTAAACATTTTCACACTTCTATTGGAATAACATCAGTCTACTATTTTTTCACATTTCATTTTCTTTAAAGCTTCTCAACAGTTACTAATATGACGATAAAATAAAATTTTATTTATGTTTAGGGTATTAAGGTTGCTAAAATCAATTATCTTTCGGATCATCTTGAAAAGTTTATCAAAATACCTCATCCACCTATTTCAATATCCTTAAAAGACTTTATTATTTTTATTCTTAATCACCATTAAATCTTTCTTCTCCTATCTCTTTGGTTGGCTAACTTATACATAAATCTTTCACCTTGTTTGGTATCCAATCTATTGTATAAATCACTAAAAACTAAATTTTTTACATCATATATTATTTTCTTAGAATCTCTCATTTTATATCTTTCCTCTCAGGTTTTTTTCATCTAAACCATTTTATAATAATCTTCTTATTTCTTATCTTTTATTCAGACTCATCCCTATTTTATTAAAAAAAGCGTTTTTTATTTCTTAATTTCTTCATAACATTATTCCATGAACATCTCTAAGCTCTTGTCGCTCTTAAAAATATTTTTATTTATATTTTTAAGTGTCTCATCTAATCTAGGCGATAATTTGATTTATTTTTCCTCTTTATAATCTTTCATCTTAAAATTTAAAACTAACAATCGATGTTGGGTCTTAAACTTTCACTTGGAATGGCCCTGATCTTTCTGATCCAAACGATCTATTTTTCTTATCAAAAATAATCAATCAGTGTTTTCTTATAATTTTATAAGTAATAATATGTTCATCTCTTTTCTTAAATAAAGATTAACAACTACAAATCATAAATTTAAGAAAAAATTTAATATAGTCCCCTACCTTCTTTCACTCCAAATCCATACCATAAAATCTTTTGAAAATCTTCTACCTCGTATGTATTTAAATCTCCTCCAATAAATACTTTTCTTGAGATATCTTTTGTATTAATCCTCTAATTCATTCATAATTTTTTTCTTTGAGCTTACATCCAAACCTACTTGAGATAAACACTTATAACATTGATAATCTTAATATCAACAATAATCTTTAAAATTTATAATTCTATCTCCACATCTATTAATATTTATAACATTATCCTTCAAACTTTTATCTATAATCACTTTCTTTTAGTTGAACTTCTCGAAAATCAAAGTTTAAAACCAAACTATCAATCTCTTGACCTTCTCCCCAACCCATTTAGTTTTAACACATAAAATATTTATCTTTTCATGAACCATAATATCTACTAATTCCATTAATTTTACCGTAAGTACTATATTCCAAGATTCTAACCTAATTCTAGTTTCATGGATTAACTTATTTGTCTGCATCCGTCCATAATGTGAGAACCATTGCTTATTTAACCGTGATCGATGCGCACTTTTTTTTTTCATTCAAACCATTCTGTGGCGTCTGGGACTCCCACCATTTTATAAATTTTTCCTTATGTAAAAGCGTTAATTTTCTATCACATGATAGGCACAAAGCATTCCTCCACTTCAACCATCCAACTTGAATTCTACTCATAACATTTGCATCTATTTCACCATCACTTTGAACAATAGACTTAGATATCTAAAACGTTCACTACTTTTAATAACTTGATCACCCATTGTCACAGCCCTGTCATAAAATTTTTTACAACTAAAATTACACTCCATGTATTCAATTATAGATCTACTCACATGAAAGGCTTTAGAATCTACGGTTGACCTTCAAAATTCAAGTTTTTTTTAACTCCCTCTCTAGTCCTATCAACCAAAAACATACACCAAGTTACATCCTCCTAAAAATGTCTAGTAAAAACCTCCAATAACTAAAGTAAAAAATATGGGTTTAAAGTCAATCCTTGATGTAATCCAACTAAAATAGGAAAATATTTGGTCAAACCTCCTTGTGTTTGAACACAAGTGGTAGCTCTAGTATACATGTTCTTAAAGACTTCAATACAAGTAAATATTAACTCTTTTCTTTTCTAGAACTCTCTAAAGCACTTCTCTTAGAACTTTATCATATGTTTTTCTTTTAACTATCTTAATATGGCAATTAATTTGTGCATGATAAACAAAATAAAAATTTTAGTTGTGTTCCTATCTTCTCTTCCAAAAGTAATTTGTGAATCTTGTCTTTGTCGAAAACAATAGTTTTAGAAAATTTATGCCATTTTTTACATCTTTAAAATATAATTTGTCTATATGAGAAGCTTCAAATATTTTATAGCATAAAATAAAATGATTTTTTATAGAAAAAAGATCTATTGCAACAAAAACATGATCAATTTTCCTTAAGGCGCATGGTAGTCTCAAGACAAATACATGAAAACATATTCCCAAAGTTTACAAGGAATAGTCTTAAGGTATATAAAACCCCATGCTAGTTATTTCCCTTGCTTGTTTGGAAAATCCTACATTGTTAAACAATTCACACTCCTTTCTTTTAAGACTCTCCCAATAATATATATATATATATATATATATATATATATATATATATATATATATATATATATATATATATATATATATATATATATATATATATATATATCCATCAGTAATAGTTTCATCCTGATCAAAAGGTCCTACAATACCAATAACATGTAACTACCAAAATAGTGAAATCTCTCAAAAATGAATTAAGAAATGCAAAGCTAAGTCCACAAAAAGAAATCCATCCTTAATCATTAAATTTTGTTAAACAAACATAAGTCTTAATTAAAAGTTATGGAATATTTTATAAAAAACTTAACATTTTGCACAACCCCCCTTCACGTGATCAAAGATTGTCACTTAACTTCCATTTTATGCAAGATGACAACTACTCTACTTAATGCATCAAACTTACTTTCAACCATAATACAATTACATCACAAGTGTGGATTCCTGTGAAAATTCAACCACACAGCACCATCTATGTATTAGTATCTTTTGTCAATTCAAATATTTTAAGTCTAGATGATCATAATACAATATATTCCTTAGATAACAAGTAATATCTCCAATATAGAAGTGATTGACCGACAACATAAAAGTTCATCATAATCTCAATATCTTTGCTTCTCTAATTCAATTTTTCAATGAAGTGAGCTCATACATCTCACTTGGCACAAGAATCCCCTAATACTTAAACGTCATATATCATAAAAACCTCAAATACTTTACTAAAATTAGACAATTTTAGTACTAATGTATTTGTAGAAATCAAAATAAGTAAATTGTATCAATTTAAACTCTTCATTTTTAAGGAAATTTGAAATTGGTGTCAATTACAATATTAAATACCTTAATAAATTGAGCAGTAAGAGGAGCGTTTATGAGAAATAGAAAAATCATGTGTTGGATCAATAAAAAGCTGGGTGTGTATAATAGGATAGCATTGTTCGTATAAAAATTAATTTTACACTGTTATTTTTTTCAGAGATCAATAAAAAATCTTAGTGTGGATTTGCAAAAAAAGAGAGGACATACAATGAAAGCAAGAAAAAGAAGATAAGGATTTGCTCTTATGTTTTATACCATCTATATTCCATGAAATCAAATTGGAGCATATAAAAGTGGTGGAATAGTGGAACTAATAAAAAAAGAAGGGGTGTGACGATGGGAGGGATGGAGATATAGGATTAGAAAATTCATAGAGATTTCTCAAGTTCTATGCAATGTCCTTTAAGCATTTGAAGAAGAGTTCAACCTTAAAAACAAAAAAGGATAGAAACCTCAACATCTAGAGAGCCGAAATACTAATGGCTGTGAAACATTCAATGATCAACTGAAGCTACAAATGACCAAGAGAATTTTTTCATAGAGGGGGCTATGAACACGAAAATACTAAAATAACTTTGATAAATGGCTAATGGCATAAGTTGCATAAACAAAAAAAATGAACTACCCTAACCAAATTAACTAAAACATGCCAAAACAAAATAAAGATGATTGAACAGAATAAATGAGTTGTAGTAGAACAAAATAAATATTGTGACTTTTCTTAACGGGTTGCATCAATGATATTCATAACAAAGAAAAAAACTGAAAGGAGATAAATACATAGGGAAATGCATGCCAAATAGTTCATCAAAAAATACTTCCAACATATATTATAATCACATTGCATGTATGCTGTACACAGAAAAGGATGAAGTGTTGAAGACAAAGAAAAAATGGCGAACCTTAAATGCAGAAAATAGAAGGATATTTTGTAATTTAGGGACTGTATCATATGATACTACATTGAAAGTGCCATCCAGTTGTATAGCTACCTTCTGGCTTGAGTAAACTATTTTATAACCTCCTCTATTTGATCCAGCTTGAGATAAGACTACCTGCAAGCATTACAAGCAGAGAGAAATAATAAGAATATTAGCAAGCATTAGTGGTAGGTAAACCTTATGTCAATATGTGCATGACACATTTGTATGTTAACTCCCATTGCTTTCTTATGGTGTGATGTACTCTCAATTAAAGGAACATTATTGCTAGGTTCAACAACTTATAGTAGTGAAGAAAAAATGTATAAATGGAAAAAAAAATCAAATCGAATCTAAACACAATTCTGACCAATGATATAAGCTAAAAAAATCAACCATCCATTTTTTCCATTAAATCCACAACAAACAAGAATGAACCAATCTATGCTTAAAAACAGTGTAGTGAAATCTATCAAAGTAACGAGATCTAAGAGAGAAGTCTCTAGAGGACCACATATGATGTATTAAAGGAAAAAAAGAGAGCTCTTGAAAAATCTTGGAACAAAACATATTAGCTATCATCACACTTAAAATGAGATGAGAAATTAAGAAGGATCTTGATTTCTTATAAAGTTTATGCATAATAATCACCATTAAGTTGTTTTCATATCTAATAATGTCATGTAAATTCAAATAGTTTCGGAATGTTGTATACAAAAGTATGAAACAATATTGAATCATTGCTTGTCTCACTTATAGTTATCATATTCATGTCTTATGTCTTGCTTTGTATATCTTAGCTAGTAGATTTCACCTATTGAGTTTGTTCTTGCAACCTCACGCTTATTGATTTTATAAATTATAGGATTATTATTTTAGGTTTAGGGTAACTATTTGTGTATGCTAGAATGAGTTTCTCGCTTACCATCGAAGTAAAAATGCTTATTTTAACTCAATAAACAAATAATTGGGAGAGTCTAGCAAAAGTAACATCCACTTGAATTGGTTTGCCAAAAAAATGATTAAAAAAGATTATAATGCAGACTAAATGATAAAATAGATACTAACATAAGGGAAAACTGCCCCATATTAGGGTAACAAGAAGTTTCGGAGAAGTATTTCAATACAAGGATCACTTATGAATGCATATCAAAAGACAATTTATATGATATAAACAAGAAAAAAAATCTACAATAATTTGCTTGTAAAGATTATATGATAAGCACGTGATGATAATTAAGAACTACAAAGAATTCATAAATCAAATATTAAATTGCAAATATAGAAAAAAGTATTAAATTGTAGATAATCTCCAAACTCAAGCTGCCAAATAAAAATTTACCTGAGTGAATAAAAATAATGTTGTTTAAATCATAAATCTCAACCCAAAAAAAGATAATAAATTTATTATGTAAGGCATTGAGTGGCTTGTTACAAGAAATATCTGAGGCATATTAAAAGAATGAAGAATAGCTAATCAACAGATCTTGCCGCAAAGAACAATTCCACTAAAACATCAGAAAAACACAAGTGGGCACAATAACCTCAACATGGAGAGTGCAGAAGCGACAAGATTAAACAAAATTGTAGGAATAATGGACCATCGGGAACAACAGGAACAAAAGATGTCAAAGAATGGTCGATGAAAGCATCATACTAATCCATTAGAGAATTTATTAAAACTAAAACAAGGAGCAAAAAATGTATAATATCACAGGATCACTTACATCATGCATACCTGACAACGAAAGGAACTTTATCCTCCCTCAAAAATAAAAAAACAAGACATCAAGATAAAAATGGAAGAGAGGCATCAGTAAAGACAAAGGGTGAGTCATCAACTCTAGTGCCAAAAAGAATTGCAACGGTAACAAAGAGTTAATGGAAACACCTAATTACTAAAGTGAAGACAAAATCCATAAATGATGGTGAAACGGATGAAGACCTTGCAGCATTGCAGAGGCCAAGGTATGGGTGCAGATGGTGGATGACCACTACACACAAAGTGCAACAAGAAACTCTAGTGAGGAGTGAATGAGTAGCACATCCATAATTCATGATAAAGCATACTACCACATTTAACAAAAGAATGGTGTACAACAACAACAACGAGCATTTATCTCACTATATGGGATCGGCTATATGAATCATTCTCCATTGTGTCCTATTAAATGTCAAATTCTCATTTAATCTTAATAAACTAAGGTCATTTTCATACATCCTAACCAAGTCTTTTAGGCCTACCTCTACCTTTCTTAACATAAGGTGAATCTAAACAAGATTTTCTTGTTTCACACCATTCTTTTGTTAAAGGAATCATGACATGAATCCTTTAACAAAAGAATGGTGTAAAATAAGAAAATCTTATATGTGTGTTTTACCAAACATTTAATGCAATTTCTATAATAAATTTGGACACAATGATTTAATTTGTGCATTTATAAAAATCATGATTTAGAATAGTTCAACATCACATGTACTAGTTCCTAAAACATTACTTTAAGTTCTTTGCCACCTACACATGATTTGAATGCATTAGATAGTAATTCTAGTGGATTGAGACTCATTTGGGAATCAAAAATAAATAATTGAAGTATTTGATGTAGCATATTGATTTGGATCGAAATTCAGAGGTTCATGATTAGTAAGATTTAAAATATTATATCTAAAATAATATTTTAGAATGTATGATATAAGATTAAATTTTGATAAAAACTAAACCACCTTACTTTTATTTATGTTTAGATTACCTTAAGTCTTAGACATTCATAACTAGATTATGTTTCGAATCAAATACTTAAGTTCTTCAAAAAAGTATAAATCTTGTTTCTCGTATGCTCATATAGTTTATATAACAGCAAATAGACTTTATCCCACTCATAAATCATTTTTCTCCGCTATCCTATTAAGTGTCATATTCTCATTTAATAAAATAAGATCATTTTTTATACTTCTTAACCAAGTCTTTTTAGGTTACCCTCCATCTTTCTGAACATAGACTGAATCTAATATATCTACTCTTCTAACTAAGTTAACAGGCGATTGACATTTTTTGTGACCAAAATCATCTAAGGAGACTCTTTTTAATCTTATTTATCATTGGAGCTACTCCAACCTTTTCACATATATAATTGTTTCTCATTTTGTCTATTAGTGTAAAGCCACTCATCCACCTAAGCATCATCTCACTAGTACAACACTTAATTTTATGGTTCTCTTTTACTGGGTAACATTATGTGCCATAAAGCATTGCAGGTCTCACCCCAACTTATAAAA
The DNA here is from genome assembly GCA_021442155.1 of Cymbidium sinense. NCBI lineage: Eukaryota > Viridiplantae > Streptophyta > Magnoliopsida > Asparagales > Orchidaceae > Cymbidium > Cymbidium sinense. The sequence continues at coordinate 126,436,205 of CM038218.1, forward strand.
TGTTCCCTTAAGTCTAAGTAGTACATTTCTATCACTTCAACCATCCAACTTGAATTTGACTAGCATCCCCATATATTTCATCATCACTTCAAGCAATAAACCCGAAATATCTAAAACATTCACTCTTTTTAATGACTTCTCACCCATTGACACAAGCCTCTAAATCTTCTACAACTAAAATTACACTCCACATATTAAGTTCTAGATCTACTCAAATGAAAGCTTTAGACTCTAAAGTTGGCTTCCATAATTTAAGTTTTTTTTTAACTGTTTCTCTAATAAAGAATATCATTAGGAAAAAGCACACACCATGGTACATCCTCCTGTAAATGTCTAATTAGAACATCCTAATAAAGCAAAAAAAATAAGGGCTTAAAATTGATCCTTGATGTCATCCTATTGAAATAGAAAAATACTTGATCAATCCTTCTTATATTTGAACACAAGTAACCGCTCCAGTAAGCATATCCTTAATGACTTAAATATAAGCAATATTAACTCCCTTTTTTTCTAGCACTTCTTTTAAAACTTATCATATGTTTTCTCTAAATCAACAAATATAATATGTAGATCCTCTCTACTCGCTCTATACTTCTTTATCAAACCTCTCAACAAAGGTATAATAGACCTACCAAGCATTGCTCCAAACTATTTTTGAGAAACTTTTGCATCATGCTGTAACTTATGCTTAATCACTCTCTCACATAATTTTAACTTATAACGCATTAATTTAATTCTTTTATAATTTGCACACTCTTTTGCATCACCTTTATTCTTAAAAATACAAACCAACAATCTTTCTTCACTCATCTGTCATCTTTTATCTTTAAAGTAATATTAAAATATTAATAAGCTAAGAGATTTTCTAATCCCCAAAGCATTTTCATAATTCTCTTAGAATATCATTAAGTTCTGCTTCTCCGCACTTCATTTTCTTTAAAAAAAACCCCAACTTCAATTTGACTAATACGATAATAAAAATAAAAACCTATATTTTTATTTAGAGTATTAAGATCACTAAAGTCAATCATATTCTCACAACCTTCATTGAAAAATTTATCAAAATATTTGATCCACCTATGTTGAATATCCTCAACTAGAATAATATTTTATAATCTTCATTCTTAATATATTTCATTTGAACTAAATATTTACTTTTGCTATTTCATTGTTTGACTCTTATACATATATTTTTTGCCCTCTTTCGTATCCAATCTATTATATAAATCACTAAATATTAAACTTTTTTATCACATTGCTTTCTTATAATCTCTACAGATCACTATATATTTCCTACTATATATTTCCGATCCTTCGAATTTTAAATCTAAACTAACTTTTATAATAAAATTTCTTATTTTTTATATTTTCTTGCACATTTTGACCTCAGTATCAACTATTTTTACTAATAAGAATTTTTTCTTTTGATTCTCCAAGCACATTTTTACAACTTCTTAATATCACTTAGTATTTTTTTCGCACATAATATTAGCTTTCTCATGAACATCTCAAATCCTAAGATATTGTAACTTTCTTTTTAAAATATTTTTATTAGCATTCTTTAAATACCGTCATCTAATCTTACAATAATGTTTCATTTATTTTTCATCTTCCAACACTTCATCTTAAAATCAAAAACCAATAGCAGATGTTGAGTATTTAAACTAAATATTTTTATTTACATGTAATCTTTTAATCTGTTAAGAAAGGTAGAGGTAGACCTAAAAAGACTTGGTTAAGATGTATAAAAAATGATCTTAGTATACTTGAATTAAATGAGAATTTGACACATAATAGGACACAATGGAGACGAAGGATTCATGTAGCCGACCCCACCTAGTGGAATTAAGGCTTGTTGTTGTTGTTGTTGTTGTTGTTGTTGTCATCTTTTAATTTTGATTCATACTTTAAGATTATATAGTGTAGCTTCTATTTATGTAAGCAAGCTTATTGTTTATATTTGAAAAATAAATTACATTATGGTAAATAATTTATTTTAGAAGTGTATAACATTTTCTTCTTGAACTAGAATTGATTAATATTGAAGACCCCAAGTGACACACAGATGGTGTAATTAAATTCATATAACTTGGTTAAGTCAAAGGGACCTTATCTACCTAAATTATGAAAACAAAAGTATAAATGCATATAATTAAACTAATTCAAGCACATGCAAGATGGTAGCTAGTATGAATTTCATCTAATATTTGTCTAATATTTGTCCTTATTGTTAGCTTTTGATCTAAAGTATAATTGATATAATTGACTCCAATAGATTTTGGCATCATAGATAGCCCTATGAACATATATAATAAGTTATACTTAGTCGGTGATAAAGACTCATATGTAGAAGTTTTAATGCATTAAAATGATTACCATTTGATATATAGATCATCTAAATATGAAATTGATCCCCTTATATGAGCTTGCAAAATATTTTATACAATTAGAATAATAATTGAAACCTCAATTATTCAAAAATTCATAAACATGAGCTTCAATTAGTGGAAGAATGCATAATGCGTTCGACAAAGTGAACTTTTTGAAGCCTTTGAGCAATCTCTACCTTAGTCAATTTAAGTTTTAATTTGTTATTTCCATTTATATATTTGCAATCATGTAGTATTGAAATTTAGTGTTTCCTACAATAAGTTTATTGTCTCGTACAAGGCACCATAGCCTTGGAAGGATTATAGAGATACTTTTGGCAAGAACCAAGAAGGGAGTTTTCCTAACCCTTAAAAGATAAGAAAGTTAACATAGGAATAAGTTATACTCATCAATTATGACGGATAGTAAGGACGTATAAAAAGTAATTCACCAATAGAGAGATTCATTTTCCACTAGAGACGGAATTCTAAAAGAAGTAAATTAAGTATAATTCTAGGTGTGATGGCAAAAATATATAAAAAAAATTGTTTGTTAGATTTACTTTTTTGCATTATTTATTTTCTTGGTTTGTTTTTATGTTCATGAGTTGATTGGATTATTGAATGCCTATATGATTGTATGTTAAATAAGCATTATGTTTGTAATTAATATTTATATACTCACACATAAAGCATAGCATCCACATATCACCATCAAAAATGGACCTATGTGTTAGGATGCACTTATAGGTAGCATCTTATGCTTACAGATATATTTGTTAGTTCACTTGAGTGAAAATATCAATATGATGCTTAGAAATTGATAGCTCACTAGTATTACCTATTAAGCATAGTTTAGATTGAAATTGTGTGTTTGGTTGTTTATATTTTATTTATATTAAACATTTAATTTAGTACATTGAATTATAAGAGTTTGCAAGCAACTCTAGATGCTAACTACACAACCAATTCACCTTATATCCCTTCCCCATAAAGCATAGCATCCACATATCACCATCAAAAAATGATATGTGGACCTCTCGTTAGGATGCACTTATAGGTAGCATCTTATGCTTACAAATATATTTGTTAGTTCACTTGAGTGAAAATATCAATATGATGCTTACAAATTGATAGCTCACTAGTATTACCTATAAAGCATAGTTTAGATTGAAATTGTGTGTTTGGTTGTTTATATTTTATTTATATTAAACATTTAATTTAGTACATTGAATTATAAGAGTTTGCAAGCAACTCTAGATGCTAACTACACAACTAATTCACCTTATCTCCCTCCCCCATAAAGCATAGCATCCACATATCACCATCAAAAATGATATGTGGACCTCTGTGTTAGGATGCACTTATAGGTAGCATCTTATGCTTACAGATATATTTGTTAGTTCACTTGAGTGAAAATATCAATATGATGCTTACAAATTGATAGCTCACTAGTATTACCTATCAAGCATAGTTTAGATTGAAATTGTGTGTTTGGTTGTTTATATTTTATTTATATTAAACATTTAATTTAGTACATTGAATTATAAGAGTTTGCAAGCAACTCTAGATGCTAACTACACAACCAATTCACCTTATATCCCTCCCCCATAAAGCATAGCATCCACATATCACCATCAAAAATGATATGTGGACCTCTGTGTTAGGATGCACTTATAGGTAGCATCTTATGCTTCTGATATATTTGTTAGTTCACTTGAGTGAAAATATCAATATGATGCTTACAAATTGATAGCTCACTAGTATTACCTATCAAGCATAGTTTAGATTGAAATTGTGTGTTTGGTTGTTTATATTTTATTTATATTAAACATTTAATTTAGTACATTGAATTATAAGAGTTTGCAAGCAACTCTAGATGCTAACTACACAACCAATTCACCTTATCTCCCCACCCCACCATTATTTGTTAGCCAACAATGATAATAAGTGAACCATCTATAACAATATTTTTTTATTTCCATGACATGAGTTATATATACTGAATCTATTCAAACTATGTCAAGTGAATAGTAATTCCATAATCCATTATCCAAAATTGTTAAATTAAGAATCTAAGGCAATAAAGCATAAGAAATAGGACTCTTCCCTAATTGAGCCACTAAGCATGTACTAGACGATATAATAAGAGTTGAAAATTTTTATTTTATCGTTGACTTCTTGGACTTCGTTAGCAGTAGAGTTTCTTGAGATTACTCACCATGTATAAAATTGACTAGGTTATGTGGTTAGTCTTAAAACCCTCCATTATGATGAGAACTTGAGCTTTCTCTGTATAGCTTAAGATTGTTCTCTCTTTTGTTGTTGACTTTGTGCAAAAAGTGCATTAGATTACTTCACTATCAATTGCCCTTGTACATTCCGATTGGTTTTTTTTCAGCTTCATAATCAGTAGGCACTATAAAAACTATGGCTATTTTTTTGCAGTTTGAAAGTCGAGCATTATTGTTCTCCAAATCTCAACATTGAATTATTACAAAGGTTTCATAACAAAACATCTTTGCATCTTTTCATAACTCCTAAACATGAATTTGATCAATTATGCATTGAGGCCTGCAATAAATTCAAAAGTTTCCTTCCAAACTTCTTAAGCATTGCAGCATATCACTACATTTTATTTTTAATGTCTTCAAAATGATTCAATGCCAACCAAAAACAATTCATTAGATTATAGAATTTTGTGACTATTTATATGAATTTGATGAGATTCTAGTCTTTATTTCAAGAAGTGGCGAGGAACATGCAATTCCCATCTATGGCTACATGCATTCAACTACAAAACCAGAAAATAATCATGATAGAATATTCCTCATCCCAAATATGAATTTAGGATTTTCTAGACTTGGACCATCTCTAATCGGATTGTTTAGCTTCCCTCTACTTTTTAAAATATTTTTACAATTTGAGACCATTATTGATACTTTATTCTGTTTAGTCAATACAAGGGGGTTGATATTTGACGTTCTCAAAATTGATGGATTATACACGGACTCGGCAATGCTTCCAAATTGAATATCAAAGCCTTCTAACATTCTAAATAAGAAAAGGGAAAATGCTAAAAAGATAGATATGCCCTAATAATTCATAATTAAGATGAAAAGCCCTCTAGAACTCCGCAATGTAAGCTCTCAACGGAGAAGGATGCAAAAGATTAGCAAGGAGGGTAAATAATCTTGAGGGGAAAACAGATAGTAAACAATAATGATACAAATTGGCAGAAAAAAATTATGCAAACGTGGTCAAATACCATGCGAAAAAGATGATTCACTGTTTCTTAGGAAACAAATAACATTACAAATTTGTACATGGAGGTAAGCTTAGATAATTTAAGAAAAATTTAATCCTTAAATTAATCCCTAAAAATCATAAAATTTTTTTGAATTTGGTGGAACCTAAAAAAAGAAAGAATAAATGTAGAATAAAAATAATCAATGGGGAATTGTATATTGTAGATTTAGCTATTCCAGGAAAGGAAAAAATCTATAAGAAGATTTCAGATTTCTAATTGTAGATTTCAGATTTTAACAAGTTATTAAATGAAAAATTAAACATAGCACGGGTTTGGCATGTCAGTTAATCAATATGCCTACTCTGTGGGGATGCCATTGTTTCTAATCCAATGTAATTAAAAACCGGCAGAGTCAATAAACCGGGAGTAAAACAAAAACAGCCATTAAAATCCAATTACATGTCAACGAACATCACTGGTGAAAAGCAAATACTGTAAAATTTTGTTTCAGTTACATTGGAATTACAATATCGTGTTAGGACATAGAAGTTCTGAGAAAATTTGTCAAGAACATGCCAGTATATCTCCTGGAGGAATGTCAAGCCATTGCTGAATCATCTACAAACAGAATGATATGTGATTTAATAAGAATCACTGTCAAATTCTATAAAGAAAAGGAACTTAAAGGTCAACATCTTTAACTGAAAATAAAAGCATAGATAGGCTTTCATAAAAGTCTTACAGATGCCCAATGCAAACGCAAGGATGAGGGTGTCAGAACAAGGACCGGCCAGGATTCACAAAGGCTAGAAGCAACAGCAAGTGCCTGCACTGACCAAAAATCAAGAACTATTCAATTAAAATTGGAAAAATCAAAGTAAAATTATTCTGATAATAAAAATGATGGCCAATATATACTCTAATTAAGAAACAGAAATCTTCATCGTGTTTGATTAACTTACAGTTCAAATTCATTCTATCCTAGGCTGCAACCATAAAAAGTTGTGCCAGCTATCTAGTGACAAATTCTAATCATTTTCATTTTCCATGAGAATCAAAGGTGAATCTCACAAAAAAATTTGAGATTAAGTATAACAGTAATGCTCACCATAATAAACAGAAAAAAGATTCGCTTTAATAACAAGAATTCAAAAAAAGGAAAAAAAAATCCAAATGCTGATTGACAAAGAAAAGGGTTTAAGACCAAATTGATCTCTCAACTATTTATAAAGAACTAATTTAATCCCAGATTAAACATGATGGTCGACTATTGATTAGAGGCAAGTTAGCCAGGTAGTGCGTGTGTGAATGAAAATAAGAAGAGGATATGATTTATTAGTTATCTATTTCTTTTTATTTTTTGTTATCCTGAAAATACCTTGCAGTATTCATTATTTCTCTACAACTTTTCGTTAAATTACAAATAGAAGGACAAACTTGATCCCTGATCAAATAGTCAATGGACCAAATTGATCCTCCTGTTTAGTCTAGGACAAAATTGGTCCTTCATAAATAGTTGAGGGATCAATTTGATCCTAAACCCACAAAGAAAATCCCAATTTGGCCTTTCTTTGAAGTAGGTAATGCTTGCTTAATGATCTGCTTTTTCACGCATATGCAGGGTCGTATATAGCAGAATTAACGGAGAGCCTTCAAATTCAGTCAAATTCAACACCAGAAATTGAATACTAAAAATTAAGGGAGAACCAAACACTTTTGGAGAACTGGATTTTCGTGAAGACCTGTTCCAAGCAGCACATTACCCCTATTTTTCATTCGATCTTTCACTGCTAGGGATTTTCTTGCTCGTTACTGCAAGGAGGGATAGAAGTGCAGTCTAACTTAACTTCAGAAAATAAAACAAAATTAAAAAAATCAAAAATAAAAACTGAAGGACCTGAGTGGGAAAATGAACTTACAATTTCCGCTTGAACCAAAAACCAGGCTACTTCAGATTCTCTATAATTCAATAAATTTTTTCCTTCCAATTTCTCAATTCTTGGATAGATAACTACCTATTTGATCCCAATAGTGCAGAAGGTTGGCTGGAAGATTTCGTCTAAAGCATGGAACAGTGATTGTAGATTACAAAGATTACAAAATTCGGCCAAGAGCAAGAAAAGAACCAACATAGCCAAAGAACCCACATAACCAGAACCTTCAAGAATGTCGTGCTTGGGAATATAGAGTTGGCAGTACCAGATTATTCCTATTCATTTACTTGGTGTCAATCGTTATAACCTGATAGAGTAGCTGTGTGTTTATAGTTCTGTATTAAGTTTTTTTTTTTAAAGAGATATTGATCATATTGGAGACTTAAATTAGTAAACCTATATCTAAGTGTCAATTGGTTAAAGTTTTGAAGTTAATGTCTGGGAATTTCCTTGTGGATATCTGGGTGGAGTTGGGTTTTGTTTGTAAGAATTTACTTATCTATATATTTATGTTAGCAGTGTATTTTTAATAATTTTTTAGTCTCTAGTGATTGCTGGTTATCTTTTATTAGGTCATACCTGAAAATATGATATATAAGCTATTCATGATGAATTTAAAAACACATAAGCTAGAGTATACATCAACAACAACAACAATAAGTCATTATCCCACTACATGGGGTCAGCTACATGAATCTTTCTTCTCTATTGTGTCCTATTAGGAGTTAAATTCTCATTTAATTCTAATAAATAAAGTCATTTTTTATACTTCTTGACCGAATCAATTTAGATCTACCTCTATCTTTCTTAAAATAGGCAGAGTCTAACACATCTACTCTCCTAAGGTCATTGAACAGTCGACGTTTTATGTGACCAAATCATCTAAGGCGACATTGGAGCTACTCCAACCTTTCCACATATATCTAAGAGGTTGTTTGGATGCCTAAAAAGAAATGCAATATAAAAGGAAAGCAGTGTAAAATGAATGTAATGTATTTGAATTACATTAAGTTGTTAGCTTGAAAACTCTACAAATATATGAGTTTGTTTTTTTTGTTTGATAGAACAAATGTAATGTAAAGTATTTTTGGAGTTGTGAGTGGCAGTAATGGCGGACTCCGCAAAATGGTAACAGAACGGCCGATCGGCGGACGGCATCCCCAGAACAGCGGTGGCGGCTACTACCAGCAGTGAGCAAGGGTGGCCGGCGACGAGCTACGGGCGAGGGCGGCGGCAGCAGATAGTGGTGACCAACGAAAAGCACCACAATGGCGGAGGGCAACGATGATTCACTTTACACGAGCTGGTGTATTTGAAATTCGCTCAAATCAAGCGAATTCCAAATACAACAAAATTAACTCTTCCAATGTATTCTAAATACAACATATTATTTTGAAATTTTACTTTGCACCATGACAAACACAAAATTAAAATCTCCTGTATTTACTTTATTTTATGCTCAAAGTTCAGCAAACCAAACAACCCCTAACTGTAAAGCTACTCATCCACTCGAGCATCCTCATCTCTGCAACATTTTTGCTGCTCTTTTACAAGTCAATATTCTGCGCCACAAAGCATTGCAAGTCTCATCACCATCTTATAAAATTTTATCTTGTCTAAGTTGTACATTTCCATCACACAACAGGCCCGATGCATTCCTCCATTTCAACCATCCAATTTGAATTCTACTAATAACATCCTCATCTATTTCACCATCACTTTGAACAATAGATTTGAGACATCTAAAACATTCACTCTTTTTAATAACTAGATCACCCATTTCCATAACCTCACTGGTAGATCTTCTACAACTAAAATTACACTCCATGTATTTGATATTAGATATACTCAAATGAAAGCCTTAAGACTTTAATGTTGGCCTTCATAATTCTAGTTTATCTTGAACTCCTTCTATAGTCTTATCAACAAGAAGAATATTATCAGCAAAAAGCATACACCAAGGTACATTCTCTTGTAAATGTCTAGTAAGAACATCCTTAACTAAAACAAAAAAGATATGGGTGTAAAGCAAATCCTAGATGTAATCCACTGAAATAGAAAAATACTTGGTCAATCTTCCTTGTGTTCGAACATAAGCGATAGCTCCAGCATATATATCCTTAATAATTTCTATGTTAGACTACAAAGAAAAAGTTGTAATAATGCCTATAAGAGATTCTCAAAAAATAAAAAACCATCTAGATTTAATCATATTATTTCAAAATCCATGTTTCTTAAAACTATGTGAGAAGCAACTAAAATATATGCCCTTGTAGTCATATAAGAAAATCAAATCAAGAGAAACATTCCCGACAAAGCTAAGCCATTATTAGAAAAATTCTATGATGTTTCCCTCCTAGATCACCTCCAGGTTTAGCTACTTTGTGAGATATCTAGTATATGATTGAGTTTTCCTTCGAGTTGTGATTCTTCATCTCCATTACTTACTGAATGAAATTGAAGGAGTATGAAGAGTTGCAAAGAATCTAATTTATGAGTGCCACCTCTTACGCAATAAATGCTCAACTAGTTCCAAAAAAGATGACACCTAATGAATCTGCAATGATAATCAAGCTATTGATAAGATTACTATTATATATTGATTTTCTATTCTTCGATGTTTTATTTGATTAGCTATATGGCGCCTCCACTTTTTCTAAAATTGACTTTAATAGTATCGCCAAATTAGAATAAAACTCAAAAACAAATGAAAAATAGCTTTTAAACCCATGATGGATTATATGAATAGATAGTGATGTCTCATGTACTATTGAATGCATCCATACATTTATGCATTTAATAATGCAAGTTTGTAGACCCTTCTTGAAAAAAATTTGTAGTGGTCTATTTTAATAATATCCTAATATACATTTTTCTCTATATAAGCACATACAATATTTATGACAACTATTTAGAACTTCAAGATAATAAAAAGCTATATCTTAATCTTGACAAATGTCAATTTCTAAAATATATCATTTATAGTGTTGAGATGGATATGGATCCCAAAAATATTCAAGCTATCTTAGAATGGCCAATTCCCCAATCTTTTACTGATGTTCAGAGTTTTCACAAGTTAGTGCCTTTTTACTACCAACTCATTAGAAATTTTATATTTATCACAGCTCGATTGACTAAAATCCTTCCAAAGAGGATTTTAGTTGGTCCACTATAACCAAGTTTAGTTTTGATAAATTATGATAAGCTATGTCTAACAGATTAGTCTTTATCTTGCCTAATTTCAATTCAACTTTCGAAGTTGATTATAATGCTTCAAATGTGTATTGACGCAATGATAAGTTAGAATGGCATTTAGTTGCCAATTTTAGTAAAACATTAAATAAAACACATCACAAATATTCCACTTATGATAAAAAATTTATTTGATTGTCAGAGCCTTAGAACATTAAAATCATTATTTATTATTTAATGAATTTGTCATATACTTGAATTATGAAATACTTCACAGTCAAAATAAACTCAAAGGGAGACATGCTAAGAGGGCTCAAATCCTTTTTGCTTTTCATCATGAGGGATCCATCTCAATACCATCAACTAAAACTATATACACCATAAGTATGTCTATAGCATCATGCACCTCTTTGGATGGACATATAACTTCTCCGCTCTCATAACCCAAAGACCCAATGTAAATGCTGCAGAAGATCATCAATAGAACGATTGTACACTAGAATATCATCAAAGTAAACAAGTATAAATTTTCTGATGAATGTTGGAAAACTTAGTTCATCAACCGCATTAAAATACTCGAAGAATTAGAGAAGCCAAAATACATGATTGTCCACTCATATAGCCCATCTTGTGTCTTGAAAGCTATCTTTCATTCATCCCCAAGTCTCATCCTGGTCTGATCGTAGCCACTATGCAAACCAATTTTAAAGGCGGTGGTTGTGCCATGCTGCTAATCTAAGTGTGGAATCAAAACTAGTATTTAATTGTGATCTGATTCACAACCCTACTATCAATATGTATGCACCAAGAAACGTCTTTCTTGAGTTTAATAAGCGCCAAAAACTATCTAAGTAGTCTTGGATTTTTTATTTCATGGAACTCCTATTCCTAAATTCTTTACTAGTACTTCATTAGTTCTTATTCCCAAGAAGGAAAATCTTGAAATTTGGTATGAATTTAGACCTATCAACCTTTATACTATCTTTAACAAACTAATCTCCAAACGACTTGCTAAAAGACTTAGAATTCTTCTCCCTAATATTATCAGGCCTAATCAAACAGAATTTGTTAAAGATCATACAATATCTGATAATGTGCTACTACCACAACAGTTGATTCATGACATTGATATTAAAGTGAGAGGTGGCAATTTGGTTTATAAATTCGATATTTTCAAAGCATATGATAATTTATCTTGGAAATTTCTAACTAAAATAGTGAAATTATTTGGCTTTAACAATTCTCTACTCTCAATTATTCATGTATCAAATCATTCTAGTTTTTTGTTATTATTAATAGAACCCCTCATGAGTTATTCACTTCTACTTGGCTTAGGCAAGGTGCTCCTCTTTCTTCTGCTCCATTTATTATTGCTATGGAATATTTATCTAAGGGTCTAAATAACCTTTTTAATTGTTCCCTTAATTTATTTTTAAAACTAAAGGGGGTTATCAGATTTCTCATTTAAGTTATGCTGATGATTTCATATTTTTTTCCAATGGCTCTATTCCTACAATAAAAAAGCAGATGGTTTTTGTGCATCTACTTGAAGATGAAAGTGGTTTAAATATTAGCAATAGTAAGAGTTGTTTATAGGTCCTTCCAAACTTTCTAATCATAGAATTACACAATTTATAATATTATTGATTTTTCCCATCAATTACTTCCTATAAAGTACTTGGGTACTCCTCTTTAAAAAGGTAAAAGAAGATCCCACTTATTTGATAATGTTTTACAGAATATTCAAAAAAAAGTTAATTGCCTGGGAGTTTAACTTATAAAATTTTGAGGATTGGCTTACATTAATTAAAAGTATTTTGGTCTCATTACCAATATACCTCCTTCATACAATTAAATCCACTATTTCAGTTATGAACTGACTTAAAAAGACTCTTTAATAAATTTTTTTGGGGTTCTAATAACAATCTCAAACATATGCATTGAACTTCTTGGAATAAAATTCGTGGTGTGCTGGAAGAAGGTGCCTTAGGCTGCAAGTTGAACTTCTTGGAATAAATTTCGTGGTGTGCTGGAAGAAGGTCCTTAGGCTGCAAGTCTTTGCTGATTTATCATAAATTTTTTACTTCAAATTATGATGGAACTTCAGAAAAGGGGAGAGTTTATGAGCTAAATTTACGATTGCTAAATATTGTCATGGTAAACATCAACTGACCTGTGGTTTCAAACTGGGTATCTCCTTGGAAAAGACTTTACAAAATTGGTTGGGAGGCTGACCAATTGATTCAATAGGTGGGCATTGGCGCTAGGAATCCTCTTTTTTTGGTAAGATAATTGGCTTGAGGAGAATTCGATTGATAACTTATTATTAGCTGGCTCAACTGATGTTGCTAAAATAAATCATTTCTTTGTTAACAATAGTTGGAATAAAATTAAATTGAGAGAGTTGCTTCCCACAATTATTGCTGACAATATATTAAAAATTCCTATTGATTTCAATAGAAAAGACACTATGCTCTTTAAAATTTATGCTTTTGGTGATTTTGTCTTTAAGGATATGTGATGCTATATTAGGAAGGAATCTGATCAACTTCTCCTATTAAAAATTTGTGGAATATTAATATTCCTACATCCTATTCCCTGTTAGTTTGGAGTGTGTTAAGAAAAGTCATTCATGTGGATTCTTTACTATTAAAGAAAATGCTTTTATGTAGTTTCCAAATGTTAATGTTGATATCACATAGAGAATGTTAATAATGTATTTGTCAATAACCCTTTTGCTGCTAGCCTATGGATTCGGTATGATGAAGTTTTTCAATCTTCTGATTATCATAGAAATATCTCTATTACTAATCTGTTAAATAATTGCTTTCAGCACCAAAGTGAAGGTCATATCAAAATAGTAATTTCAATTACTATAATTCGGTTTCTTTGGCTGAAAAGGAAAGATTCTAAACACAGTGGTATTAAAATGAATTGTAATAGAATTATAGCTAGAGTCAAAGTTAAAATTAAATCACTCTTTAATATCAATCTTCTTTCTGGTAGCCACTTTAAGGGATATTTGTTTGCTTCTGTGCATTTTAATATCTCCTTGGATGTCACTAACATCAGTAAACAAATTAGAATTGTTAAATGGTGTAAACTGCAGCCTGGCATTATTAAAATCAACACAGATGGATCTGTTACATGCGATAAATGTAGCTATGGTGGTATTTTTAGAGACTCTGTGAGTAGAGTTTTAATTGTTTTTGCTGCTCATCCCTTATCCTGATATGCTGTGTTATATGCAGAATTAATGGTTCCTAAATATGCCCTTGATATTTCCATTTTTATGAGAATTAGAAAAATCTGAATTGATGTGGATGCAATGCTTTTAATCCATTTCGTTACATCTAAAAATAAAAGAAAAGCAAAAATCTTTTATTTGGTCAATGAAATCAAGGGTATGTTAGCTAATTTGGATTTCCAAATATCATATATCATTAGGGAAGGTAATTCTTGTGCAGATTTTCTTGCCAAATGGGGTTCTAACTTATCATCGATTATTGAATATAAGGACTGGAATCTACCCTCTCTATTAAGAGGGTATGTTAATCTTGATAAAATGAGGCTTCCTTATGTTAGAGGTTTAGAGTTTAGGGATTAGGATTGTGTTGTTGCTCATGTAGTTTTAATTTTTCAATCTGGTTCTTCACCAGCTTATCAGATAATTGCTTGTTAATTAAAATTTCTTATTACTTTTTAAATGTTTTGGTCACAGTTTTTTATGAGCTGGCATCAATATGATCTCGTGTTGTTGAAACTGGGTTTACAATTATTTGCAGAAATTTATTCTACTTTGGGAGGAGCCCTGACAGAGTTTACCTTTTGCTGATAGACTCAACTCCATTATATTTTTTTTGCTTTAACATGTTATCTCTATGGAATTGTTTTTATATTGGATTTAATTTCTCTGAACCAAAACATGTAGAGATAACTTTCTTGAAATGTTATTTTAAATTGAGTTTTGAGGTGGAATATCCCTACCAATCCCTGGATTTGGTGATATGTTTTTTCTATCATTTTTAAAGGAATTGGATTTTAAAAGTCAAATTTTAAATATCCTTAGCTGGTTTTATGGTTGGTTACATGGAGGTTATGAGAGCAATGATGTTCCATCAAGGTTTCTCACTAGGTTGGTAGCATTTCAATGGTTGTTACCGTCCCTACTTTGGAGTTGGTAGCCAATTGTTGCCTAGTTAAGGGATATATATTAGTTCATATATTTGGCTATTCTTTATTTTTCTAAACATGTGATGCTAAGCTGGAGCTTCCTAGGTATGTATCCTTTAAATTTGTACTCTAATAGGTGGTTTTATGGTTTAGACCTGTCCTTTAAATATAAAGTATTCATCAGTATAAGATGCTATATTATACAACTTATTGCAATTATGTACGGACTAATACTTGCTTTTGAAGATTTCAGCTCCAAATGCAAAAGATTTTGGTATACCTATTTATATTGTGGTCCTTACATTTGGAACTGTGGAACTACATACTGCACAAGTCTATCAAGCTCAATGATTGGTTGGATTTGAATTCTCATGCAGGAATCAATTTAAGAAGATGTTACATACTTATCCAGCTATGTCTCTCTCGCCATTCAAGGATTTATTTCCCATTTGTTTTATTTAGTATTTATTTCCCATTTCTTTTTGAATCCCCTATTCTTGTGGCGATTGTAGAATTTTGTCGCATGGACTCATACACATCATTCAAATTATTCACTCAAGATATTCAACCTCTATATGGAGCTAAAGGATTATTTCAACAAGGAGAAGCTCAAATTCTATTTGCTAATCTTGATATTTATCTTCACAAGGAGACAAGTTTAATTTTGATATGGGAGGCTTAATGGAGATTTTTTCTATCCACCATTTTTTACTTGTGATCTCAATTATTCTTAAAGGGTTGTTTCTTAGTCCTCGAGTAGGTTATTTTATTTGTTATGTATTTGGGATCAAACCCCTTCAACTTTCTAAAGTTTTTTGTAATGCACTTTTTGAGCTTAATCCCTAACTTTTTGAGATCACTTTATGTAGGTTTGAACTTTGTATCACTTTATTCTATTAATAAATACTTTTATTTCTGAAAAAAAAGAAGCACAAGGATTGGCACTCTCATGCACAAAACCTCTAAAAATCAAATCTTCCACCTGTCACTGTATCTCCTCATACTCAGTAAGTCACATGAGATAAGCAAGTCGATTAGAGAGTACTAATCCTATGATGAGGTCTATAACATGCTAAATGAGTCCAACCAATAAAGAATTTGTCTAAAATAGGCTGCACCTCAACAAGTACTAGTGTCTTAGTATCTCCACTTCCAAGTACTACTAATGCTATCACCTAGGACTCTTTCCAAGATAAGAGTACAATGCGCTTCCATCCTTGGTAAATAAATGTGTTATTGTAATCATCATGAATAATCCTCCTATCATACTATCATAGCTAGCATAAAAGAAATGTCGCAAGCATCCATAAACATTACATCACATAAAACTTGCTCCTGAAGCTTGTTCATGATAAAGAATTCTATTAAGCACCTCTTGTCAACACAAATCTCATTCCCCTTCTTTAGCAAAGGGAATACGACAATGTGCTTCTGAGTAGAGAGACTCAACTTGTTCACCATCTATGTAGACACCATATACTCGCAACTATCTCTAACAATGATAAGGCTGCATACATTCCCCTTCATAGTGCATTGGTTACAGAAGATGTTATGCCTCAACCACTGTTGTTCCCTCGACGATTTAGATTGGAGTATCCCTCGAACTATAAGCACCTCCCCATCATCAATGATAAGTTATACTCATCATCAGGAACATCATCAGCTGACTCCTCTTCCTCCACCTTAACTGCTCCCTATTCTGTAAAGAAGATCACCCTTCTGTATGAGCAGTTGAATGCAATGTGCACATAGCCATGGTACTTGAAGCATTTCTTGGCTAACAAGGTGTTGGGTTTACTAGACTTCTCACCCTTCTTTACATCCTAAGCTAATTTAACCTCATGTGGAATAGGTTTTGCAACTCCAATAGGTATATTCCTACCACCACTAGATCTAGAAGACTCTGTTTGAAGGGTAGAGTGCTCCTGATGCCTTGTGCTGCTTTTTCACCTTTAAATCTAATGTTTACTTATCAGTGAGGTTCCAATATGGTTGTGCCTGCACTACATTACTAATAATATGCTTTTATTCTTCCAAATATATGGCAACTATGTTCTCCTCTAACTCTATAAAGTCACATTTTAACTAGAGCTACTCAAACTTAGTTGTATACTCCTCGACACTTTGTTGTCCTTGTTGTAGATTATGAAGTCTCAAGAAAACAACTTGTCTATAATGTACAAGTAAATACTTGTGTTGTAGCCCCTTCATTTTAGACCATGTAGCAATCTTAGTTCTACCATCATGCTGCCTTATGCACTTAAAGTTCTCCCACCATAATGAAGCAGTCTTTTTGAGGTTGATAATAACTAATTTGACTTTCCTGTCTTCTAGTACATATTTGTATTCAAAGATATACTCCACAGTTTGTATCCACATTATGAAAACATTTAGATCCATGCATCCCTCAAAATCTGGGATGTCAACCTTCACCCCGAGATCATATTTCGTTCAACATTCACTTCCTATGTAGCAATGCCAAATCAATGAAGTATGAGTTCTTCATCACTGGAGTCAAACTAACGGAAGAAATTCCCTTCCTGTTTTTCATATGATTGGTCCCCGTGGTGGCCAATTTGGGCTTCTATTTGCTGACTCCTTCAAATTCAACAAGCATCTATTGTAATTGGTGAATTTCTCATTGCATATCTTCCAAGGTAAGGGCTTCAATACCCATTATGGATTTCTCTTAGTAACATGGTTGCTAACTTGAGTTAGGGCCTTCGAATTTAAGAGAAATATGGAAAGCCTAGGCCATTCTTGGGTTGATTTTATTTTATTTTTTTCTTTTTGGATTTGAAAAGAGAAAGTTTGTTATTCAAAATTTTTAGAGAATGTTTAGGTGGGTTAGAGAAAGATTGAGATAGTTTCCTAAATAGAATAAGGCACCTAAGAAAGGTCTAAGTTAGATCTAGCTCTGATACCAAATGAATACAACTAGGATCAAAATAAGGGGAAAGGTCGCAGCGAGGTTACAAAAGATTAATACCTACTATTTGGGGAATTTAGGTTGCAAAACAACAATTCGATGACTAAAAACGAGACAACAATTAAAAGGTTGTTTGATGACTTTGGAATGAGAAAGGAAAATTTTGGAGAGATTCACCACCAAATCTACACAAGATAAATCCCTAAGCACCTCTTGTGAGGTTTAAATACAACTAAAAAAACATAAAACAAAAAAAATGTCTTCAATACAAAACGGTATCAAAAACTGAAACCTAAAAACAAATAAAAGTCTATTTATACCAAATACTACCCCTAGCCTAGAATAGCAAAGCCAACCCAAATCAAGACCAAAGAAAGCCACCTAGTTCATAAATGAACCAGACTTACGTCTGTAACAAAAGAAATCTCATCACTACATGTGGTATTGTTGTGTGCGACCTCCTGAGTGAGCAGCATCCCACATCAGGCAACACTTGAAATTGACCATTGACAAAATTAAGGAAGAACAAAACACTTTAGGAGTGGAGGGAAGAGCAAAACTATGTTTTTCAAAGCATGCTTCTAAATCAAAGGGAAGCGAAACAAGTGCAAGGCACTTCGCTGCACAATTTCAAAGTCAACCTCAATGGCTCCATCTCGAACCATCATCGTGCACGACCGCATCAATGCTAGCGACTCCAGCTTGACCCTTGACCCCTTGTCTCGCACATGCGCAACCCTATCTCAACATTATTCACAATTTGTCAAAATGATTGTAAGTTCATTTATAGTTTTAAGCTTCAAATTATTATAAACAGTTTTTATAGAAACCAAAATCAAAGCCTTTATCATTTCAAAACTTTCAATGCAATTTTGTTCAAGTCTTCATTCAAGTGCTTTATAGAATAAAAAAGATGTTTTATTTTTTCAAAGTTCTGAGAATTGAAGTCTTACTTTGAGACTTAAAAATAATCTTTTAAATATTTTTAAAATCTGAAATTTAGTTTTTAATCTAAATCTTTCCATAATATAATATTGTTTGTGGTTATATAAAATAACAATTTTTAGTTAAATGTTCTTTAGTTTTACATCTTATTGTTAACTTGCAAAACTCATTGTTAGTTTGCAAAATTCATAGTGTTGTTAGAAGGCCTTAATGTTAGTATCCATCTTACAATTATTATTAATCATTGTTATTTAGGTAGACTGCTTTGAATGCAAGAAAAAAAGATCTAACTTGAAAATATATAAAATTGAAATACGAGATAAGTATTATTTACAATATATATATTTATTATAATAAAGAGACAAATGGAGACATATCTAGAGTGGATGAGCACCTTATCGATCCTTGTAACATTTTTATAAGAAGCAATGTTGTCAAGTTTAAAAAAGTCCGTATAAAAATAAGAGAGGAGTTGTTGGCTTATCAAGGAGTGAAAAAGCTAAAACAAAATTTATTTACAAATCATGAGGAAAAGGTGATTAACATTAATGAGGTATCATGAAATGAATCGCCTAAGCATTATAGCAAGAGGCCACTTAAAACATGTTCTAGATCAGGTTGTCTAAATTAAAAAGTTCAATAGACCAATTTTTGTTAAAGGAACTTTAAGGGCTATTTGGTTGCAAGATTTGAGCAGAATTTAAGCCGGATTTAACTTAAATCAGGCCAAACGAAAATTTTGGACAAGTTAAATTAATTGTTTTTGTAATCTCATTAAAGCAGCTTTCGCAAGTTAAATCCGGATTTACTAAATCCTGTTGGTAACCAAATTTACAGTATTTAGAGAAGTAGAAGCGCGCGAAGGAGGGTGGGAGGACAGACGAGGATTACCTTCGGTTCCTTTTTCGGGTAATAGCGAAGCGAAAGGGGTACAAAGATGAGGATTTTCAACACAGAAATCCCGTCAATCCCTTCCATCTTTTTCCAAATTATTTTTAATTTGATTTCTTTTTAATTTAATTTAAATTATTTAGATAATGATTATTAATATATCTTAGATTAATTATAATTTAATAGAATTAGATGTAATTGATGAGAGCTTACTACTTTATCATTAATTAATATATTTCTAATTAATTGATATATATTATGTTATGAAAATTATAGTTTAATTAATTTAATTATGATAATATTATTTTTATGTAAATAAATTAAGCAAAAACTATAATTTAATTCACTTATTAGATATCTTCAACTATAGTCTCAACATAGGTAAATTATGTATTTTGTTGGTTATTTAAAAGATATTTGAGGAGCCTATACATTAATCGCTATCATTTACTATTTTTTTCGTTGTGCTTTTATAACTTTCATTCGAATATCTATAAGAAATTATTCATTGTAGTTTCAATTTACGTCTAATTTGAATACAATCATCTACATTGTTATTGTATTTTTAATTATTTGAATTATGACTTCTTGACTTATTTGTTTAATTAGTCTTTTTAATTTTATTTTGTGATGAAAAATATAACAAAATATAACCTTTAAATATTTGTTATTATTTAAATATTAAATAAAATACATATAATATACTTTATACATTATAATATAGTACAGTGCAGTATATTGTATATACACTACACACTATACTATACTATACAGTGTGGTTATATACTATTTTATACTATACACTATTATATATAATATAGTACACCATAATATTGTAGTAGAGTATAGTGTAGTGTATATTATATATACTGTATAGTGTACACAATGTATTGTATAGTCTATGTAGTGTACACTATACTATATACTACACTATATATAGTATAATATAGTGTAGTGTATGTAGTGTATAGTATATAGTATTATATATTGTATATACCATACTATATTATATACTATATACTACACTACACATTATATTATGTTATCTTAGTTTAGGATTATGGGCCAATATAAGGATATGACTTCCCACAAAATACTTCAATGCACAATTGCACTAGAAGCAAGTCAGAAAAATTTACATCTAATCAGAACTTCATTCGGTTGAACTAGTAAAACTATAATGTTATTAACTTATTATATACGTCAGACAGCATTATTTAGAAATCATAAATCTCCTTCAATCATAAATAAAAAGTTAAAAGATAGAATCGACCTATTACTCAACCACACACATTCCATTCTCATTTCTTTAATAGCGTATAGTAAACGCTGAGTTTGAATTTAAATTATAAATTCATTATTTCTTAAGCGGATGGTTGGGGGAATGATGACATCGTCCCGATCCCATGATTACGTCATCCCGGGTCTGGTCGTCTACTTGGTTAGAGGATGTAATCGACAAAGGATCCTTATTAACATGGGTTATGTCGTCAAATCGCCCAGCAGAGTAATATTTGTCAGAGGCGCCAGTCTACCTCTATCAAGTATACCATGATTCACAACTCAAAGCCGAAGAGAGCATCGGTTACATGGTGATTAATATAATGGGCCTTCTTCCAAACCACTGACTACTCGTAGCTTCATCTGTGGAGCCTCTTAGCCATGATGAGGACACCGCACCCCCATCGGAGATAGATTGATTGAGAGTGAACATAGAATAACACTTGATTTGACATTGGCTCCTTTGTGAGCTAGAATTTTCTTAATTTGTCACTCCCGACAAACAATTACGGAAGATGGATAGATTGAGTTTTGTTTTAATCTTTTAATGATTGAATTTCATTTAAGCAGTTTTTAGATTGATATTTGATTTGAGTTAATTTGATTTGAGATTAGAATCGTTTTGCTTCAAGATTCTCCTGCTGAAATCACTATTTAACACAACCATCATCGGATTAATCGATCGACTCAATATATTCGGTAACTTTAGATTTGTCACCTGCTACCCCTAACGTAAGATCGCATCTACTATCACAATTTACTGCATCTAATATCAAGCATTTAATCAATATATAATTATTAAATATTGATCAAAAAATACCGTAATCGATTATAAAATATTGTGAGAGTATTATTATACAGTTAATATAACATCAATACACAATAATATAAAACACTTCATACCAATATAAGAATGCAGATACTAAGGCCATACGACATTATATTATTAAAATTCAGTTGTAAGCTATGTCCATACAGAGGTAACCAAATTTACAGTATTTAGAGAAGTAAAAGCGCACGAAGGAGGGTGGGAGGACAGACGAGGATTACCTTCTGCCTTTTTCGTAATGTTTAAAGCAAAGACGAGGATTTTCAACACGTAAAATCCCATCAATCCCTTCCATCTTTTTCCAAATTATTTTTAATTTGATTTATTTTTAATTTAATTTAAATTATTTAGATAATGATTATTAATATATCTTAGATTAATTATAATTTAATAGAATTAGATGTAATTGATGAGAGCTTACTACTTTATCATTAATTAATATATTTCTAATTAATTGATATATATTATGTTATGAAAATTATAGTTTAATTAATTTAATTATGATTATATTATTTTTATGTAAATAAATTAAGCAAAAACTATAATTTAATTCACTTATTAGATATCTTCAACTATAGTCTCAACATAGGTAAATTATGTATTTTGTTGGTTATTTAAAGGATATTTGAGGAGCCTATATATTAATCACTATCATTTACTATTTTTTCGGTGCTTTTATAACTTTCATTCAATATCTATAAGAAATTATTCATTGTAGTTTCAATTTACGCCTAATTTGAATACAATCATCTACATTGTTATTGTATTTTTAATTATTTGAATTATGACTTCTTGACTTATTTGTTTAATTAGTCTTTTTAATTTTATTTTGTGATGAAAAATATAACAAAATATAACCTTTAAATATTTGTTATTATTTAAATATTAAATAAAATAGCTTAGTTAAATCCTGATATAAGTAACCAAATAGTAGCATAGGATTTAAATATCAGCATACCAAATAGTTTTATGAATTTAACTTTCACAAGATTTACGAAATACAAATTTAATGGATTTACTAAATCCTGTGTGCAGCCAAACATCCCCTAAGAATAAATGATGAAAAGAAAACAAATAAGATAAGTAGGTGTCAAGAAAAATACTGACAGGGGAAGTAGAGAAAGAACTATATAATATATTATCAAGTGGTTCTATCAAGTAGGCACATCTTTTAATGCAATTAGATTAAAAAGCTTTGATCATATGGTACAGATAATTGCACAATATGAAACTGACCTTCAACCACCATCATATCAAGAGTTGAGAGTTCTTTTATTTTAAAAAGAATTGCAGGGAATTATAAAAGATGTGGAAGAATATTAAAGTTTAGCAGAAGGAGGAATGCACTTTCTTGTTTGATAACTGAACTGGTCAAAAGCAATCAATAATTAATTTTTTTAGTTAATTCACCATCAAGAACTATATTTTTGAATCCAATTGATGCATCTAAATATCCATAGACTGTGGTGAAACTCTTCGAAGTATTGGATGCACACAAAAAAAAAACAAATTGGAGAGCAAAATATCCTTCAAGTGATTACAGATAACCACTCTATGTTATTGCAAGTATGTTATTCGTGTCATTTAATATTATATTATACATATAATTATATATTAAACTTTTATTAAGATGGAGTGATAGACAATATTTGCATTTCTTTAGATAGGTCAAATACTTATGGAAAAGAGGACACATATGTATTGGACGTCAAGTATAACTCATTGCATTCATTTAATGTTAGAGGATATTGAAAAAATAACTAAATTAAAAAACGTAATTAAGAGTGATTGTGCACATATACAATCATGGGTTTATTTTAAACATAATGAGAAAAGATACTAGTGGTGCAAAATTAATAAGACATGGTGTTACTCATTTTGAGACTTTATTTTTTACTCTAGCAAGCATACATAAGCAAAAGAAGAATTTAAGGCATATGTTTCTGATGGCTGTAACAAAATTACAAAAAAAAAAGAAAGCTAAGAAGATTGCGCTTAGGGCTAGATAATGTCTCCAACAAATTAAATGTGACAAGCCCAATTGTAAAGATGATTAGGTTAATAGATGGAGATAAGCGGCCACTAATGAACTATACTTATAATGCTATGGATAGAGTGAGGAAGGCAATCATTGCTGCAATTTGAAGAGATGAAATGTATGAGTAAATCTTATGTATCATTGATGACAGATAGAGATGCCAACTTCGACATCTATTACATTAAATTATATATTATCTTAACACATAATTCTTTAACAAAAATAAGTCAGACAAAATCAGATACATAGGTGATGAAGGGAGTATATGCAATCATCAGTAGATTAGTGACAGATCTCACTAAAAGAATGGTCATGATCAGGAGCTCTCTATTTATAATCATACTAATAATCTATTTTCTACCAAGTAAACTATTTATAATAGAGATAAAAAATCTTCATTTATGATTAATTGAAGCCTCTACATAATGTTGAATCCTTAATTAGTTTATTATTTTGTAATAGGATGTAAAAATTTTAGTACAACAAATTGGTGGGAGATGTATAGTGCATCAACCTCAATTTTGCAAAAAATGATAATCAAAATTTTTAAGTTAACTTCAATGCTACTAGTTGTGAAAGAAATTGAAGTATCTCTGAGCAAGTATATAAATTATAAAATTCATAGTTTACACATTAAATAATTTCTTATTCATTTGTTTAATAAATTCATTATGATTTTTACATGTCCACACAAAGAAAAGAAATTGTTTAGATTAAAAGCATTAAATGATTAAGTTTTCATGAAATATAATCAAGCTTTTAAGAGAAATTTCAGTTTAAGAGACATTATTAATCCAATTAATTTAAATTCATCTCATGAAAATTGAGTGATTGATTAGAGAACTAGAAGTTGTTGGTGAGCAATAATATGAAGATGAAAATCTCACTTGAAGATAAATTGAACAAGTTGCTAAAGAAGTTGATCAAAAGTGGTCAGTGGGTAAAAACAAAAAGGGACTTTATCCCAACCTGTCCCCACTCCTATACCACAAAACATAAAACATGACACTAATTCACAAGAAACAGTAGAACAAGAGAAATTTGACGATGAAGAAATTTTACCATAAAGAAAAAAAAAATGTTATTGAAAGAGAGGATGATAAGTGTTTTTTTTTATTTCAATTTATAAAACTTTAGAATTTGTTAATTTGTTTATGCTTTAAAATTTATCTTTTATTATAAAGCTGTTTATAATAAATGAATTATGTTAATTTGTTTATGCATTAAAGTTTATTTTGAAAATTATCATAAATTTTAATTTGCAAATTAACCCTCAATAATTATCTTCAAATTCGGTACGTACTTTACCCTTTTTATGCTCTACCAAGTTTCACAATATATCAGCATATTTATGATTTTATAAAAACAATGAGCACTTTGATAACAAAAGCGCAGCTTTCCACCATGTTTTGCTTTAAAGCGCTTGCATCAACATTGCGCTTTGCACACTAAAAACACTGGACAGAAATTAAAATAGATTCTCTGTTTTTCTATTCTTTAACATATTTTACCATTATTTTTCATTGAAACTTTTACTGCTTGGGATTTTCTTGCACGATACTGCAAGGAGGGATAGAAGTGCAATCTTATTCAACTTCTGAAAATACAACAAAATTAAAAATTAAAAAGAAAAACTTAAGGAACTAAATGGGAAATGAATCAATTAAATTTTTACTTCTAATTAAATTTTCTTGAAGCAAGGTTCTCTATTATTCAATTTAATTTTACTTCTAATATCTCGATTCTTGGATAACTACCTATTTGACCCTAAAACAACTGCAGGGTGGCTGGAAGATTCCGCTAAACTTGGAACAATGACGTCAAATTCAGTAAGAGAAGAATGCACATAACCAGAACCTGCAAGAACGTCTTGATTGCGAATATGGAGTTGGCAGCTCCGGATTACTCCTAATCATTTACTTTCTGTTGTCCATTATAACCGGTTAGAGTTGCTGTGTGTTTAGAGTTTTGTATTAAGGGCTTTTTTTTTTTAAAGTAAGTTGATCTTATTGGAGACTTAAATCAGTAAACCTAAATCTAGGTGTTAATTGGTTACACTTTTGAAGTTAGTGTCTGGGTTTTTCCTTGTGAGTATAGGGGTAGAGTTGGATTCCATTTGTAAGAACTTACTTAACTGTATGTATGATTGTGTGTATATTGATTTGCTAACGGTGTCAACACATCTAACAAACGATTGCAACAAGAGTGCACAAATCAAGTAGCAAACGGGGAAAAACATGGTAGAAGAATTTTAGAGTAATTCTTCAAGAAAACAAACATAGCGAAGACTAGTGAAATTCCCTTTAAAGATGAAGTTATCACTAATTTTGTATGAAACATTCTTGAAATTCAACCCAATTATATAATGGTGTAATAAAACAAAGATTTAAAAAAAAAATCTTGTAGCACATTGAGTTTAAAGTTATAATTGCCTGTAATGTCTTCCCAAGCCCCATTTCATCTGCCAACAGCGCTCGTCCACCATGTTGTAGCACAAACCTATAATATTCGGAGAATCATAATAAGCATTGTATTGCAACAAATTAAAAAAACAGGAACATTCAACATCAATAAACATTTATAGCCAATATGACCTCAGAATGATATTCCATGGCTTGCTCTCTGCAATAATCATTCTAAGAACTCAAAAAGTTACGAAGAGTACCATAAAACTAATTTTATTCCGATTCAAACTATGCATTATATAACTAATTAATTAAATTTTAAAGCAATTTCAAGCGTCATTCGAATGCTCTAAACAAGGACAATAATAGCACTGACAAAGACACTAAAAAAAATTTCCCTTCTTAGATGAGAATTTATGCAATTGAACATGTTACCAGAAAATTTAAAATGTAGTCTACAAACTATAGATGCAACTCAACGGAGGCAACTTTGGTAGTTTAATGTAACCTCCAAAACCAGGGATGATAATACAACAAGTCAGGCGGTATTGTACCACTGGATTAGAACAAATTACATAAAATAGTTGAAATTTTAGGATCTTGATATAGAAATTGCTTTTAGTTTTGGGTCTAGGCAAAAAAATCCCTCTCAAAGATGGATGAGTGACTAATATTTGGCAAAGTGATTCCCAAACCATTTTATCTATTTTGCTCAAATCCTAGCAATAGAATCCTTCGTAACTTCTTTATTACCTTCTCCAAATTCAGCTCTACAACAGGTTAGATTAGAAGTGCAGTTAACCCAACCTCTCAAGTCAATAAATTGGTAAATTTTTACTAGGGTTTAGAATTTGACATTGACTTCGACTTCAAACTCAGAAAGTTTAAAGTCCAATTTCAACCCTTGATTTCAGCAATATTTTTAAACTATTGGCACAACCAGTAGTGTTGAACTTGGAAATCCAACTAAGTGTTATACGCAACCCTGCAAAACATTTACATAGAATGCAAATCTCAACAAGTATTTTATTTTGTGTTTGCAAAGAGCCTTCAAAGCCTTCTATAAAAAAAAATCATTTCAAATGGAAACTCTTGAGACTCTCACCTAAAAATTACAGTTGCAAATTCTAATTTTTAAAACAAATCCTATACATACAAGGATAGAGATTATAAAGCTTGTGTGCAATGATTGTTCAAAAGAACTTTAAGTGATGCAAATAAATTATGAACACAATCCTCTACAAATCAAAGTTAACAAAATTCAAAACATCTAAGTTCAAGCATTCAAGTACCCCTATGATGGGTACTACTACTGCACATCATAACTATAGGAGTTATCAATCATTAACTCGAATGTTGGTCAATGGCTCAACGTCTGAGTTGTGAATCATAAGATGCGCTAATAGTGCATGAGCGAAGATTGACTTAAAATTAATTCTTTAGGCAAACATCCACCCGGGTCAATAAATTTTCCTTGGACGATGCAACTATATTTATTAAAAAAATATTCATTTGATCATGTTGGTTCAACTATCTCTACCGGCTAAGTAAATCAATGTACACAATTCTTAAAATGAAATTTTCATAGAATCTTGATTAAGTCATCATCATTCCCTATTATCCTCTCTAAGTGAAGCCAGATCACTATTGTTAAAGTTAGATATTTATGACCTACTGATCACTAAGGAAAAACACTTAGAAATCTCTGTCTTCCTAGGATGTTAGAGAGTTCGTTCTTCGTGAGGCAGAATATTTTTTTATTCAACCAAATTTCCTATGGAAGCATCCACAGTTAATTACCTCTCATACCGCAGTTAGAGATCACTCTTGATTAAAGGTAAGAAATAAACATTAATATCTGGTATAAATTGATACATAATCGTGTGGTGTGGATGATTACCTACCAAAAAGTGAGTAGTCCGGATCAAGATCTCATAATTCTATCATCCCAAGACTAATATCATTCCAGTCTACCAACATCAGAGTATTACCCATAATATTCAAGAAACTTAATTAGCAGCCATGGGTCATCTCCTCACATAAATTCTGATTTCACTAGAGTTGTTGTGTAGGCATTTCTTAAATTATTTAAGTTAACCTTAGGTTGTAAGTTTATCCTATCATTTGATTTTATAGTTTAGCCTTTTGGACAAAGTATGTGATTTAAAATTTTAATTATGGTTGAAATCAACCTTATAGACATACATAGAGCTTACATCCACTGAAATGTCGTTGTTTAATATGTGATTTAAGTCTACCTTGCAGACAAACATAAGATTTACATCCATTGGAATTTCATATTTAATATGTAATTTAAGTTTTCCTTGCAGACAAACATGTAGCCGACCCCACCTAGTGGGATTAAGGCTTGTTGTTGTTGTTGTAAGGCTTACATCTATTGAAATGTCATGTTTAATATGATTGAAGCCTGCCTTGCTGACATACATCGGGTTATATTCGTTGGAATGTCGGGTTTATTGGTAAAAGTTTGCATTGCATACATGCATAGTGCTTACATCCATTGGAATGTCAATGTTTTGAATGATTAAAGTCTACCTTGCAAACACGTATTGGGCTTACATCCATTGGAATGTCAATGTTTAATATGATTGAAATTTGTATTGCAGCCGGATATTGGACTTACATTCATTAAAATATCAATGCTTAATATGATTGAAATTTAAATGTAGTTGAAGTCTGTCTTGCAGACATGCATATGGCTTATATCCATTGGAATGTCAATATTTAATATGATTGATTTTGTGAACATATGTTGGACTTACATCCTTTTGAAATGCCATTTTTTTGTGAATGATTTATGTTTGAGATGAATTTTTAATTCAATCTCCTTTTATTTTTGAAATAAATCTTTAATTCATGGTCAATTTGGGGCAGTTATAGCTTTTTGAAAAAATGGTTGTAAAGCTGTTGTGCAAAAAGCAACTTTTTGAAAAACTATTATGTTACAATTTTTTAAAAAAAATTTCAAATAACAACTAAAATATGATTCAACTTTTCACCATAAAATTTTCTAAAAAAATTTCAAACATAATATTTTCGTTATTGTCTCAAACGCACCCTCAGTCTCTTTTTGTTTAAGATGAATATTTGATTAAAATCTCATTTTTATATTGTGCTTAAGACAAATCTTCAATTCAACCTCATTTATGCTTTGGATGAATCTTTTGATTCAATTGAAATTAATTATAATACACTTAGACTTGTGCCTAGACAATTGAGCAATCAACAATCGTTCATATTTGTGTTTATGTGAATATTTCCATCCCAAAGGTTAAGTCTTTATACTTTTGCAAATTTTACAAAATTCACATATGGATGATATGATTCTCAATTCATCCATATGTTTGAATTTATCGAAAGTTGAATAGTTGATATTTAAGTCTTCATTTTTACAATTATGTTTTAAATTGGACTAGTTTGTTGTGAGATGAATTCAAACAACTGCTAGTAAATTAACCCAAATTGATAGAGGTTATGAGTGAGCTATATTTAATAATTCAAAATTTATCTTTTTCTATTTAAATTTTATTTTTTTATTTAAATTTTGATTTTTACATAAGTGATTTTCTTACATAAAGATTTCAACTTTCCCATTTTTGTAATTTTTTTATAGAAAGATTGTGTCCAATAATTTCAACAAAATTTTGACATCATAACGACTTAACAATATTACATTTCAAGAAATTTAGTACTATGTGCACTCTTCTTCTTTGCTCTGGATTCAAGATCAACAGAGAGGTGATCGTCTTTTGTCAAATCAAAGATCAACGGCTGAGATCTTTATAAATTTCCCAGTTTGAGCCAAGATCAACGGATGTGGTCTTCAATCAAACTTGTAACAAATTTAAATTTAAGTGATTTTAATTTTAAATTAATTAATTTTGATTTCAACATAATAATGGCTTAACAGTGTTGCGTTTTGCGAAATAATGCGATCGATCAAGATTGATGGAGGGAGGTATGTTCACCTCACATCGGATCCAAGATCAACAATGATAGCCCTCAATTTGACCTGTGGAGCAAGAAATTACTTGTAATAAATTTAGTTCCGAATTTACTTAAAATCAGCACTAATAATTGTTTTCTCCACTGTTGGACAAAATTACCCTTATTTTCTCTCACTAAAGATTTAAGGAGGAGCAGGGATTTGAGTCCTATTACATGTGAAATAGCCAATGAAGGAGGCGCACCTTCGATCGAGCCCTATTTCACGTGAGACAAAGGAGAGGGGTGTCAAATTGGACCATCTTTCATGTAAGGAAGCCTTGATCAGGTTAGCTAAGGGATTTCAGCTTCTCCACGCGACGAATAATAAAGAGGCTAGGGTTCGAACAAGCGGCACAAGAGAGGTCAGCACATGAAGAAAAGAGAGGCTTGAGGGATTTGACTATGGCACTAAGCAACTTCTCCACGCAAAGAGAGGCTCTCGACTATGGTTCTCTCCCCCGATCTCTCACTCGTTCTCTCAGCTTGTGTGTGCGAGGTAAGTTTCATGTGAGTGTGTAAAGTTCAGCCGACTCCTTTCTCTCCATTCCCTTATTGCCAATCGACGGCTGGTCGTTCCGCTCGTGGAAGACAATTGCTAAGGGTCAATTAGGCTCTTTCTTTCCTCCTTTTTTCGGCTATTAACACCTATTGACTAGCCTTAATCTAACATTTTCTCTTATGACTAAGAGGGATAACTAACCATAAAAGCTTTCACCTATGAAAAAACTTGAATCATATCATAAAACTGTCACAAAATAAAAGCAAAATTTTTGAATAGTGTCTTAAAATGATATTCAATCTACCTTCTAGAAGTTTAACTTAGAATTACTCATAAAAAGATGCAATAGAGAATTTTCGAAGTGATAGATTTTACGGAACTTATAATAATGCTAGAATTTCCTCTTTTTCCTACATATTTACTTCTTATAGTTTGCATCATAGCTTTTCACAAACAATGTAATGCATATAAAGATTTTTCATCAATAGATCTTCTTAGCCTAGTCTCTCCGTACTTCCAAGTATCTTAAACACAAGATGCACAATGTGTATACTTATTTACATATATTCTAATTCCCTTCCCAAACTCAATGACATCACTGCCACTATTAGTAATGCCACCTCCCCATCACCACTCCCACCTCTTTTCAAGTCTATCCTCGTCACATTCTCTCATATTTCATAAGAATAATATTACAACATCACATGCACTAAAGAGCTTTTCCCCTCTAAAGAATCTAGGAGTTCCAATCATCACCTTAATAGTCAAGATTAAGTCACTAATGATGTAAATATTGACATTTCTTTTTTCCTTCTTTTCTTCTATATAAACTACACGACTTCGCTGCTTCTTCCTCCTTTAGAAGGGGCGGTATTGATGCACCTGCCTTCTCCTTTAATTTTTTTTATCTGATAATACCACACCTTCCAGTGATGCAAGTACAAGCTGGCAAGTTCCTTAATTAAAGGTGTCAAAGAGGAGCGTTTTACACTGCCATTAACTTGTAGTATCATGCCCTCAAAAAAATAGCCACAACAAAGTCCAAAATTTATGATTCCTTCTATTGGCATAAACTACAATAGACTTGCACTACTAACAAGGGACAAATGGGCTATCTATTCTTCAAATAGCCTGATAGTGGATGCCATAAGTCATAATAAATCCTCAAGTACTGATGACTTCTCATCCAAGGCATCCCACTGATGAGGACCTTTGTCACCATCTTATTCTTCTCCTCTCTTCTTGAATCCTGGGAAACTTCAGTTCAGTCAGCTAACAGTAAGAGAAGCCAATTTAATTAGTTTTAAAATGAATCTGAATTGGCCCAGGTCTTTTCTAAGCTTAAGGTTACAGAATTGGGATAGTTTCAACATCCCAAATGCTACTCAAACTTCAAAACCGTTAAAAGGTATAACCCAACCAATCCAATCCCAACTGATATTTAATAATTTCCATTCTAACCAAACCAACTTCAAATTGGTCAGGGCTTAGGCTACATAAACTTGACTGTAATAACAATATTATATATCACTCACATCTAATTGAGTTGAACAAATATGCACAAGTTTGTACATTGTATTGTTATCTCTTCAAAGAAACGCATTTACTCTTACAAAAAATTTGAATTTGGGTGAGTTGGTTTGAGCTGAATTCATTTGAGTTTGATTTCATTCGGTTAGGCTCCATGTCACTTCAATTATTTAAAGGTTGAGATTAATCTAAACAAGCTAACTCTAATTTTATAACCTCAAATCCAATGGTATCCAGGATGAGGATTGGTTAGTTAAAAGTTAAAAGCAACAAAAGTTTCTTTCTGATGGTGAAAGAGAGGTTCAGTGGATATGCAGTTAGCAATAAAAATGAGTCAAATGGCAGTCATCATTTTAGAAGAACAGTATAGTACAACAAGAAAAACTAGCATCAATAGTTAAACCCATGAAACAACGAAAAACTACACGGATGGAGAGAAACCTCCTAAGCACTATCTAATGTATGTCATGCATGAACTGATCTCAGACAATGAGAACGGCGCCTTGCATGGCTGTCATCATGCAGCCTTTCCAATCATACGTATCAATGAGAACTAACAGCGACACATACCTTACTCCTTCACGCTGAAATGGCAGAAGTTTTGATTCCAAGGAGCTTGGTATCCTATCATATAAAGCTTCCATAAAGCAAGTTAGTCAATCAGTAAAATAATTTATAAATTAAACAAAATTTATATAAGGAAATGATAATACAATGCAATAACATATCAACATTCTAATTCTGATATTCAGAAGTATCATATAAAATTGAACTGGTAATCATGCAAGACTAGTAATAAAGAACCAAAAAAGTTGAAAAAAATAATGTGGAAACTATGATGTTCTTGTACAGAACTTTTCACCTACATCTCAAGCTTAACATATACTCACAAACTCACCAGAAAGGTCTGGGGAAGAATTTGTAGAAGCAAGAGCACGGCGTACCAACAGATCTAGACTCTGCAACTGAATGATACGAAACATTAATAAGCTAATTAAAATGTTTCAGGGTCAAAGTATGAATATTAAAGCAATATGATATTATTGCCATCAAATATAGTTCAACTTGATAAAAAGCCATTAGAATAAATGGAATATTAACACCTACTTGCACTTAACTAGTTTTATCATCACAGAATTGAACAAAAGAATCAACAATATTTACAAAATTTCATTTGCCAAGCAGTTTCTACAAACAGCATATTACATTTTACCTCAACATTAGCACCGCTCACTCCACTAAAAGCCTCTTCAGCTATCTTCAAAGAGGAAAAAGGGAACATCCATAATCTATAAAGTATGATTCATAGTACAAATATGAGAAGCTGTTCAGAACTACATGAAAGACTCGTGTAGCCCAAATTCAAGTCACCAAATGAATTTATAATGATATGTAAATAACCTTTCTTGTGGCTGCCAGCTAGCTTTGGGAACTTTGTGAACTGCCTGCACTAAAATCTAGAACATATTTAAACATTTGAGAGGAATACTCTGAATTTATAATGACAAAATCAAAAGACAAATGAGAAATATGATCAGTACCGGATTATAAGGGAACTTTGCAGCAATGAGACCACTATAATGAAGATAAAGTCTGACAGAGAGATGTGGCAAGAGATCTGTAGCATGAACTTCATCATGATTTAAATTAAATTTAAGAGGAAGAATGAATTGACCAAAAGAAAAGCTTATATCTGCTTCGCAAAAAGTCAAGTGTTGAAGAGTAAAATGTGTCCATTATGATTTTACCAAAATTTGATAGATGAACTTACTGCTGCATAGAGAGATATCATCAAGCAATTCTGAGGGAGTTGCAACCTATGAAAAAGAAAATTAGAACGTGGATTTAAAACCTGCATAAATTAGGTAACATGCAGCATTGATAACACCAAAAAAAAAAAGAAAAAACTGACACTTTAAAATTTTTAACACATAATTTTAACAATAATGATAGAAAAAGAATACCACATTCAGCAGAGTGTTAAATTGATTGATAACTAAACTTACTTAGGAAATTAAAAAATAACCGTTAATTACCCGTCTTATTAGAAGTAAATGCATAAAATGATTTTTTTAATTAATTCATGCAAAGTTAACCATAATTGGAACCAAGCAAGTCTAATGCAAATTAACCATAATTTAAACCAAGCATACCTAATTAGGCGCATGGTTGGGAAATGCATAAAAGAACTTTCAATCAAAACCAGTAAAGTTGATCAAAAAAGCAATGCAAGGCTTTCATGGTGATGTTACACAACATACTAGCCAGATTCAACCACATTGATATAAGACTGTTTGCAACTAAAAAAAAAGGAAAATGAAATAGATTTGGCTATACCTCATGCTCGATCAACCCACAATTCAATGACCGTGACTCACGAACTCACTTGCACGAGCTCGGCCACGTCCTACAACCCCCACTTGCACGATCTCCCACTTTGCAAGTAGCTAGAGCTCGGCCTCCTTAAAAGGCTGATCAATCAGCCGAACCCTAGTTGTTGTAGGCACGAGAGGGAGAGAGCCGAGAGATCGGAAAGAGAGAGAACTAAGAGAGGAGTTGGTGGGAGAGGGAGAGTTGGAGCCAAGGGCCTCACGCCCATAAGAGAGATAGGGACGGACAACATGAGAAGCCTAGCCAAGACTTAAGATGATTTAGGGAGGGTGGCTATTTTGAGAATTTTGAGAGCTTTAGGTAATAATAATCAAATATTCTTTAAAAAATTTCTATACCTGACATTAAATTAAGAAATTCGTGCATGTCAAACTTGGGTCCGACCGGGATAATAATATTGGGTCCAGAACAAAGGCAAAAAGTGCGCAATTGTACTAAATTTTCACAAAATGCAGCACTGATAAGTCGTCGTGATGCCAAAATTTCATGAAATTGCACAAATTTGAAATAATATTAAAATAAAATAAATACAAGTTAAGAAGACCTACGCACGTCGATCTTGGGTTCTACCAGAAAGATTACGAAGACCTCTGTCGTCGATCTTGAGTTCAATAATTTAACGAAATTTCGACAGCATAATTGCTTAGTAGGTCTACATTTTATGAAATTTAGTGTGATTGTGAACTCTTCTCCCTTGCTCCGGACCAAAGATCGACAGATGTAAAAAAAAAATACATGAAAATTGTTGATAAATGAGAAAATTTCAATGATGTGACCAAAATTACTCACATGAAAAATCAATATTAAAATTAAATGAATCAATTAATGAATTATGAAATGCAGTCGAGCAATAATTCCTCCATCCCTCTTTTATCAAAAATAGTTTGATTTAATTGATCAAAATTACATATTAAAAATCTAAATCTAAACCGTTAACACTCTTGATAGGCCGAAACGCATTAATAAATTCAAAATTATTTCACTAACATAAGAAAACTCGTAAGATTCAAATACATAAAAGTCCAAATCAAGGGATAAAAAAATGATGATGATTGCATAGACATATTTAGACAATCATAAATAATCGTCAATTATTTGTTTGATCAAATAAGTGTCAAAAAATTGAATGAAACCTAATAATCAATGTAAACAATCAAGATCTTCCTTAGACAATGAGATTAAAATTCAAACACGGGCATTTTTATTAATGTAAGTCTAGTTACCATTTGCAAAGTAAATTTCACTAGCTAAAAAATGGCATTCCAAGGGATATAAGTCATTATACGTAAGGCGGACCCCACACTTTATACATTTGTCTTACAATGGATATAAGCCCAATATATCTTCATAAAATGAAACTCCATATTTAAACATATGTTCCAATCTGCATTTGCAAAGCAAACTCTACTCACGTCTATGGCATTCCAAAGAGATGTAAATCCAACATTTATTCATATAACAAATTACATTTAATAACCAACATTCCAATGGATGTAAGCCCAAATATTGTTTGCAAGGCATACCACACTTTAAATAACCTGCATTCCAAGGGATGTAAGCCCAGTTCTAGTTTGCATGGCGAACCCTATTTCAATTTAAGGTTGTTCAAACGTTATAGGCCATGTTCATATGGTATATTAATAATGACAAACCCTACTTATATCATAAGATTTTCAAATCATCTTGCCTAAAAGACAAAGTCATAAGATTAAATAACTGAGAAAACTTACAAACTAAGTTTAGCTTAAATAATTCAATAAACAATTGCATAATAACACCTACACAACAATCCTGATCTCCTCGAGAATCTTGAAATGAGGCAATCCATGGCTGCTAATCAAGTTCCCTAAACATTATAACTCATAGTCCTTTGATGTTAATAAAATGAAAAAATTATGGTCTCAGGATGACAGAACCATATCTTGATCAGGACTACTTTCTTTTACCCAAGATAGTCATTCACACAATATCAATAAACACAGATTCACACCAGAGATTAATACCGACATCCAACCTTAATCGAGAGTGCTCTCTTACTGCAATAAGAGGGAAAATTAACTATGGATGCTTGCATACATAGAAAGTAGAACCCAAATCTAAATAAAACCCAGCATAATGTTGGGAGAAATCTGATTGAATAAAAGTCAATTTGCCTCATGAAGAACGAACTCTCTAACATCCTAAATGACGAAGATTTTGAGTCATTTTTCCTGAACTATCAAGAGCCTAATAAGTAAGAATGATTTTTGAAAAAAAAAATCTCACAATTTGCTCATGCCAAAACTCACTATGTCATGACTAGCTAATAGTTTTAGTTAATGTAATATATTACAAGTTTAACAAAGATGATATTTAGCATTTTTATTTAAGAACAAGAAAAACAAAATAAAAAACTTAACGATGAAAAAGACAAAGAATGAGCAAAAGAACACAATGAAAATCAAATCCCAACATGAAAAGTAAACATACCATTATACAATTAATGGTGATGATAATTACTACTTGCTCGAGTAGTCATTTGTTGTGGTTTTGATCTTCCTCCCCTAGAATCCTTCTCAAAGTGGTGCACATTAACTCTCTCAAATAGTCATTCACTCAAACGAAGAGAAAAACATGGTAGAGAAAAAGTAAAATACTCAACATAATAAATTTCATTCAACATGTCACTTCACCACATCATAATACAGAAACATAATAGCCACAATATATGGACAATCAAAGGGATGGGGGAGGGAGGTGGAGTAGGTTTTGAAGAGGTTATGCAATTTTCAAAAGCAAAGATAATTTTTATGGGAGAAGTATTGAATTTCAAAAAATTTACACTCCAAGTAATATTAATGGCAAGTTTTAATTTTTAAGAAAAAAAAAATGAAAGGTCAAAGATGGTAGCGGTTGTAAGGGTCAAAGTGACAACATGGTGGTCAAAGATGAGATATAAGTCTAATGAAGAGAAGGCATTCAACATCTTCATAAATCAATGTTAAAATGATGGGGATTTTGGCCATTGAGTAGGCTAGGCTAACTCAAGATTATAGAAGGCCACTACAACTTGACTAACATTACTAGAATTCATAATACAAATGAACCAACATAATATTATGAGTTCAAAATAAAAGAATATATATATGACCCAATAAAATAAAAATACATAAATTTAAAATTATGAAACACTAAGCTAGCACTAAAATGCATCATACATCCTATCCATCTCCAAAGAATTTGATGTCATCAAATGAAGACTAAGTACACAATAGAGTGGAGGAGAATGAATTGTTGCAGATCTTCAAAATTATCAATGATCCTCAAGAGGAATGAGTCTCTTATCAACATATCCAAGAGATCCCAATCATTAACCCAATAGTGGCAATATCTATGATGATGTATTCACGAGCACTACCTACTTCCTAATAGGAAAACTACAAGTAGAAGCATCAATAATATGATTAGAAAACTTTTCAAAGAATAAATTTAAATTTGTCAAAAGAACAAATTCATATCCATTAATGCATATCTTCCTAAAAATCTCATATAACATGGCCCTTTTCGTAGTCAGCTTTTAAAATCTTTCCACAAGAAAAGGCTCAAATCTCGGTTTTCCAATATATCTCTCTTATCAATAAATGCCTTGTATGACCTAACACTAGATCCATACTTTTCATAAAAATCAAATTTCCTTAAATTTCTTAGTAAGAACCATGCACACTTCATGTAAAAGTAAATACAAACTCACTTGGAGAATATGAATATCCAAACTCAATAATGAGAATGTTCATACTCGAAGAATTAGCCATCAAAACAACAACAACAACAACAAGCCTTAATCCCACTAGGTGGGGTCGGCTACATGAATCCTTCGTCTCCATTGTGTCCTATTATGTGTCAAATTCTCATTTAAATCAAGTATACTAAGATCATTTTTTATACATCTTAACCAAGTCTTTTAGGTCTACCTCTACCTTTCTTAACATAAGGCAAATCTAATGCATCTACTCTCCTAATCGAAGTCATCTGACGGCCGACGCTTTATGTGGCCAAACCATCTAAGGCAATTCTCCTAATCTTATCTACCACTGAGCTACTCCAACTTTTTCCGAATATACTCATTTTGCATTCTATCTCTAAGAGTAAAGCCACTCATCCACCTAAGCATCCTCATCTCTAACACTTAACTTAGTCTTTCTCTTTATTGGCCAATACACCATAAGTCATCAGGTCTTACCACCATCTTATAAAATTTTCCTGTTTAAGTTTGGAACTTTTCTATCACATAATAGGCCAGATGCATTCCTCTACTTCAACCATCCAACTTGAATACTACTAATAACATCTCCATCTATTTCACCATCATTTTGAACAATAGAGCCTAAATATCTGAAACGCTCACTCTTATTAATGATTTGTTCACCTAATGTCACAACACTACCACTAGAACTTCTACAACTAAAATTACACTCCATATATTCAGCTTTAGATCTAATTAAACGAAAACCTTTAGACTCTAGAGTTGACCTCCATAATTCAAGTTTCTGTTGGACTCCCTCTAGTCTTATCAACAAGAAGAATGTCAAAGAAAGAGCATACACCAAGGTACATCTTCTTGTAAATGCCTAAGAACATCCATAACTAAAGTAAAAAAGATAAGGGCTTAAAGTGATCCTTGATGTAATCCAAGTAGGAAAATATTTTGTCAATCCTCCTTGTGTTTGGACACAAGTAACAATGACTCTAGTATACATATCCTTAATGACTTGAATATAACCAATATTAACTCCTTTCGCTCTAGAACTCTCCAAAGAACATCTCTTAAACTTTATCATAAGCTTTCTAAATCAATAAATATCACATGTAGATCCTCCTTACTTTCTCTATGCTTCTCCATCAAACCCTTTAACAAATGTATAGCATCCATAGTAGATCTACCTGGCATGAAACCAAACTGATTGTGAGAAACTTCTGTATCACATCGTAACCTATGCTCAATTACTCTCCCATAATTTTAATGTACGGCACATTAACTTAATTCCTCTATAATTTGCACACTCTTGTGCATCACCTTTATTCTTAAAATATAGTAACCAACAAACTCTTTCTCCACTCATCTGACATCTTTTTAGTCTTTAAAATGACATTAAAAAGATTTGTAAGCCAAGAAATTCCTTGATCTCCTAAACATTTTCACACTTCTATTGGAATATCATGGTCCTACTGCTTTTTCACATTTCATTTTCTTTAAAGCTTCACTAACTTCAAATTTACTAATACGATGATAAAAATGAAATTCTCTATTTTTGTTTAGGGTATTAAGGTTGCTAAAATCAATCGTACTTTCAGATCCTTCATTGAAAAGTCCAAGAATTAGCCATCAAATCAATAAATTTTTAGGAGCAACTAATCCCATAGGACTTTCATCAAAATGTAGTTGTTAAGACTAAATAGAAGTATAAGGAAGAACTTCAATTCGAGAGGTGATGTTCCAACCAGGGTTTCATTTTCATCCCTAGGATAAGAACTTAAACTACACTCATCATTCTCATCATCAATCTCATGTTGTTGTTCTTTACCATCAATATGAATTGAGATAGGAATAGTGGATTGTTTACTACCTATAGAAACTAGGGTAGGGTGGTTGGATTCAATCAATCATAGAATCAAATTTGACTAAATCAAGGTTGGTTTAGGGCTAAGTTGAGATAGGCTCACACATAACAAATTTTGCTTCAACATAAGAAATAATATTCTTGATTCTTTAACCTTGAATGACTTGCAACAGTGTATCTCAAATAATCCTCTTCGTAACTAGGACTATATTCTCATGAAAGAAACTATAATTTATAACTAGCAAATGTACTCATGGGTCTTGAAATATAGTAATAATTTGGGACAATCTTATATGGCATTGAATAGGCATCATGTTGATAATAATAGTCAATATACTGCAGCATCAAGGTGAAGAAAGTAATAGGATCCCAATTTCAAAGGTTCAAAGAATATTTTTACTAAATCTCGATTATTGCTAATTTTGAATGTCTAAATAAAAAAAATTTGAAAAAGTTACTCAATAAGAAAACAATAGTGAATGTCAAGCTGGAGAAAAGTAGAATGTAGAAATTCAAAGTAAAATGATGGAGGCATAACAAAAATTTAAAAAGAGAAAAATTGAAAATAATAAATGCAAAAATTTCAAAAATGATGCATGCAAATGTGTGAATTTAAATGTATGAGCTAAACACAAGCAAAGAACAACTTGCTTAGATAGTAAACACAATACAGGATAAGTTGAAATGGTATTTAAGACTTCTAAAAAGGATATGTTCACTACTTGTTCATTCCAAAAAAACACTAGTTTATAAGACTAGCTAAAAATTTACAACTATAGCAAAGATGATATTTTTAGGTGTTTTAATATAGAACAAAAACGATAAACTATATAAGATAACAAAGAAGGAAAAATTGTAGAAACACGATGAAGAAAAAATTTCTACTATAAAAATTAGACTAATTGTTAAGGGGATCGATGATCATGAAGATTACTTTCATGAACAATCCTTCGTTGAGGATGTGATCTTCCTTCATTGTAAGTCCTTCTCAAAAGATGCACACTAACACTCAAGTAATCCTTCACCACTTGAATATGACAGATAATAAAAGTGGAAGAGAAAAAAACTCAACACGGAGTAGATTTCATTCAACATATCACTTCAAAATATTCTAATATATGAAAACAATGACCACACTATATGAACTAAAGCAACGGTAGCCTCATAGGTGAAGAGAGATGAGAGGAAAGAGGGGATGTCCATGACAAGGAAAAGACAAGTGGAGTGAGGTTTGAAGAACCTAAGCAAATATCTAAAACATAAAGATAATTTTTAAGGCGTCCTGAATGAAAAATATTTCAAAGTTGTAATCATTTTGACTTTGAGATAAAAAAGAATAGGGTTGCATCTTCATGGTGTAGAGAAGGTAAGGTAGAGTCCAAGTGATGACATGGTTATCAAATGGTGAGGTTATAAGTCTTTTGATGCGGAGGCAATCAACAACTTAGTTAAACAAAGTTAAAATGAAGGGAGTTTTCAACATCAAGTGAATAGGCCAACTCACTCTTACAAAAGATGAATATAACTCACCATAACTGACACAACCACAACTAACGATA
Organism: Cymbidium sinense; assembly: GCA_021442155.1. Taxonomy (NCBI): domain Eukaryota; kingdom Viridiplantae; phylum Streptophyta; class Magnoliopsida; order Asparagales; family Orchidaceae; genus Cymbidium; species Cymbidium sinense. Next base: position 126,478,025 of record CM038218.1, read on the forward strand.
AACACTGACCCAATAAAAGGTCAACAACAACAACAACAAGCCTTTATCCCACTATGTGGGGTCGGGTACATGAATCATTTGTCTCCATTATGTCCTATTATGTGTTAAATTCTCATTTAATTCAAGTATACTAAGGTCATTTTTTTATACATCTTAACCAAGTCTTTTTAAGTCTACCTCTATCTTTCTTAACATAAGGCAAATCTAATGCATCTACTCTCCTAATGTCATCCGACTGACACACTTTATGTTCTATCTAATGCTAATTCTCTAATCTTATCGCCACTGAGCTACTCTAACTTTTTCCCGAATATACTCATTTCACATTTTACCTCTAAGAGTAAAGCCACTCATCCACCTGAGCATCCTCATCTCTACAACACTTACTTAGTCTTAGCTTCTCTTTTATTGGCCAGCATTCTGCACCATAAATCATTGCAAGTCTTACCACCATCTTTTAAAATTTTCCCTTAAGTTTAAGCAATACTTTTCTATCACACAACAAGCTAGATGCTCCTCCACTTCAACCATCTAACTTGAATTCTACTAATAACATCTCCATCTATTTCACCATCATTTTGAACAATAGAGTCTAAATATCTGAATTTATCACTCTTTTAATGACTTGTTCACCCGATGTCACAACACTACCACTAGAACTTCAACAACTAAAATTACACTCCATATATTCAATTTTAGATTTACTTAAGTGAAAACTTTTAGCCTCTAAAGTTGACCTCCATAATTCAAATTCTCTTGGACTCCCTCTCTAGTCTTATCAACAAGAAGAATGTCATCAGCAAAAAACATACACCAAGATACATCTTCCTGTAAATGCCTTATAAGAACATCCATAACTAAAGCAAAAAGATAAGAGCTTAAAGCTGATCCTTGATGTAATCCAACTGAAATAGAAAAATATTTTATCAATTCTCCTTGTGTTTGGACACAAGTAATAGCTCTAGTATACATATTTTTCATGACTTGAATATAACCAATATTAACTCCTTTCTTTTCTAGAACTCTCCAAAGAACATCTCTTGACACTTTATCATAAGCTTTCTCTAAATCAATAAATATCATATGTAGATCTTCCTTACTTTCTATATACTTCTCCATCAAGCCTCTCAACAAATGAAAGAAAATATATCCAACCTCTCCAAGTAGATGATCTTGTTCTACTTTAGCAATTAAAATTTGATATCTTAAATTTGATGGCTATATATATATATATATATATATATATAATGAACAATGCTATTGTGTTTGGTCCCTCCATGATATGGGTCATTTTGTGAGGTTCCCTACTTATCTACAATAATAGAAAATTTCTCTGGTCTAATTGTAAAAGGACCTTCCAATCAAGTTTCCTCCTATGTGGGACATATAACATGGTATAAGCCTTATCCTCATAACCCAATAACTAAATTTTTATTATTATCATATAAATCTGAAGGAACATGCAAATATAATCTATCATATTGATGAATCCCTGCAAAATGAGTTCATCAAATAGAACCTTAGCCCATATATTATTCTTGCCCATTTCTTAAGAATGATGGCTCCTAGTGCAAATGCACTCATAGTATGGCCATCAACAAAATCACCATCAAATAGAAACTCCACATCTCATGATTTAATGGGTTGTTGGTGCTTATTATTGAGCCAAATTTCTTCTACCCCAAGACCTACAGACCAACTACCAATAAATTAGGATTCACCATAGTGATAAATATCAGACTATCAACAAAACTCATGACGGCCTCTATCAATAGTTGATCATGCCTTTTGGCTACTCCAACGTCTATAACACTTTTATGCATATCATGGCCTTGGTCTTATGACCTAATATGTAAGTCTTTGATCATTTATGTTGATAGCATTCTAACCTATATCAAGACTAGGTCTGATCACATGAAGCATAATCACCTTATTATAAGCACTTTAAGCACTAAAAATCTCTAATATTAATTTGAATGCTTAATTAAGATCACTTTCATTAGCTTTATTGTTTTATTTTAAAGGTGAAAATATAAATTAAACCTAAAAATTTACTTAACTTTTAAGTTGATTCAAAATTGAATCGCACATTTTAAGTCAAGTCATGAGCTAGATTCCTAGATCAAACAAGTGTGTGTGTGTGTATTTATTTATTTATTTGTATTATAGGAAAATATAATGTGAAAAAAAATGTTATACTCACAAAGCATTATTTAATTTTAAGTAATTTTTTTAGAGGCTTGAATTTGAATAAGATTGGAAATAATAGCATGTGTAATATACTAATAATTTCAAGTCAACTCAAAATGATTGACTCATCTTAAAATCAATTCAAAATGCAATTAGAATATGAGTTAATTGACCATAATTTTTATTAGCTCGGACAAAGCTCAACTTACTTGAATCCTAGCTATACAAGTTTCTGCTAACTTATGGAACTGTAATCCTTTGTTGATTAGACTCTGTATACTCACCATTATTTCATTAAGGGCTTTAGAACCATTCTAAACACCTTCCCAAAACATCATAAAACAAGATGAATTTCATTGGTCATCTTTGGAAGTCATGTATTTAAGCAAAGTAAGCTAATAATGGCAATGGATCATAGTATTTGTCTTCCTAACTCTTAGAAAGTATTCAAAGTTGCATATAATCCATATGGCATTAATGTTAATGGTGTCCTTACTGAGGATGGTTACCATGTTGTGTATTATAACTAGAATTAAATAAAACAAAGCAAATTTATTTATCATATAATCATGAGTTCTATGTTTTCGTTCAAAGACTTCAATGATACTATCTTATCCTCTTACAGTTTGTTTTATATTCTAATCACAAAGCCTTAGAGTACTTTTATGCCCAAAAGAAATTGAATGCACAAGGTACATAATGGGTCGCCTTTCTTCAACAACATTCCTTCATGATACACCATCACAATGGTATAAACAAAAAAGTTCTTCATGCACTAGGTTGAGCGCATTCTCAATTAAGAATCTTATTTATAATTATTAAAATCAATGATATCATTCAAGAACTTCAACAAACATTTGATCGCTACCTTCTTGATAGGTTCCTATATAGAGTTTATGCAATGCATATCCCTCACATACCATAATGATATTTTTTATCTAGGAGATACGCATTTGAGCTTTGGCTAGTCATAGAAAAAATAAGACCATTAATCTAGTTGAAAAATATTCTTTAAGCCTTCAAGTATGTTGTTGCATCATTGTTATTCAGTGTTGCAAGTGCCATCTAAATAAAATAGTCAAACAACTTCAAAGTGCATATCTCATTTACCAATTTCACACCTTTGGCATGACTTGAGCACAGATTTTGTTTTTAAAGATATTCTTTTGACTCTATCTTCTACAAAAAAAAAAATCATGATGTGTCTCATATCACTCTATGTTTGTAAAGCTTTTTTGAAAACTAGGAAAATATTTAACACTAAATTGAATCTTCATTGTCTTACCCTCAAACCAGTGCTCAAAATGAGATCACCAATTATAGCCCGATAAACTTATTGTGTTGTATGATTAACAATCAGTCAGGTATATTAAATCTTATGTCACAAATGATAGAGTTTACAAATAATTCTTTAGTTATGAAAACAACAAGAAAATTCCATTGCAAAGTTATGATGGCATATCACATAAAAAACCTATCAATCTCAAACAATTTTCTAGCATGCATCATGTTTCCCATTATGTCGCCTTATTTATTTATCATAATCATATATTCAAAACTAGTGTAAACGATCATATAATGAAACATGTTACTCAAAAAATTATGGAATTCACAATAGACTATGAGAGTATAATTAAGGAGACTAGTTACTTGTTTGTATTCATCCTTTACATTTCACATCCTATTCCTTTAAGAAACTTAATGCTTGATTTGTTTGTTCATTCAAAGTTTGTAAACATTAGGCCCAAATGCTTATTTGATATGACTACTCTTAAGTTGCATTTTAGTAATGCTTTCGATGTTGAAAATATGTTATCTTATAGAGGCTTTATTTTCAACCTCCAATATTGCTAGTTAACATTTTCTGCAGATGAAGTTACTTCGTGTATAGCTTTAGAAAATAAGGTTTAAAAAAGCAAAAATGGGAACTAAGACGTTTTGTCATATTGCGAGGCAAGGCGTAAGCCTCAAAACAAGAAATTAAAAAAGACATAAAAATCATAAAACTTTAAATAAAAATTTTCAATAACATATATATTTACTACTTAGTTCATCATCATCATGATATAAATCATAAAACTCCAAATAAAAATTTTATTTGAGGGTTAGAATAATCACTCACTTAAAAATAAAGAAATCATGATGATCATGATCCATAGTGTCGGCATCCTCACTTTCAAAATCTTTAGAAGAATTATCATCCTCGAATCATCTTCAATATCTTCTATTAGTAAATCTTTCATCTTGCTTCCTATAATAATGAACATTGACATCGATATAATTTTAAATGAAATAACACATTAACAACATAATCAAATAATTGTTTATGCTTAACTTATCTTTTGATTTTTTTGAAACTTTAGACTCGCATTGCTTCTTTCTTTTAAGTAAAGTAGAAACTGCTCACAATGCAGTAGCACTTTCAACAATAATGCTAATATTGTCATTATCATCATTAGTAATAGATATTCCTTCATCTGCAACTTGAAATCCTTCGTTGTCTTTAGGAGTTATCCATTCATCATCAAATAATATATCATCAATAATCAAAAGATTTTTGACATCATCATTACTTCTTTGCTTCTGTAAGTTGATAAGTCTATCTTTGAGTTTTTTATTGAACATAACATAAACTAATTTGTTTATTCATTCTGCAGTCAATCTATTTCTTCTCTTTGTGTCACTTGATTGAATGTACTTCAATTACGCTTGCATGTAGAAGATGAACAAGTAAGATTAATAATTTTCACTGCAAATGCTTTAAGTTCAGGCACATTATCTCCATATTATGCCCACCAACGCTCTACAAACAAAATTATAAGTTAATATAAATTTTTTATATGAAAAAGTAAATGAATGTAAATTTATTAGGAAAGCGTGTCTTATAGCATGTTTGAGCTGCTATAAATCCAAACATACCTTTCTTTAAATGGAAATCTTCAAGTTGGTCATTAACTTTAAGATAATCTTCCTCAGGGATAACTATATCCATACATGCATATAAATCAGTCTTTACCTACTTATCATCATGAAATTGGAGGTTTAAATAATATGCAGCAGCATACACATGTTGATGTACTTGACTATCCCATTTTTCATCAATAATATTCCATATTTCTTTATAAATAGCTTCTTATCCTCCCAAATTTTTTGCAATTTTCTATTTTGCCTTATTCATTGCCTCATAAATAAAACTCATAGCTAGAGCCTTCTCACCGTCGACCATCCTTAAAACCTTTACTAAAAGAGTTGTAATCTGCAAAGTATAGTTAACACTATGCCAAAATGAGTCATCTTTCATTATAATCTTTTTTACATGCTTTTCCTTTTGGTTTTTTCCCCTAAAAACTTATATCCCATTCTTCAGAAGCAAACATGCCTCCAAAAGTTGTTATAACTTTTTAAATCTTTGCAAAGTCAAATAAGCTATAGCAATTCTTATAATTGTAGTCCGAATAATTTCTTTATCTGTAAATTTCTACATTAAACTCCAAGAATGATTATAAATGAACTTACTAACAGCTTTTGCTTTGAGTAATGTAGATTTCTATTGTGGCAATTGCCCTAACTTTTCAAGCGTTAAATCAAGACAATTATATATGCTTGCATTATCTATAATTATTTGAACAACCAAGCTCTCTCCAACTTCCTCAACAATATCATCAAGCATTTTACATAGCAATTGTACATCTTTAACAAATGTTAATGCATCTATAGATTTCAATAAAATTATTCTATGAGATTTGTTAACAAAAATAATAATAATAAATCTTTGTCTAATGTTTGATAAACCATCAGAAATTATTGTAACTCATGCCTCAACCCATGTATGCTTCACTCCATCAACCATTCTTGATGATGTTCTAACTTTTTCATCTAACATCCATGTTCACAATTCATTCATGCTATGAAGCTATAAACCCCTATCATAGTTCCCAACTGAACAAAGCATATTAATCCATGAAAGACTCCTAGCCACATAGAATAGAATCCCATTCTCATAAAAAAATCTTGTAATATCTAAAGATACTCTATTCTTGTGTTCTCTTGCTGAAGCTGGAGCAATTGGTTCAGGATTAAAATTCATATTTTGATCTACATTCACAACAATCTATCCATTGGACCTCGAATTCCTTTATTAGATGAGTGAAATGACTACCGCTACTAGAACCATCATGGCTTAAACCAAAATAGGAATTATTCCCAGTCATCTCCTCCATATCACTTCAAGCTATTTCTTTTGTGGTCGCATATTTCTTTAAGTATTCTACGCATTCCTTCTTGCCTTCATCTGAAACTTTCTCACATGCTCCAACATTAACATATGTGTACATGTCACGTGATCCTTAAGTCTCTTAAGACCCTCAGGAATTCGCTTGTCACAAAATTTGCACTTCAAGCAAACATATCTCTTCTTTGCACCTTCTCCAGGCACTTCAACTTGTGTATTGTATTTTCAAGCAGAATCTTTTCTTCTAACACCACCACCCATCACAATAAACAAAAAATAAAAAACTAACCTAAATCTTGCCAAACTAAAAAAAAAAAAAAAAAAAAAACACACGCACACAAGTTTAGGGGGCTGTTTGGTAGCAAGATTTAATATAAATCTTGCCAAACATCAAAAGAAGGACTATTTGGTAGCAAAATTTAACCTGAATCTTGCAAAACAGCAAAAATCAATAATTTAAAGGCTGTTTGGTAATAGGATTTAACCAAAATATTTTTAGACAACAAAAATAATAAATTTAGGGGTTTCTTGGTAGCAGGATTTAACCTAAATCTTGTCAAACTGCAAAAAATAGAACTTCAAAGGCTATTTGGTAACAGGATTTAACTTATGGGCCATTTGGTTGAAGGATTTAAGTCAGATTAGCCTCTCTAAACAGCCAAAGCGGCTTTGGAGAGGTGGATTTATAGGATTTAGACAAGCAGAAGCATGCAAAGAGGTAGAAGAAAAGACGAAGGTTACTTGGCGACGCCTCGCTCTCTTTTTCCGAGAAATTGTGCAGCAGAATGGGGAGTTTTCAAGCAGCAGTGGGATGAGAACTAGAATTTTGAGCGTCCAAGAATAAGCTATAACTCGTAACCCTTGAATCAACGCAAAATAAAAGAAGAAAAAAAGAACTAGCTTTGTTTGAGGGGTTAAGCCTCAAGGCTTACACCACAATCAAAAAAATCGTAAGCCTCATTCAATGAGACGAGGCTTAAGCCTCAAGGCTACATGCAAGCGCCTTGAACAATTTTTTAATCCGTGTTAGAAAATATTCATCTCTTGCCTACTTTTGTGTCCCTTGTTGCAAATGTGTCAAAGCAAATCTTGTCTAAGGTATGATATCTCACGAGTACATTGTTCTTTAATAATCTCAACTTCCCAATGACAATTATTGGATCTCCCATACTAATTTTCAGCATATTTCCCTTGATCTTGTAGAGTTGTTTACACAACTCAACAAATAAAAGTTCTTTGCATCCCATGTATAAAATTTAGTGCATCAAACTAATCAAATAAAAGAAATATCGCTATAGGATTCACCTTTCTCAACTTTGACCTTCTCATAATGGTTGATGTTATCCCACTTCAACCATGCCATTTGATGCCAATGGACTTGTTTGTAAACTTACGCTTGTGTGAGACCTGATTAATATTAAATATTGAAAGTAATACTTGCTAGCTCCTCCCTCTCCCCTTGCACGTGCTCTATCCTCCCCCACCCCTATCTCCCAACTCCAAGCAACCCCTCTCTCACTCGCTACAACCCTTTCCCTGTCCTTACAAAACTCCCTCTCTAAGGCCCACTCTCGCTAGTTTCTATCCTCATAATCCCCAAAACATATTCAAATATCTCATCCATCACAGTGACTATTCAAATCCGTTGTGAATCCACATCAAGTGGCCTATATTACTCGTCTCAAAAAGTTGTGTAAGAAGTAATCGAACAGCATAATCGATACTTTACTATAGCAATATCAATACAAGTTTCCATCTTTAGAAAACGAACGTCAGGAAAACAGGGACCCTGTTCGAACACAATATTGATAAGAATACCTACAATTCCTTAATCACCAGAGAATATCAAACTGACAGATTTTTTTAAATGTAGCACAAAGCAACTTTATCCGGAAGTTATCCACTAAACTACCTGAAATTCCAAGCCACTGCAACTAATTTGGTTGATCTAACCATTCTTCTACATCAATTGATTAGAAATCATTACATCGAGTGCAATCACTGAAGCAAACATAAACCTAGGTCACATAACAGAACAAATCCAACGATAGAGAAGAATATGCGGCCTTAAGCGTTACCTTTCCATATCTAGATTCCAAAGAAATTCTTGAGGAAGCTGCATGACAAGGACTGCAAAGGGAAGCAGAGGCACGCGGCGAAAGGTGCGAAACGGAAGGGGAGCGACACGAGGCGCCTGCGGTGACGGAGGATGACTTCCTCTCAGCGATCTTTCTAATGGCATCTTGCTCCAGGAGTTCGAGATCCTCGGCGCTCAAGTCCCAGTCTTCTTCGAGACCAGCCATTTCTCTCTTCTCTACTTCACCCCGCTCCTCTCGCAAAAACCCATTGAGAAAAGGAAGTACGGAGTAATATGCAGGCTTTGAAAAGCTGACGAGCGCCTTGAGCGTTTTTAAGAATGGGCCATAATAGTCCTCTGGGCTATACAGCCGGTGATAAGTCTATGGCCATTTTTTTTATTTTTTTTATTTTATTTTATTTTTTTTTTGATAACAAGATATTCACTCTTAATCTTATTCATTATATAATATGTGATTTTATTTAATTCCGATGTGCGACAACCACGGCCCACAAAGACGCCTCCTTTCTTTTCTTTCACCCAACGTAGTCCGCCTCGAATCAACGCAGGTGATAAGTATGGCCATTTGAGATAATGGTTTATTACATCACATTAGCTCACAAAATATTTTATATCAAAATCAATCAATCATGGAGCAGTTGAAAACATTTATTTTAAGTTTCATACCTAGAAGGCTTCAAATCCAACATATCAGATTAATTTTTTTCTTCTATTTGATAAACCTTAATTCATCAAGCATGATATTATTATATTACTACATTACATTTTATCTTTACATACTTTTTTTTTCTTTCAAATTCAAATCATTTATATGTTCAACTTATTTGTTTCGTCTTTTCACCACATTAATGATTCAAAAAAGTGCATCCTATATTTATAACTATTTAACCTCGATATTTAACTATTCGATCAATTATGATACTTTTAATCGTAATGTGACCTAATAAAGATTTTAGCCTAAATGTTGGCTTATTTTATATACTTGATTATAATATTCATATGTAATAGCCTTACTAAGGCTCATAACCAATGCTTTAGAAGTATTTGTGAAACCAATTTATCAATGTTTATGGGTGGTGTTATGCCCTTGAAGTTCAATGATTAATATATATATATATATTGTATTGTTGAAATTTTATTTGTGCAAAGCTTCTTAGAATATTACATTCCAATATGCTAAAATTTCTTTTGATTTTTTTATTTAACAACTTTCTTATGATTCATTTTATTGAAAAGACAAATAAATAGTCTTTAATTATGAGGACTCACTTTTACTAAAATTTATTTGCTTAAAGTAGTCTCAAATGTTAGTATAACTTATCTAATAGGATCTAGAGCATGTGTCCTTGAACTTTAAGTTGGAAGAAGAAATTGACATATATTTGTTTAGCTAATATATTACTTTTAAGTAGTCTCAAAACACAAGCTTTAGAAGATGCATACATCTATTTGTGAGCCAAATGTTTGTCATATGTCATAAGAATTTCTATTTGATTGAGAACAATGTAATGCACCCATCTTGATATAATTTTGGAATAATCAAGCGAACCTTTAAGATTACTTAGAAAGATAAAATTAAAGATCAAATAGGACTATAATAATGCAAAAATTCTATTTTAAGACCCTAGTCATTACATTGAAATTTTTTGGATATCAAAGTTATATAAAAGCAATAATTAAAATACTTTGAACGAGTTAAACTAGTGTGTATTGACTTGGCATGTATTAGATTAACGAGTTGATTACTAACCCCAAGTGTAACATATATTTAACTCAAGGATAATGTAGCTACTATTTTATTGAGTGATGTGTTAGTGTACTTTAATTGCCCCTCATACTTGTTAATGTTTATTTCATTATAAAATATTCATACTTCCTAACTAATATGCTCTTCATAAGCTATTATTTTATTAATTATATTGATGAAATACTTGTCACAAAGAGAAGAATATATTCATATAAAAATGAGAGTATATTTTTACCACTTTTTATCTATACTAAATTAGAGATAATCAAATTCTCAAAATTATTTCTACTAATCAAACTACAGAACTTTGATTATCACCAATGATATGTTTATAGCATCAAATTCTATACCACGAGAAATTACTTACTACTAATTGCTCGGGTTAACCCCATTTTAAGTGGGCTAATCAAGTTGGGTTAGTCTAAGGATACCATCATAATTTGTATTATTTGTTCTAGTACCTTTGAAAAATATTTCAAATAAAAATAAAGATGCACACATTTAGAAAATATAAAAATCCTACATTTATTTAATTTTGAGATATGAGCTTTGAAGGCTGCTTAAATCTTTAAAAGAACTACCATCTTCATGATCAATACTATGGTCATATGTGTCATTGAACTTATACTGCAACTTTTGTTACACTACAACCATCTCCTTATCTAGACTACACTACAATCTTCATTTGTATTAAAAATGTTATCATATCAAGATTTTTAATGCAACCTTCATTTTATTATAAACATTATCGTACCAAAATTTATTATAAGGAGATTAATTGTCTAAAAATATTACTTGATTGATCCCATCATGCCATAGTTCATTTGCTAGATCAATCCTTTAGCATGAACAACCCAACAAATTATTTAGAATATTTAGAAAAGTAGAAGATGTTAACGCAACGCATTTTATATAGGCAAACATCATAGTATAATAAACATATTCTTATAACACATTCAAAAGAACTTATAAACTTCCTTCAATAATCATTAATGTGACATATTGAATTTGTATAGAATGATTTGAAAGCCATTGCAAAGGCCTAATAAGGAGCAACTTCTAATAATCATTCAATAAAATTGATTTTTTTTTTTTTTTGAAAAAGGGAAATAATAATGGAATGGATTACATACTAAAATTGAAAAAAAAAAAATAGATTGAATAGATGAGACATATTTTCGTTTAAAAGATGAAATTAATTTTTTAAGGAATGCACACAAAATTATTATGCTTAGGAAAATTTATTCAAATTTAGGGAGAATTACATAATAGCATCTATTTAGAGAACTAATAAATAAAAGTGAAAATATTGAATCTAGTTTTATCATGATCTTTGATATTTGATTATAATTAAAAAAATAAATATAAGAAGATGTTAATTTAATAAATGATAATATTTTAAATGCTATATTTAAATTATTTGGGAAAAAGAAATATATAATCAAAGAGGAATAATTCATCAAGAATTTTGTTTTTCAATCAAGAGATTTTATATATATATATATATATATATATATATATATATATATATATATATATATATATATATATATGTATATATATTAAATATTCTAATAAAACAAAATTAGAAGGGGACAAGCCTCACAGGTGCCCAATATTTAGGAAAATTTGGTCATCAAAAACCGTGCATATAATTGATAGACGCGTACTATGAGGCTCTTTTATTTAAATTAAATAATTTAATCTATTGCACGCGGCATTTATTTAAATACAAAGTTTTATCTCAAATATAATAATTATGGTTGAGCTGTCGGTTAGTGTCTATCCATTTCCTTAGAGCAAAAGTAATAAAAGTAAGGATTCCAAATTATCATTTTTTTCTCCCTTTATTATTACACATTAGTAACAGCGAAGCCACGCGTCCGTCGGCCATCACACGCTCCACACGTGTCCTATCTCACTCATTCTCTCTCTCTCTCTCTCTATATAACCAATCCCTAAGAAGTTAGAATCCGATTAAGAGATCAGTATATCTTTTTCATCTTTTTGCATCTACTTCGGTTTACTCTGAAAAAATATGGCTGAAGGAACGGTTAATTGCATCGATATACTCTTAGCGATCATCCTCCCTCCACTCGGTGTCTTCCTCAAATTTGGTTGCAAGGTATAATTGTATTTTTTTATTATATTTCTTCAGGAAAAAAATATATAATGAAGATGTTCCATATTAATAAGGATTTTTTTTGTATTTTTTGTTATTTTACAGTCTGAGTTCTGGATCTGCCTTCTTCTTACCATATTAGGATACATACCAGGCATCATCTACGCTATCTATATTATCACCAAGTAATTATGGAGCAGATCTCAGACTCTGATCAGCCTTCTTCTTTGGATTGATGCTTTTTTAGTTTTGTTTTTCGTTTCTTGTAATCGTTTGTGCTGCTATACTGCTACTCTCTCTCTCTTTCTCTCCCCTTTTGTTTAGCGTGCTACTCTCTCTCTCTCTCTCTCCTTTTCCCTTTGTTTATATTATGCTGTAATTCATGTTTTTTTCCTTTTTTTTTGGGAATTTAAGTTTTGTGTTGTAATTGATCTTTTTAATTATGTAATTGAAGTTTTTGGCAGTTTCTTATAATTGTTCGGACTTCAGAATAAAATAATACTTCCTCGTTACAAATGAAAGAAGCAGGCAGATATGGAGGCTTTCTCCAAAGTTGACTTGACAACTGCTATATTAAAGTTTGTTTAGGTAAGAAAATTTTCAATTAGGATAAGTTTTTTAATTATGAGAAAACTAAAGTAATGTGCGAATTACTTTATGTGAAAATTTATTTATCTGTCCAATTCAGTGAATGCAATCGAAATTTTTTTTTTGTTGATAGAATTAAGAAGAATTAGTAATTAAAATAGAAAGAACTGAACCAAAAGAGTTTAGTTGTGTCTTTTGAGGGTAAGGAACTGAAGGTCAAAATCCCTAATCAAGAGGATTAAGAAATATTCATCTTGGTTTATAGTTTTAAATATAATTTTTAGTTTAATTAATAAAATTAGATATTAAAAAAAGGGAATTATGAGGTAAGGGAGTATGGAAAAACACCATCTACGTTGTTAAAATGATAATCCAATGGAATATAAACTGACCTCTCCTCTTTAACTACGCATCCAAATGTTTTTAGTATAATACAAGCAAAGCTGAACCAAGAGACTCATTGGAGCCATGAAAGGAGCAATTGAGACAGCTAAGATGAAAGGAGTATAACTTATTGAAACACTATGTCATGTCCCACCAAAATTTCAGGAGGTTAGTCATCCTACATTGGGCAAAGCATGGCCACGAGATAATTAGAGCCACCAATTAGTGGACAGAGCATGACCACGGAGCCACCAATTAGTGGACAAAGCATAACCACGAGATAATTAGAGCCACCAATTAGTGGAGCCATATACTAGAAGGCTGAAAAAAATCTTACATATAGTTTGTCTTATTTAGGTTTTATTTGGCTAAGCTTTTTTTAGTGCGTTTTGCTTTTGAGAGCGTGAATTTTTAATTTTGATACCTGTTTGAATAGTATGTTTTTTGAAATTGTGTTTTAATTATTTTAACGAAAGTTTGGTTTTATTTTTTCAAAAAATAAAAGACAAATAATTTTTCAGGAAATACTTTTGAAGCAGCTTTTTAGGAATCCGAAAAGCTTAGCTAAATAAATCTTAGAAGATGCTAAAAATCTCTAAAAGATATTAGATATTTTAAAAGTTTTGTATGTATCTGAAATAATCTAGAATTTCATAAGTACTCAGTGAAAAACTCAAGTATTTCTAGATTTTTTCAGATTGTATTGTAATTTAGAATGTTCTTAAGGGTAACTAATCAAAAAAAGATCCAAGAATCTGAGAGGGAGTGTGAGGTTTGAGCCTTGAAAGGCTCTTTTTCGTATTAGTGAAGTTCCGCTCTTACTTCCATTTTCTCTAATATTCTTTGTATTCCAGTCAAGTGTTGCATGAGAGTTAGGCAGACTATATATCAATGGTAGGTGCTAAAGTTATACAAATAGCTTACTGGAAGTTTAATTCAAAGCAATTAGGAGGAGGGGGACAAATGTTAAAGGCGTGGTATTTCCACAATATCAAAATCCTCGATCTTCATAATATATGGTTGATTTATTTACATTTCTTTCCTTATGTGCTTCCTTGAAAGTCCCTTTTTTAGAAACTTCATGATCGCAAGGTCATCAAAAAAGCTATATATATTAAACTTACTTAAAAAAAAATAACATCTAAAAATTTTATCACCATCCAACAAACAAAGTAAATAGATACAAATTCAAAATCTAAAAATTATGTGATTTTTTTAGAAGTCTTCTTTAAAGTTTCAAAATCTATACATTATTATTATTGTTGGGAAAAATGAGGGCAAAGCCCAGTTATATTACCCAAGGAAAAAGGAAAAGATTAGATAGTGTGGAAAGTAAGGGAAAAAAAACACGGAAAAGGATCAACAAAGATCCCAAAAATCAAAACACGACTCAGAGATGGACTAGGTAGATGGCATACAGGTTTGTATACAGCTAGGAGATCTCCCTGATTGCCAGCAGAGACCATAAGCTCAAAGGATAGAACAAATCCTTAAAATAAAATAACACTAAATTATGGTGGTCCGTAAAGTAATAGGGTGAATTTCCCAGAAGACATAACAGTTAGGAGGGGGTAGAACCACCTCCACCAAAATAAGAAGACAACAATTACTTGTGAAGTATATAACGCCTGAACAGAAAGTCGTGGCCATCCAAGGGGAGATCACAAGGCTAATTGCCCACCTGAACACCCAAAAACCCATCCACCGATCTCATTCTTGTCCAAAAGCAATATAGAAGAAGCAGAATCTGTATAGCAGCAAAATCGAAGTCCAAAACCTAAAAGAATCAAAATCTAAAACTGAGTCCAGAAAGCAGATTGAAAATCCTAAGTCCCTGATCATGCATTAGTATCCAAACCGAAATTTCTCCAATTCTCCAAGGTCAAGGCAACATGTAGAGGCCAAGTAGCTTTAATTTTCTAGCGTCGAAGCTTGGAGGCCACCCTAAATTTAATCTTCAGACATAAAGCGGAATAAGACGCCTCCCGATTATGAAGGATTCTAGCATTTCTTTCTAATAATTGCATCAATTAGTAAATAAAGTCGTCTGAAAGCTTTATGTTCAACGAGAGAGAAAGCAGCCAAAACTTGCTTAAACGTAGGCTGGAACAGGAAAAAGCTTCTGTTAGGCAAAATATTTCTAATGAGATTCAGAGAAAAAGAGCAACTAAAAAAGAGGTGAAAATGAGACTCTTTCTCGAGCTGGCAGAAACAACAGTCCCGAATTGAACCAAAACCATGATGATGGAGCAGTTCAGAAAGTTTAAGCTACTCAAGATATGTCATCCAACAAAATAAAGAGTAATTGAGGGCACAACCTTCGAACCAAATGTCTTTAGGCTAGTCCACCAATGGGTAATTAGGAAGAGAGGCCTCTAGAATCTTGCTACTAGCAATAGCTTTCACTCCCTCCCATTAAATAGAATCCTTCCCAATGGAAAGACACACGAGGCGTATGGCCTGAGCACAGGATGGGAACCTTTCTACAATTAACTCAGGAGGGGAGTCTATGGGGAGATTAAACAAGATAAAAAAATTAGGTCCACACATATCCAGCAGGGATTTGTTGTGACACCAGGGATCATAAAAAAGAAAATAAGTTGTTCCATCCCCAATAGAATAGGTAATCTGCTCCTTAAACCAGAAGCTTATATTTGGAGTTCCCTCCAAAAGGAAGAACATCGCATAGATCTAGACCAGATGGAGTCGTACTTGTTCACCAATGAAGAAGCAATCAAGGAGGATCTATGAAGAACTTTCCATAGAATTTTAGTTTTGCTCAGCATGTTGAGAGTACTCATCGATTGTAACCCAGTTCCCCCTTTATTCTAAGTAGGGTGGTCCTAAACCAAGAGATAGGGTGGAATTTCTTGACCATATCCCCATGATAGAAAAATTTAGATGTAATAGAAGTAATTTTTTTAAGAATACATTTAGGAAAGACCACAACCCTCACCCAGTAAGAAAGGTAGCTATTAATTGAAGACCTAATAAGCTGAAGTCAGCCCCCATAGGAGAGCCAATTGGATTTCCACTTGGTGAGCCAAGAAGAGAGCTTATCCAACATAGGGGTAAAGTGATTGGTTTTGAGCACACCAGCTGATAAGGGCAAGCCCAAATATTTAAAGGGGAAGTCTCCCCTTTTAATGTTCAGGATACTGCAATAGAAATCAGCCTTCGGGTAGTACTTAGAAAAGCAAATATAAGATTTGTTGTAATTTACTTCAAGGCCATGTGGTGAAATATTCTCCCATTCATCTATCCTTTCGAAGAGAATAAATGAAAATAGAAATACACGTCTTTTAGTCGGGACACAACGCAGATCCGTAAATGTTCTTATTAGGGTGATCCGGTATGACATTGAGGAAAGGTGTACTATCTCGAAAGATAGAAGTCACCACCCTGCAATGGACCTAATCGCTTCAATAAGGACTCATAAGGACAATGGGTCTGCATATGTACTAGATATTCTTCCCCTATTTTATATGAAAAAATAAAGTAGGGTTTATTTGAAACCGGGTTCATTAGGTTTCTTATGGAGGCAAGCCCTCATAGTTAATTACATCTTAAGGAATGAAATTCCTCAAGAATACTTTCAATTAAGATAAATGATCGTTGTCTCCAAAGATTTCAATAGGTAGGACTATCAATCGATTAGTTTATTTTGGAAGATTAAATGGGATTGATCAAGAGAAGGAGTTCTTATCGATGCCAAATGGAGATTAGGGGATGTTTAGGATACTAGGAAGCATAATAAACATCCCAAATTATCTATGCTTGGGCTTTACATTTTTGAAATTGAGGAGAATTATTTATTTGAGTTGAATTTTTATTAGAAGTTTAAGTCTTATAATTCCACAATACAAAGTTATAGAAATGCCTAAGAGGTGAGGATTTATGCTTATAACACATACAAAAGAGAAGCAACCTCAGAACATAAATCTAGGGAGCTTTGGCGAGGGCCAAAAACATGACCTAAATCTAAAGAAAAAATGGATATTTGGTTTGCCTCCACAAGAGAGGACAAACCACCCAACTGCTTGGACTTACAATCGCCTGGGGGTGGCCACAACTAACTCCTCCTACAATTTAAATATATGTAGGCAAGTCTTATGCTTTATGCAAGATAGCTAGGCTGTTATTTATTTAAAAAGAGACTATATCATGTAAGGGAATGCTTTAAATGACATAAATCTAATGCAAATCATATTACATATTATTTTTATTTTTGGACAATCATTTGACTCAGTATAGGATTCTTTATGCCTAATGCAGATGATATGAGAAAAATCAACAAGATGGGAGGTGTGTTTCCACCATGACTCTCAAGGTCAAGCTAAGTTCTCTGGCACGAGTGAAAGCCCTCCAAATCAAGAGTGAAGCAATATGTTGTTGTGTATGATATTGTAAAAGAAATACTCATCCACCTAAGGGGTTGTTAATTCTTTTATGTTAATTTTTAGCTTAGGCTTTAAATGAAGTTATGAGTTGTTTATTTTAATTTTGAATAGATTAATTTAGTAGAAGATTTATTTTTTTCTAAGAGCCCAATCGTCATCCAGGCCATACATCAAAGCAAAGAAGAAACTAAAAAAGTATGTCATTTCTAAAGCACAAGCTAAACAAAACATCAAACATTTTATATAGCTAACGTAAAAGAATAAAAGACTAAGTGTGGTCGGGCACCACTGCACAAACCCGAAAATAAATTGGGTAGCCGAGCTCTACCCTCATACAACCCGGATTACAAATGAATTAATTATAGTTAAGCAAGGAATTCATGTTATGAGAGTCTTCAATTTTATTTCTTCATTCTTCTTTTCTTTTTTCTCACTCTTTTGGATGGTTGGAAGGTGGTTGCTCCAAAGGCTTCACATGGTACATAAGGCATGGCCTTACAATGCTCATCCTAATCCACATAACAATCATTCCAAAATCTTAATTGCAAAAGTACATGAAAAGGAAAAGTAAATCTAACTAACACTTACAAAATAAAGATTAGCTAAATAAATAATATAAATCTCAAGCATGTATATTGGACTTAGCACCCTATACATTGGTAACCAAGTTCACTTGGCCTATTGGTTTATGCTTAGGGGTATAAGCACTTGCACAATAAAAGCATTTATATTTTTATCTATTACAACACCACTTAAGCACAATCCTATGCAGAAAATAATGATTAGACTAAATTGGCCAACCATTCATTCTACGTATATACACCATAACGTCTAGACTAAAATATCATATCACAAAATAAAAGCAAACATCAAACCATGCACCGCCCTAACATAGGACTAGAAGTGGTGACTTAGCCTAATGTGTGTGTCATATAAGGTTTGTGTGGTATGCTTAGCTAGGCTTTAAGGTTAGGATTTTTTAAGATGAAAAGGTTCAACTTAAAAGGGTGATCTCATTTAAGTTGTTTAGTTGATTTGGGTTGATTTTATTTTATGATTTGATTTAGTAGTGATAATAGCCACTCATATTTTACTTTAGCCAACACATGCACATTTGACATAAAGTAAACAATTTCATTTTAAAATTTTGAAAATATGAAATTATGGATGCATGAATCATATGGCATACAATTTAATATGTTAGGAAAGATCTAAAGCAATATAATCACATGAACAAATTCACTTTACTTAATTCCTAAAGACATTCTTAAAGAATAAGAAAACTTAGAATAAATTAAAGTGAATTCAAAATGATTTTGGTTTGTTTGAAGTTTGATTTAATTTTAAAGGGGTAAGATTAGTTTGTTATTCCTAACCCATTTCCACATCTGTTTTGTATTTTAGTTTAATTTTTAGATAATTAGATCCATTTTTAAGTGTTGATTAGGTTATGGTATACATTAAGTGGCTTAATTAACCCTTACCTACACCACCTTAAAAAAATTAACTAAGTAATTATGAGCCACTGAGATGACATAAAACTCACAAGGTATGTAAATTTACAATGCACCTAGTAATGAAAAGGCCTAATGCAATTTGGCTCATAATTAGAAGTTAATTAAGTTAAGGAGTTTAGCTTAAGTACTCTTAAAACACCCCTTCACACTTATGAAAGGGGATTTAATTTCCTTAATTAGACTTAGACTATTGAACACCGAAGAATCTACCCAAGGTAGATTAATTAAGTTCTTGAGATTTTTAGAATTTTTGAAAATTATTTAAAAGGGTAATTAATGGATTAACCCTTAATTAAGAAGGGATTAAGGAAAGGAAAAGGGGTTTAGGGAATAGCTTAGAGGAAATACCCCAAAATTATTCCCTAAAACCCCTACTCACTGGATCTTAATCCAACTTAAACATAGGGAAAATCTACTAATTACATCTTAATTACTCTTAATTACATGAAGGGGTAATTAGGGAATGAGCTAACAATTTCCCTAATCAAGGCCTCAATAAATCTCAAAAAAATTAGGGAGGTAGAGGTCATCCCCTAAAATAAACTCTAGAAGTTTGAGATTAATTGGTGACTTAATTAGGAAATAATTAGCTAATTACCATTCACAAAGAAACCCAAATTCAGAGAAGAAGGGAAATCAAAATGCATTGGAAACAATTTTAGAATATTCTAGATGGAATTATCTATCCAAGGAATTTTTTCTTTTATTTTTCTATTTTTTTATGAGGAGTTATGATTTTTAGAAGCCATAGGGATTAATTAGGAATTAATTAGTTAAATAACTAATCCCCATTTAATACCCCATCCACGGCACGGCACGTGGCGGCGACGGTCAGCGTGCTTTACACGCGTCGTGCCGTGAGCCATTACTTAAGTTGTCAAACCGGGAGAGGCGGCGGCGGCGCACACATTTTTACGCTTAACCATCCGATCAAAGATCAGACGGCTGAGGATACACCCGTGGTTTAAAAGGGAATTAAATTCTAAAATGTGGGAAATAATCTCAGCCGTCCATCTAAAAATGCGCGGATGGATGGTTGAGATGGGTTGAGTTCTTCCCTGAGGAGGAATGTGAGCCGTTCACAATCCAAGGGAAGATCCGAGCTCGATTTTTCATGGATTCAATTAAGACTCAACCCACACCATATAAGGGACCAAAGCGGCCAATCCAACGACTAAGATCCTATGAGATTAAAATCCACTTCACAAAAGACCAACACCTCTTAGCCAAAGTGGTCAGAAATTCACTAACCTTGACGGAGGTGATCACCGACGCTCGATTCCCTTGGAGAAGCTTCGTCTGGTTGAGATGAAATTTTGCTGAAGTTTAGAGCACTTGAGATGGAGTGGATCTTCCTATGGGTCACCTCCTCCTTAGCTTGAGTTCGACTTTGATCCAATTCAATCCTCCCTTGCCTTTAGAACTTGGGAATCAACTTAGGTGAGCTCGACTTGGTCACCTAAGTGTGCTTGCAAAAGGAATTGGCTAAGATCAAATGTGGAAGAAGTTGGAAATCAAGGTGAGCTCCCCTGTTTTGCACTATGCAAAACTGAGGAAGATGAATTCCAAATCTCTCATAGGGGCCTTGAGGGAGCTCTGCGATGTTTGCTAAAGCTTCCTAGGTCCCAATTGAGTGTGACTGAGTTATGATTTTAGTGAATTACGGGGAGTATATCTCCCCCTATGGAAATCGAATGACCGAGCCTAAGCTTGCAGTTTTGATCCAATTGTCACCATAGAATGGGTTTTTTGGGTGGTTAGAGGTGTGCACATGGTCGGTTTGGCCAGAGGAGTGGAAGCCTAACTCCCATGTTCATCCAATTGAGGTTTGGGGGGAGTTTGAATTTTCAATTTCACGCCTATGGGTCGGGTTTGGTCCATGGGCCAAATGGGTTGACCCAAACCCATTGGGTTGAGTGCACCACTCATCACCAGGTCCTCTTGAGGTTTTAGGGGAGCCTTAAGTGTTTGTGATGAGTGCATGAGCAAAATACCTATTGGCTAGGCCAAAATTTGTTCTATGTCCTAGGGTATAATTGCCATTTTGCTATTTTTTTTCAATTTGGGTATGTTTGGTATGTTGAGAAAATAGGTTGGTCCAAGTTTCAATGGATTTGGAATCCATTTGATAGGGTTTGGCTCATGTTGACCCATTTAGGTCAAAATGGGTCAACTTTGGTCAAGTTGACCAATAGGTAAAATTGTGTCAAACCAAGGGTTGGGTCAAGTTCATATAACTATTTAAAGTGTTTTGGTGCCTTTGGTTTGGTTCGATTTGGTATAGATTAGGTTTTGGTTCATATGACTCATTTAGGTCAAATGGGTCAAGTTGACCCATTTGACCCTTTTGACCTATTTGGGCTAGGTCAAGGGTTGGTTAGTCATATGGAGGGGATTTGTATCTTTGTTTCCAATCAATTTGAGTTAGGTTCAATTTTGGCTCAACATGATCCCTTTAGGTCATGTTGGGTCTAACGTCAATTAGGCTAGTTTGGGTATAGTTGGTCAATTGAGGCTTTGGTCAAGTTCCACAAGTGATTTGGGATGGACTTGACCCATTGGTTCTAATCAATTTGGCTTAGATCAAGTTTTGACACATTTTAGCCTTTTAGGTAAAAATGGGTCAACTTGGGTCAAGTGGGCCAAATGGGCTGGATTAGGCTCAAAGGTTGACTTGGTCAAGTTCAATCATCATGAGTGAACTTAGATCAATAGTTTCAATTAATTTGGCCTATAGTGGATTTTGGGTAGGTTTCATTTTAGGTTAAGTGACTTGGTCAACCCTTAGGTTTGACTTGGTTTGACCTAATTTGATTGATTGATCATCCATGATGATTGTTGATCATGATGAGAGGCAAATATGAGTTTGGTTCATCAATTTAGTTAGGATCAAAGTTGGCTCATAAGATACTTTAAGTCACTTTGGGTCAAGTGAGCCTAAGTGGGTCAAATAGGCTTGACAAAGCTTGATTTGAGTTGATTGATCTTGTATATGGACTTATGATTGAAATATAAATCCATTTTACAGTGGTTTGAAGTCAAATGGATTTTGATCCATATGAAAATTTCATATTCAAAGGAAGAATATGAAGGGGTTTTGGGTTTGATTTTTTATTTGGGTTTTGATTGAAGGATTGAGGTTTGGAGTTATATATGAGCTCATGATTGTAGATTGATTGAACTATGAGAGAAAATCAAGAGTTTGGCTTGATTTGAATTGATTTTGGCTAAGTTCAAGATTTTGACTTGAAAGGCTTAGATTTGATTTTGATTTGATTTGAGCTTGAGTTTAGGAGTTGGTTTTGATTGTTTGAATTTATATTTCATTTATATATGTGAATATAAATGAGAATATAAATTGATCATGAGAAAATTTCAAAGATTTGAAAGAGTTTAATCATGATTTAGAGTTAAATCAATTAAAGGGAATTTAAAGGATTTAATGGAATTTTTAATTAGAAATTTAATTTTTTTGAATTGGTTTTGATTGAATTATATTTATATTTCATTTATATATGAGAACATAAATGAGAATACAAATATATTTTAAGAAAATCCCATGAGTTTGAAGGAGTTTGATCAAAGTTTAGGTTAAATCCATTAATGAAAAATTAAGGGATTTAAGGGATTTTTAAGCATTTTTCTTTTGGAATTTAATTTTTTTCTTTGGATTTATTTGATTTATATTTATATTTCATTTATATATGAGAATATATATGAGGATATAAATAAATTTTGAGAAAATTCCATGGATTTGAATAGGTTTGATCAAGATTTTGGAGTTGATTTTGGCTAAGTCTTTTAATGGGAAATTAAAGGATTTTAGGAAAATTTCATGAATTAATTTTGAATTTTGAATTTGATTTGATGAGTTTGAATTTATATCTCATTTATAAATATGAATATAAATGAGAATATAAATGGATCATGAGAAAATCTCAAAGTTTTGAGTAGGTTTAGATCACAATTTTGGCTAAGTCCTTAAGAAAAGGTTAAGGACTTAGAAATTTTGAACTTAAGAATTTCTGTGGAATTTTTTTCATGGATTTCAATCATATTTTCAATCATGGATTTTAATCATGGAATTGAATCATGAAATTGATTTAGAGTTTGAGAAAATCAAATAGAATTGATTTGGAGTTTGACTTAAAAGAAGGAAAGTGAGGAATGGCCAAAACTAAAGGGTAGGAAATTTTCTTAACAATCCTAAGGCATGACTTACTCCTATGGCTAACTCTTCTAAATCTTCTAGGGCTAGGTGAGAGTGTCCACCTAATCACTAGACGTGTCTTAAGACTAAAGAACTCTTAAAACTTAAGAGAAATTCTATGCCTAAGATGGAGGTGTTGAGAACACATTCTAAATATGAGGTCAATAATTACTTTAACTTATTTGGTTGAAAACTCTACAAATACATGCTTTTTTTTGTTTGGAAAAATAAATGTAATATAAATTATTTTTGAGATTATCAGCGGTAGAGGCATCTAATGACTGGCAGTGATGACGATTAGCGTAGGGGCCATCAATCCGGTCGGCGGCATAACTTCTGATGTGATGGTTGATGGCAGATTGCTGCTGTTATGTTGGTGGCAGATGGCATGGTTACGGCCCCGTGGTATTGCGATACGGCGAGCTGGCGATTGGTGGCCAGCGACCGAACACTTTACAGATGTATTTGGAATTTTCTAAATCGAATTCAAATACAGAAAAAAACTATTCTAATGCATTTCAAATACACTAAAAATGCATTAAAATTTTACTTTGCACCAAACTAAATACTCAAAAAATTAAATTCCCTGCATTTGGTTTACTTTACACTCTAAATGCAGGCAACAAAACAACCCCTTAATTATTATCATATAATATATATATATATATATATATATATATATATATATATATATATATATATATATATATATATATATATATTCCTTCTCTTTCTTTTGTTCTTATGTTGTATTATTATATAAATAACCCTCATGTAATGAAGATGATTAGTGATGAATAAAATTTAGTGAGACTTTGGTTCCCTTTTGAAGCTAAACCTTAGTGTCTCTTAGTTTAGGTATGCTTTAATGACTCTCCCTCTTGGTGAGCTAGATAGTTTGTTTAACAAAATAATCATTGAAATAAAGGCTCATGTTCTCCACCCTAGGGCACATTGTAGTGTATCTCCCTCCATCCCACTAACCACAAGCCATCAAATTTAATATGAGAACTAAATTCTTGACATTCAATGCATTTGAAGCATGATTTGGTGGTGTTTTTTTTGTCATTACATTCTTTGTTTATGTTATTAGTTAGGATTCCAAATTTCCCTCCTCATATCTCTTTTTTGTCACAAAATTTTTAAAATTTCTTTCCATCAATCTTATCAAGAGTTAAAAGCTTGATTGTCATTTTATATCAATATTTTGATGAGTATCAATCGTCTTTATAAAATTATTGGAAAATTTAATTTAATTTTTTGTGATGTATTTAGAGACCATAACTTCTTCTTCTCCAACATCATACAAATAAATTTTTATTCTTATCTCCATCTAATTTACATGTATCTATGGATTTGGTGACTTTATAGCACATCTCACATAATAGGTTTAATTAAACTTTTTTTATTTTGTTAAAAATTAGTGGTTATCTAGTATTACTGCATGTTCATTTTATTTTGCATTTTACATGTTTTTTCCATATCACATTAGTTAATTTTTTTTTCTTTTCACTAATATCCTTTTAGCTTTTAGGAGAGTTGATACTGGATAATGACATTAATTAGCTATATTTCTTGGAAAGTTTTTTGAAATGAAAATAACATATTGAAATTGATGATATTATTATATTTATTTAATATTATTCTAGTTATTGATTGATATTAATATTCCAAGTAATGAATTATTGTTAAGGCCATTTGATATCATTTTTGTTATTATAAAGTATTCATAACATTGTGTTGAATATTACTTGGCCAAACACTTATTTTCTAGTCATTAATTTATTGTAATAAATTAACTTATAAAGTATTATATTAAATTAAAACTAACTCAAATGAAGGCAAGCTTAATCCCTACACCATATAAGGAATATATAACCTTAGCCAATTAGCTCCATATAAGGGACATTGTTGACCTGACTTTTGGAGTGAGGATTCAATATCCTTTTTATAGATCTAGGAGTCTTCTAGACACTAAGATTTTCTTAGTTGTATGACACTTCTAGCAGTTAGGTGAACACTTAACCTAAGCCTAGAGACTTAGAAGGGTTAACCACAGGATTAGGCTATGCCCTAGGACTTAGGGAGGTCCATTTATCCTATAGCCTAAACCCAACCTATGTTCACCTCCTTAAGCCATAACTAAACCTCAAATTCAATTCAAATACCAAATCTAAATCCAAATTCAAACCTAAATCAAATGATTGAAAATCTATAACCAATTCTAAATCAAATCAAATCAAATCAACCATTTTTAAGCCTTCTGATTTTATTTCATGGACTTAGTCAAAACCACTTTAAATCAATCCAAACTCAATTTATTTTCTCATAAATCAATTATTTTCTCAATTATATTTCTAAATATAAATCAAATCTACATTCAAATAACCTTGATCAAAGCCAAATCAAACTGAATCAAAATCTAAGCCATGTGACCTACTTTACGAGCTTCACTAAATTTACCTTCAAATCAAATCCAAGTCAATTTATTTTCTTACAAATCAATCATATCTTCAATTATCTTTACAAATATAAATGAAATATACATTTAAATCATCAAAACTAAATCAAACTAAATCAAAGTCTTCTCTAAGCCTTATGACCTACCTTCATGAACTTAGCCAAATTTGCCTTCAAATCACTTCAAACTCAACTGATTTTCTCATAAATCAATTATCTTCACAAATATAAATGAAAAATACCTTTAAATCATCAAAACTAAATCAAACTAAATCAAATCCTTCCTAAGCCCTTTGAGCCAATTTCATGGACTTAGCCAAAATCTCATCTAAATCAAGCCAAAGTCAATTGATTTTCTCATGAATCAATCATACCTTCAATCATGTTCATAAATATAAATGAAATCTACAATCATCAAACCAAACCAAAATCAACCCAAGTCAAACCCAACTTAGCCATCTTGACTTGAAATATCCAAATGAACCAAAACTCATCCAAACCCAAATCAATTATAATAAAATTTATATATCAATCTCAATCCACATGTAAACTCAACTAAGCTCAACTCAACCCAAAATCAAGCCACTTAAATCCAATTGATCCACTTGACCCAAAGTGGCCAATTTGACATATTTGAGCCAAGTTCCAATCCTCCTCAACCTAGATTGAACCAAGCCCACCAAGACCTCCTATCATGATTGCTGATCACCCTAGGTTGATCAATTATCATAAATTGGCTCAAACTAAGTCAAGTTGGTCCCTTGACCAAGTCAACTCTCTTAACCCATATGAACCCAAACTAGCCAAATTGCAACCTAAGCCAAATCCCTTAAAACCAATGATTCATACCAACTCAAGATCAATATTTGAACATGACTTGATGTTCAATTGAGCCAAACCAAACCCAATTGACCCTCTTGACCCAAGTTGACCCAAATTGACCTAAAAGACCAAATTGGGTCAAATCAAAATATAAACTAAATTGATTGTAACCAATGGCTCAAGTTCATTTCAAATTGATTGCTAAACTTGACCAAAGCCCCAATTGAACTCAATTTGACAAATTAAACAAAATTGACCTAAAGGGTCAATTTGGTCAAAGCCTTAACAAAATTTAAATTAATTCAAAATAAAGCCCATAATTATTTTTAATTGGTCAACCAAACCCAAGCCAACATCTAACCGAAGTCAAATTGGTCAACTTGACCCATTTGACCCAAATGAACTCAAATGAGCCAAAATCAAATCTAAGCCAAACTAAACCAAAGTAATGACACCAACACATCCCAAATGATCATATGAACTTGACCCAACCCTTGGTTTGACCAATTGGTCAATCTTAACTTAACCAATTTGACCTATTTGAGCCAAATTGAGCCAAACCTAATCAAATCAATTCCAAATCACTTGAAATTTGGGCTGACCCATTTTTGACTCATTTTAAATCTACCCAAATCAAATTCAATGCCAAATGACCATTATACCCTTGGATCAAGGGTATCACATAAAATAAATCACCCATGTAAGTGATCATTTCCATTCCTTAGCCACTTGGCACTCTCCCAATGGTCCACCTAGGCACCTAATACACTATCAAACCTGACCCAAGGGGTGGTTAGGTCAGTCATGACCCATGGAGAGGTAAACTCACCTCACCTCCCCCATTAGCACATTGGAAACCCAAGGACACCCATTATCCCTCCTTGGCAACCACCTCCACACCATCACCCACTCAAATCGAGCCAACTCACCTCTTCTCTACCACCCACGATCCCTTGAGGTGGCTGAACGTCCACGGGAAGCAAAACCCAATTGAGCTATCGATCAAAAGGAGGAGGGGGTATACCCCCCTCATTCTAACTCAAAATGAGCACTTCGACATCTTCAGAGCTCTAGCTACCCAAGAAGAGCTGCTAGAGCCATTTCCCAAGCTCCTAAGCTCATTCTCTCATCGAAAAACTCCATTCCCATTCGTCCTGAAATAGGGCAGCCTCTCCTCCGATCCAACTCTCTCATTTCTTCACCAAACTCAAAATAACTTCACACACACCTTCCTCATGCATTGTCGAGCAAGAATGAATCGTTCCCAAGCTTCTTGGCCACTAGAGGTAGGAGTTCGGTCCAAACCGAGCTCCAAAGTGATGGATTTTGGCCTTCCAAGTGAACAAGGGGAAATTGATCCAACAGAGCTTCATCTCTACTACACGAAGCTTCCTCAATCAGATTCACTATCGGTCTTGAGCTTCGGCGAGGTAATTCCATGAAATTGAGCTTTTGGTGAAAATGGGTTGGAGCTTTTTGAAGGAAACTGCCTGTCGTGCAATCATGATTATTGGATCCCTTCGGATCCTTCATGCGAAGGTGTGGGATCCATTTAGAGTCATTCCAAGCTCAGGTGAGCTCGGATCGAGTGAGGAATGGTGGACGACCTCCATCTCTCATCGCTCGGGGGATGATCGATCACTCACCGTCCATTCCGCATGATTAGAATGAATGGTCGTGATTATTTTCTAGTTAAATGTCGATTTAATCCCTTAAGGAACCATGGGTTAGATATGTCATTTGTCCACCAAGATTGGACCGGAGATGAAAGCGTCACGCCACCGCCAAGTGTCTTTGAGTGGACGCATTTAAGTGACCAATCTCGTAGCCCCATGTGAAAAGCATGCCACATCAACAACTCACGTGGTGTCGACGGGATTAGGCTTAATTAGGGCTAATTAATTAATTTTTATAGCTAAATCTTTCATAATTCATAACAAATTACAGAAAAATTTAAAAAAATACATATAAATACTAATTTTAATGATATTTTAGAGAAGAATCATTTAAAATTAATCCCAATTGATTTTGAATAGTAATGAGGGTTTAATTTGAGTTTAATTGAAAATTTAGTTAGCTTAATTACTTCTTAATTTCTTAAATAATTAATTCTATAATTTTTGAGATTGTTTAGTGGGATGACCTCTACCTCCC
This sequence comes from Cymbidium sinense, assembly GCA_021442155.1. NCBI lineage: Eukaryota > Viridiplantae > Streptophyta > Magnoliopsida > Asparagales > Orchidaceae > Cymbidium > Cymbidium sinense. Next base: position 126,506,948 of record CM038218.1, read on the forward strand.
ATAATTTTCTTGGGATTTGTTGCTTGGATAATTAAGAAAATTGCTCATTTTATCCTTAATCACTCTCTTAATTAATTAAGTGATTAATTAATCCTTAATGAACAAATAAATGAATTAATTAAGCATGTTAATCATTGTTGAACAGTGAGTGGGCAAGGGAAATGAGATGGGGACCTCTTTCCCAATCTCTTTCTGAAGTTCATTTCATTTAAAAAGGAGATTAATTGATTTGAGATTGATTAAGGGTGTAAATAATTAAGTTAATTATTTAATTAATCAAATTAAAATCATAATCATTTAAGATCTTAATTAATTAATTCATGGGTAGATCTTTAGGTGTTTAATGACCTAAAACTATTTAAGAAAAATATGGTTAATCCACTTGTGTGGGGAAACCATAAGAGTACTTAATTAAGTTCCTTAATTTAATTAACCATTAATTGTGAGCCAACTGCAGTAGGCCCCTTTTATTTCTTAGGATAATTGCTAATTTAATTTTCAATTTATATGCATATCATGTTGGCTCATAATTATTTTGATAACATAGGGAATGGTTAATTAATGTATTTAATGTATACCATAACCTAATTAGCTCATAAAATCAACATAATTATCTTTTCTTAAACCAAATCAAGTCACTAGTGTGAGAATGGGGCTTATGGCAGCAAATGATGAGTTCTCTTCCTCTTTAAGGTTAATCTAAAAATAAAAATTAATAAATGAACTTTGGTTTTCTTTAAATGGGTTTATTTAATATGATTGTCCTTAGGAATTAGTTTAATTGAATGAATCATGTGTTTATATTCAATTGTTCCTTTTCAAGCACATCAAATATTGTATGTCATTTGATTTCATATATTCATACTTTCAAATTTAAATAAATTGAATGAATTTCCTTTATGTAAATTTGCATGTATTGGCTTAATTAAATATATCTATGGCTATTATCATTAATAAATTATGGTGTTTATTTTTTCTTGTGTTTGGGTGTATATGTGAGGGGACACCACGCAGATCCGTAGATGTACTTATTTGGGTGATCGGTATGATATTAAGGAATAGTGTACTATCTTGAGAGATAGAAGTCACTACCCTATAATGGACCTAATCACTTAATAAGGACTCCTAAGGCATAGTGAGTCTTTGAATATACCAAAGATTTTTCCCCTACTTTACATGAAAAAGTAATGTAGGGTTTATTTAAATCGGCTTCGTTAAGTTTCATAAGGAGGCAAGCCTTCATAGTTAATTACATCCTAATGAATGTGAATTTCTTAAGAATACTCTCGATTAAAGTAAGCGATTGTTATCTCCAAAGATTTTAAAGATAGGAATATCAAAGGATTGGTTGTATTTTTGAAAATCAAGTGGGAGATATCAAAAAGGGGAAGAGTTCTTATCGAAACCAAAGGAGATGAGTAGGGAGCGCTCATGACACTAGGAAGGCTAGTGAGCACTCCAATCTATCCTACGGTTGGACTTTATGTATTTGAAATTGAGGAGATTTATTTGTTTGAGTTAAAATTTTGTTAGAAATCTAGGACTTACAATTCCACAATACAAGATTGTGAAAATGCCTAAGAGGAGAGTATTTATGCCTATAGCTCACAAAGAGAAACAACGATCTCAGATCCTAAATCTAGGGAGCTTTGGCCAGGGCCAAAGCACAACATAAATCTAAGGTGAAAGTGGGTAAATGGTTTACCTCTATAAGAGAGAGTAAACCACCCGATTGCTGGACTTATTACTGCATGGAGTGACAGCCAACTAACTCCGCTTATGCTTTAAATCCATGTAGGCAAGTCATATGCCTTGCAAGATGGTTAGGTTGATACTAAGTTCTTAAACTCACTCTCTAAGAGACTAGATCATGAAGGGCATGAGTAATGACTTAATCCAATGCAAAAATTTATCAAGTTTTATTTGATTTTTGGACTCTTTGTTTTGACATAGGCTATATGTTTTCATATGCCTAAATGCATGAGAAATTGGTTGTGGGCTAAATCAGAAGAGAAAGAGGTGTCTTTCCATCAAAGGCTCTTACAGGTCAAGCTTTTCTTCTCTGGCATAGATGAAAGCCCTTTCTTAGAAATAGTGGAAGAATATAACATGCATGATGTTATACATGAAATCATCCAGCTAAGGGGTTGCTAAATATTTTTTATTATCTTGATTTAATTCGTAAGCTTTTATGTGAGGTTATGAATTATTTTAAGATTTTAGTTATGAGTTATTAGTGGGATAACAAATTTATTTTATCCTACAAGCCTAATCGCATCCAGGCCACATAACAATCACCAATCATAAAGAAACTATAAAAATGCATGCTATTTCTAATGCACAAGTTAAACAAAATGCCACACAATTTTATAAAGCTATCACAAAAGAATAAAAGGCCGGTGGGGTCGGGTACCACCGTATAACCTGAAAAGAAATCTGGGTAGCCAAGCTCTACCCTTATACATCCCGATATAATGAAAGAATATTTACAATTATAAAATGATAAGTGTTATGGGGGCCTTCATTTTTCATCTTCCATTCTTCACTCTTCATCTTTCATTCCTTCACCTTGATTTGCTTCATTTTTTTTTCTTTTGGCTTTGATTTGCTCTATTTTTTTTCTTTTGGCTTGATTAGGATGTAGCTTGATTGGGATGTAGTTTGCTCCAAAGGTATCACATGGTATATAATACATGGCTTATAACCAATGTTCATCCTTAATCCTTATAACACTTATCCTAATCCCAATGCAAAATTACATTAAAAGAGAAGGAAAGTAAATCTAGCTACGCATGTAAAACAAATATTAACTAAAACACACCATACAACCCAAGCAGATATATAAATAATTTGGACTTAGCACCCCACACATGAGTAACCAAGCCCACCTATCCTAACTTGGGTTATGCTTAGGGGTATAAACAACCTACACAGTAGAAAACATTTAATATTTTTATTACAATGCCACTTAAGCACAACCCCCTGCAGAAAGCTTGATTAGGATAATATCGGCCTAACATCTAGACTACACACATGCATCCTAACATCTATACTAAAATAATACATCATAAAATTAAATATTCATCAAACCATGCACCGCCCTGACATAAAGCTAGAAATGGTGACTTAATCTAATGTGCATGTGTTAAGGTTTGTGTGATATGTCCTAAATAGGCTTTAGAGTTATGATTTGCTAAATATGAGGGATTTAATTTATAAAGGGTTTGATTTCTCTTTAAGTGGTTTAATTGATTTGAAGATTTTATTTAGTATTTTATTTTGTTTCATATGACCTACACTTAGCAACTTAGTGTTGTAAAGAGAAGAAAGAGAGGGGATCTCTCTTTTATCCCTACCTTAAGTCACTTATAAGGTGAATTAATAATAGATTTCCTTTAGTGAATGATTTATTATATGTTTTAATTAACTTTAAGTTTAGATTCACTCCAAATGGCCCTATTCAATAAGAAAGACATCTTAAGATTAATTGAAATTGATTACTATCACATAATGCACATTCATTTATTTCTTTCCACCATGTATATCATGCATATGAATAGATCTTTAAGCATACCTACACATGCAATGTAAATCTTAGCATACTGTGATGATGAATGCAAAGAAATGTATTTGGATTTTAAATATTTTATTTTTTTATTGAATTATGAATGCATGTTTTTTATGTAGAAAAGAGGGATTTTTCATCCATTAGCTAAACACATATTTAGATGTATCAAAGTTTTAAGTGAGTACGATGCCATTGTTTTCTACACCAGGTGCGTAAGGTACAAGACCTACTTAGGGCTACTTAAAGCCTCGTAGCCCCGCGATGTCCAAACTAATATAGGACTTTTTTTAGATACATGTAGATGTATGAATGTCCATAAGAATAGAAAATCCATGCAAAAGGTGATGTTTGATTTATTTGATTTATGATTCTTTATTCATTAGCCACATCACACATGCATATGTATAAGAGTTTTAGTGAGAGTGACTAATATTTTCTACACAGGGTAAGGTAGACCTACTTAGGGCTACTTAAAATTTCACAGCCTCAGGATGTCCAGACTAATATACCACTTCTCTCAAACACATATGAATGTACAAAAAGAATCACACGAATAGGGAACCATGCAAGAAATAATGTTTGATTTGATTATGTGATTTACATGTGTAATATGAAATTCTTCCTAAGTCTTAACATGGAAATGCATAGGAATAGATTTAAGCAAGTGTTATGTTCTTTTCAAATGAACTATACACTTACAAATCCTATGTGAATCCATGTTAAAGTAGGGAAAGAGAGCCTCATATTACACATCTTATTCTATCATCACATGCAAGCTCATAAGTATTTATAATTGACATCACTTCATTTTTAATAATTGATTTATAAGTTTTGAAAATAAATTTTGATTTAATAGTGATAATAACCACTCATATTTGATTTAAGTCAACACATGAAATTTGACATAAAAGAAAACATTTCATTTAATTAATTTTGAAAGCAATGAATGTATCATTTCATATGGCAAGAAATATTTAGCATGATTGAAAAGAAATAAAGAAATGTAAGCACATGATTTCATTTATCCCAATTAATTCCTAAGGATAATCAAATTAAATAAGGCTATTTCAAATAAATCAAAATTCTTTAAAGATATTTGTAAATTTGAGTTTGATTTGATTTAAGGAATGTGAAAGAGGTTAGCTAACCCTAACCCAGTTCCCCATATGCGAATCAATTTAGTTTAATGAAGAATATTTAGGTTAATTTTATATTTTGATTAGGTTAAGGTATGAATTAAGTGAATTAATTATTCCTTACCTATATCACCTTAAGTTAATTAACTGATTAATAATAAGATATGCAACCACGTGAGAAGTAAATTTGCAATGCTCCTATGAAATGAAAGGGGCCTAATGCAATTAGCTTATGATTAATAATTAATTAAGCTTAAGAAATCTCACTTAATTACTTTTATAATTTTCTGATACATGTGAGCCAACCATAATTTCATTATCTTTCACCTTGGGTTATTGAACACCTAAGGAGCTACCTAAAATCAATTAAGGGTTATTTAGGTGTGGATGAATTAATTGTGTAATTTTAGTTTCATTAAGCCTTTAATTAATTGGTTAAACATTTTAGTTATGTTTTAATTTGAATGATAAAATTAACTTAGGGGAGAGGATCAAGAGCAAGGACCTAATCCTAATCCCTAAATCATTCAATTAAATTTTGATTTCTCATTTTGAAGATTAGTCACTTAATTAATCAATTAAGCATTTCATTAGTCATTAATTAATTTGATTTTTAGAAGTAAAGAAGACTTAGGAAATGGATTAGGGAAAGTATCCCCAACCAGATTTCCTAAGTGATCTTACTATTCAACAAAGATGACTATGCTTAAATGATTAATTAAGCTACTGTTCATTAATTATAATTAATTAGATTAAGAGAGTGATTATGTATTAATCAATGATTCCCCTAATTAAGCAATCAATAAAATCCCAAAAAAATAGGGGAGGTAGAGGTCATCCCCTAAACATCCACATTTAGGATTAATTGAGCACTTATTAAGGTGTAATTAAGCTAATTAGATTTTTGATAAAACCCTAATTAAGCTTAAGTCATTATTCAAAATCAATTAATTATAATTTTTCTAAATTCCTCTCTAAAATATCTTCAAAATGAGGCTAAGTTTGTATTCTTCTGATTTTTTTTATAATTAGTTATGATTTTAGGAAGTTTTAGCATTAAAAACTAATTAATTAACCTTATTTAAAACCTTAATCCCTTGCCATTATAGCGACCACGCTTTCCATGTGTGATGGGATTGGTTATTTAAGTAGTCACATCGGCTTTAAGCCGGTGGGGATACACTTTTCATGGTTGGTCCGGTCGGATGTCCATAATTTAATCCACAGATTAAGGGAGAAATTAAAGATCTACCACGTGATTTGATCAGATTCGTTCATCTCGATCACATGAGATGGACAGTTCATTATCTATCCCATTCACGAGCAGTGAAAGACGAGCATCGTCCATCTTCACCCGTTCGATCTGAGCTCACCCGAGCTCGGATTGGGATCAAATGGATCATACACCATATAAAGGAGCATTCAATCACATCCAATGGCTAAAATCCCTTGACATGGAGATTTCTTTTACAAAAGATCAACGTACAGAGGCCTAAAGCTACAGTTCTGGGAAATTTTCTCACCGGAGCTAATGTCTGGTAGTGCAACGCCGGAAGTACCTTCGCCTAGTTGAGGCGATGCCATGTTGAGGAGCTTTGAGTGTGATTTAGTGTAGGAGGCTTGATCGACCAATCCACACACACGAAGGCTTCGACTCTGATCGAACTTGATCCTCCCATGGCTTGGAAGCTTGAGAATTGGTTTGTATGAGCTCGATGAAGTTTGGTAATGGTGTGGCTAAGAGGAATTTAGGTTTTGTTTTGGATTGAGGGAGTATTGCTCGGGATTTGGATGCCCTGTTTTAGCTTCTCACGGGAATGGGAAATGTCGAATGGAGAAGGCTTAGGGAGGCTTGGAAATGCTTTGAGGAGTTTTGGAATTAGGTTAGGAGGGCTCACGATGTTATTGTGTCTGAATTCCCATTTGAATTGAGGTGGTATACCCCTCAAATTTCCATCATTGATGCACGACTGTGTGTGCACATTTTGCACTGGCTCGCTGTCGTTCAACCACCGGAGTTGTCTCTATCAGGGTTAGGCTGCACGCCGGGCATGGGATAAGTAATGGGGAATTACCATGGACCCAATGTGCAAGGATGTCATGGGCTTGTTCTAATGGGTGCTCGGTTTGGGTTGGAGGTGAGTCAACTCACCTCCCAAAGGTTCTTGGCCAACCTAGGGTGAGCTAGGCTAGCTAGGTGGGTTAAGAGATGGTTCCATGGAGTGATAATGAGCTGCCATGGGGGATGGGTAGTTGACTTTGGCTTGGATCCAATGGTTTTAAGGTTTGAATCCTATGATTTAATGGCTAACCCCCTTGGTTGGGTCTGCTTGGCTTTTGGGCTGGTTTGGAAATGAGTTATGACATGCTTGGGTGGGTTTGGCTAAGTTCTATGGTCTCACTAGTTGATTTGGGGAGATTTGGCTTCAATTGGTCAAATGGATGCCATTTGGGTTAGGTTGACCACTTAGTCAAATTGGGTCAAACCAAGGCTTGAGTTAAGTTCATACGATGATTTGGAATGTTTTAGTTCAATTAGTTTGGATTGGTTTGGACTCGGTTTGAATTTGACTCATTTGGATTTAAAAGGGTCAAATTGGTCAAGTTGACCAATTTGCCCAAATTAAGTTGGGTTAGGTGTTGAGTCAAGTTCAATTGGTTGATTGAAAATGATTGTAGGCTTTGGTTTGGTTTAATTTAGAATTAATTTGGATTTTGGTAAATTTGATCTTTTAGCTCAATTTGGGCTAGGTTGGGTTAAGTTAACCAGTTGGTCAACTTGGGCTCATTCATGGCTTTGGTCAAGTTCAACAAGTGATTTGGAATGAACTTGAGCCATTGGTTGCAATCAATTTGGATTAAATCATGACTTGACCCATTTTTGGCTTTTTAGGCCAATTTGGGTCAACTTAGGTCAAGTGGCCAATTAGGCTTGATTTGGCTCAATTGTTGGCTTGGTTATGTTCAATAATTGATTATGGATAAATTTGAGTTAATAGTTTCAATCAATTAGGCATATGATGGATTTTGGCTAGTTTGGGTTTCATTTGGGCTAAATGTTGACTTGGTCAAAGGCTAGGTTTGAATTGGTCTGACCCAATTCAAGGTGGTTGATCACCCCATGATGATAGTTGATCATGATTGAGGTTTAGATGGGCTTAGTTCAATCTAATTTGGGTTGGATTAGAACTTGGCTCAAAAAGGTCCTTTAGGTCACTTTGGGTCAAGTGAGCCTAAATGGGTCAATTGGCTTGATCAATGTTTGATTCAAGTTTAGTTGAACTCACATATGAGCTTAGGATTGAAATATAAATCCAATTGCAATTGGTTTCGAGACAAATGAGCTTTGGTTCATATGATAATTTCAACTCAAAATGGTCAACTTGGGTTTGATTTGGGTTGACTTGGATTTGATTTGATAATGGTGGTTTATGTTTATGTTGGATCAATGATTGTAGGAATGATTGAATCATGAAGAAATCCATGAGTTTTGAGTTAATTTGAGTTTCATTTAGCCAAGTTCAAAAGTTTGGCTAAAAGGGCTAAAATTAGGAATTTGATTTGATTTGGATTTGGTTTTGGTCATTTGGATTTATACTTCATTTATATTTATGAATATAAATGAAGATATAAATGGGCTCCGAGAAAATCACTTGAGTTTAGAGTGATTTGGAAGCAAATTTGACCAAATTAAGTGATGTAGGTCAAAATGGGCTAACTTGGATTTTGAATTGGTTTGATTTATTTTTAGTCATTTGAGGGTGGATTTCATCTATATTCATTAATATAAATGAAGGAATGATTGATTTATAAGAAATCAACTAAGTTTGTGTTGGTTTGAAGGAGTTTTGACTAAGCATATGAAGGTGGTTCATATGGCTTAGGAAGGAATTTTGGAGTTTGAATTTAATCATGGGTTTCAATCATTTGGAGTTTAGATTTCATTCATAATTTGGAATTTAATTTGAGATTAAATTTGATAATTGAAAAATCAATTGGATTGTGGTTGATTTGGATTTGGTTAAGGCTAACTCCATAAGATAAAATCAAGGGGCTTAGGAAGGGATTTAAAGTTTAAATTGAATGATGAATTTGAATCATTGGATAGTTGGATTTGATTTATGATTTAGAATTTGATTTGAGATTGAATTTGATAATTGATAAAATCAATTGGATTGGGGTTGATTTGGATTTGGTTAAGGCTAAGTCCATAAGATAAAGTCAAAAGGCTTAGGAAGGGATTTAGGGTTTTGAATTGAATGATGGATTTCAATAATTAGATAGTTGGATTTGATTTTTGATTTGAAATTTAAATTGAGATTGAATTTAAGGTTTGGTTTGAAAGAAGGATGCAAGGAATGGGTTTGGGCTATAGGATAAGCAAATCCTCCTAAATCCCTAAGGCACAATCTATTCCTATGGCTAACTCTTCTAAGTCTCTAGGGTTAGGTTAAGTGTTCACCTAATCACTAGAAGTGTCTTAATACTAAGGAACTATTAGTGTCTATAAGTGTTCTAGATCTATGATGAAGATGTTGAGGGCTCACTCCAAAAGTGAGGTCAATGAAGGGAGCCCAATAGGTGTGGTGTGACTGACAAGGCACACCACACATATTGGTGTTGATCGAGACGATCAACAACATCCAAAGGATCGCAAACACTATCATAAATGATATACTACTAAACCCGAGGTGTAGAAGGAATCAAGATCTTAGTGCAATGGAAGTCAACTCTTGCCAAGGGCATAAGGGAAGAACAAGGGATTTACCAAGGGATCAAACATGTGAACCTTCCACTAAGGAAGCAGGTTCAAGTTATGCATTAGGATAAGAGGTTTGGATTTGAATGCAAGGTATGATTTGGGTAGAGTATCCACTGGGAATTAGAATGTATACCCCACTAGGGATAGATGCATGAACCTTCCACTAGGGAAGCAGGTTCAAGTTATCCACTAGGGATACAAATTTGATGAGATTTCTTTTGAGGGTGCACTCGCTGGGGAATGCAAGTTTGAATTGGATTTTATTGACTCCACTAGGGAGAAGTTGGTAAGATTGATGTCTCACTGGGGAGAAATTGATTGATTGCTTGTTTAAGTTTAGGATTTTAAGATGGACCCTATTGGTTTGCGATGGACTGCACTGAGAAGGGGCTATGTCGGCCTAGGCCTATCTCAGATTTACCAATCCAAAGGGATAGTCCACCAGCCACATGGTAGAACTATCCTACTTAAGGGGTTGCCTTTCGGTGTGCAATAGTCTAGTTAGGAAGAAAGTACGAGGACTCACATCCTCCTAAATAAGGAACTGCTAGGGTGATCGATCACTTGCGCAACAAATCAGTGTCGACCTAAGGCGATTACTAAATGAATGCCTCTAGGGGACATATATCATCTAAGAAGTAGTCAAGATAATGTTATTTGATTGAGTTACATTTATTTTAATTTTAGTTATTTTAATTTGATGGATTCCATTGATTTGCAATGGATCCACTAAGAAGGGGTTAATATCAGCCTAGACCTGTCTTAGATTTACAAATCCAAAGGAATAGTCTATCGGCCGTGGGTTAGAACTAACCAACCAACCTAAGGTGCCCATCAGTTTGCGACAATCAGTCTAGAAAGAAGGCGTGTAGACTTACATCTCTCCAAAGTGAAATTGATTGTCAAGATAATCTATCTTCGACTTGACAGGGGCTATCTGACCTAGGGCGACTATTAAGCGGGTAGTCTAGTGTAGGGACTAAACCAAAGCTTGAAGTAGTCAAGACAAAAGGAGCCACTGGGGGACTTAACTTAAACCTCAAATATACTCGACCTAGTTAGTGCATGATTGTTAGTCTAAGAAGAAAGCATGTAGGCTTACATCCTCTTAAAGAAAGTCAACACGGGGTAGCTTAGCGGCTGCACAGTAAGGTCTACCAAACTAACAAATCGATTTGCAATGGTCAAGTCAGAAAGAAAGCGTGAGGACTCACATTCTCCCAACAAGTGACCACTGGGGTGACATAATAGTAAGGTGGCATATCAGCCTGATCTAGAGCAGCTGATGAGTGAGTGACACATGGAGCATGATCTCACATCAAAATAGCTCGAGATAAAAGACTTGTGTTTGTTTGTTTTGTGAAATAAGGAATATGATATCGCTTGGGTTCTTTTACACCTATCCTAAACATGTAGAAGTATTACTCCACCAAAAAAAGATGTCGCTCGAGTTCTCTTATAGCTAACTTAGTTGTACTAGTCAAAATAGGATTCCTCTTGGGTTCTCTCACACCTATCCTAGTAGCACCGGAGGGTTGAATGTGGTTTGTGTTTGTGTTGTGAAGGGATAAGACACCGCTTGGGTTCTCTCACTCCTACCCTAAAGACATCGTGGCAGATTCACAAGGAAAAGATGTTTCTAATAAGATTTATGGATAATATTTCTTTAGATAGAACCTGTTGATTGAAAGCATCGGGCGCTCTCTCTTACAATTTATAAGCTTATAAGATCCTCCTTGGTAGGCATTTTCTATGGTGAAAGGGCCTTCCCAAGTGGGTTCAAACTTGCCTCCCATATTTTGACGGGAAATAATTGGTCTTCTTAGAACTAAAATAAGCCATCCTACTTGAAAAGCTATAGGATGAACCAACTTGTTGTGAGCTTCAATCATCTTGGCTTTGTACAACTCGAGATTCTAGCATGCCCTGAGGCATCACTCCAAACCTTCGTGCTCAGAATCGGGCAGTGCTAGAACCTCAAGTTGTGCAAGGCCAAAATGGTTCAAACTCACAACAAGCTAGTCCGCCCTAGGTCTTTTTGAGTAGGAGAACTTGTGTTAGTCCTAAGGAGACTAATTGTTGCCCGTCAAAAGATGGGATGGAAGTTTCAACCCAGTTGGGAAGGCCCCTATGTCATAAAGAAGGCCTACCAAGGAGAATTTTATCAGCTTATTGATTGTAAAGGGGAACACTCGATGCTTCCAATTAATGGGCTCTATCTAAAGAAATATTACCCATGAAATAAATCATGTTTAAAAATAATCATTAATAAAAAGAATAAAAATCTGATTCCATTCATCAAATCTTCTCTTCTTTCAAAGTTTTGTTTGTTTATCTTGTGAATCCACCGTGACGTGTCTAGGGTAGGTGTAAGAGTCCCCCAGTGGCATCCTATCCCTCTTTCATAACACAAATACAATCTCCCCTGCTATTAGAATAGGTGTAAGAGAACCTGAGAGGCATCCTATTTCGATTAACATAACTAATTTATGTGTAAGAGAACCTAAGCGACATCGTTTCTTAGTGAGAAATCCTTTTTTCCATCCGTGGCATCATTTCATCAATCCTCTAAAGTGTTTAAAGTAGGTGTAAGAGTACCGTAGAGGCGTCCTATTCCTTTTAACACATGCATGAAATAAACACAATTCTTTTATCTCGAGTTATTTGATGTGGAAGCAAGCCCCCTATGGCACTCACTCATTAGCTGCTCTAGGTCGGGTCTACATGCTACCTCACTAGTATGTCACCCCGGTGGTCATTTGTTGGAGGATGTGAGTCCCCATGCTTTCTTACTAACTTGACCAATGCAAATCAATGAGCGCCTTGTTAGTATGGTAGTCTTCACTGCCCAGTCGATAAGCTACCTCATGTTGACTTTGTTTAAGAAGATGTGAGTCCCCATGCTTTCTTCTTGAACTAGCCATCATGCTTTAACTAGGTTGAGTATTTTTGAGGTTTAGGATAAGTACCTTAGAGGATATTGTCTTCTTGACTACTTTTTAGTCGATATAAGTCCCCTGATAGAATTCACTCAGTGGTCACCCTAGGACACCCGAGAAGACGACTATCCCAACAATCGCCACTATAGGAGGATGTGAGTCCCTGAGCTTTCTTCCTAGATTGATTATTGCAAATTACTGGCACCTTAGGTTGGTTGATGTTCGCTATGCTAACAGTGACTCACCCGGTGAGTACACCACTCTTAGCAGATATGAGTCCCCGTGCTTTCTCCTTGAATTGGACACCAAATACCTTTTGGATATATGACTAGCCATGTCATTTTCTCCATGGTGTTGGATTAAGCCCTTACCAGCCCCACCCCCTGTGGGCACTCTATTTGGATCAAGTCCTTTGTGACCTCATTTAGATATTACCCGAGTTACTCTTGGATTGGACAATTCCCCTTTTCTAGTAGCCACCCCTGTGGTTGGAGAATTTATTCAGCGGATGCATAGATTCCCCCTTGGTTCAGTAAATTTGAGATAGGTCTAGGCTCATATAAGCTCCTTCTTAATTTGATCCCTCACAAACTAATAGGGTCTACACTAAAACAAATTAAAATAAATAAACAAACTAACTAAACAAACAAACAAAATTAATTTTCTTGTGGATTAGGAATTGAAGCCACCAAAGGGCCCCTTTTCTGCTACATCCTATCTTTTAGGCAAAGGTCATGAGAACTCCCATAGGAATTGCCTGACTACCCGAAATGAGATAAATCCCTGGCCTGCATCGACCTAGCTACCCTTAGGTTAGGTTCAATCTATTTTGCCACAAGCAGGTTACCCTGACAATCATTCCACTTTGAAAGATATAAGACTATGACTCATTCTTTCTAGCATGATTATCGCAAACCGACGGGTAGCCCTAGGTCAGGTTTGATTTGTTGCCCAAAGTAACTGATCACCCCAGTGGTCTTTTCTAGTGGAAGATGTGAGTCTCCAAGCTTTCTTCCATTCAATTAATCAGTGCAAATCGAAAGGCACTCCTTTGGTTGGATAGTTCTCCCATTGTCCCGGAAGCTACTTCCTTTGGTTCAGTAAATCTAAGATAGGTCTAGGCTTCTATAAGCTCCTTCTCAGTTTGATCCATCGTAAACTAACAAAATCTATCAAAATAAATTAAAAATGACATTTGACTATCCTTGAGCTGATTTAAGTCCCCTAGTGGCATTCACTCAAAAGTAAGCCTTAGGTCGGGTTTGATTTATTGCCTAAAGCAATCGATCACCCCAATGGTTCCTTGTTCTTAGAAGATATGAGTCCCCATGCTTTCTTCTTAAGTCTCGACCATTATATACCAAAATACATTTCTCCTTTATTGGATAGTCCTACCTTCTGGCTATCTTTGAGTTGATCAAAGTCCCCTAGCGACATTCACTCAATAATCAGTCCTAGGTTAGGTTCAATCTATTGGCTTGCTAATAGATTACCCCAGCAACTGGTCTCTACTTTGGAGGATGTAAATCTACTACGCTTTCTTCCTAGTACAACCACTGCATACAAAGGCATCTCTTTGGTTGTCTAGTCATACTATGTACTTAGTAGACTACTCCTTTGGATTGGTAAGTCTGAGTTTGGTCTTAGCCTTCATGGCTCCTTCTCAGTACATTCCATCGCAAACCAAGAGGTTCCATCTAAAAATTCAAACTTAACAAAAATTAAAACAAATTCAACCCTCTTTCTTAGCAATACAAATCAAATTTTTTTCTCAGTGAGATTCAACTCAAATCAACCCTTTCATCCCCTTATGAATGACTTGAACCTGCTTCCCTAGTGAAAGGTTCACACTCTATCCCTTGGTGGATTTTTCTTTCTTTTATGTCTCGGACATAAGTAGAGCCACATTTCACTAAGCTCTGGATTCTTTCTACACCTTGGGTAAGGAGTAGATTTTTTCTGTTAGTGCTGTGATCTCTCGTTGTTGTTGATCATTTCGGTCAACACCAATACATGCGATGTTCCTTGTCAGTCACACCACACCTATTCGACACCCTTTGGTGACCTCATTTTTAGAATGAGCTCTCAACCCCTCCATCTTAGACATATGACACCTCCTAGACTTTAAGAGTTTTACTCTTAAGACACATGTAGTGATTAGGTGGACACTCAACCTATTCCTAGAGACTTAGAAGAGTTAGTCATAGAATTGGTCATGCCTTTATGGTGTTAGGAAAGTTTCCTGCACTTAGCTTAAACCATTCCTCACTTTCCTTCTTTCAAGTCAAAATCTAAATCAATTTTATTTTATTTTCTTCAAACTCAAATCAACTCCATGATTGAAATCCATGACTAAAATCTATGATTAAAACCCATGATTAAAATCCATCAAAAAATTTCTAAGTCCAAATTTTGCCTAAGTCCTTAATCTTCCCTTAAGGACTTGTCCAAAATTATGATCTAAACCAATTCAAATCTTTGAGATTTTTTTATAACTCATTTATTTTCACATATATAAATGAAATATAAATTCAAACTAAACTCAAAATTCTAAATCAATTCATGAAAATTTTCTAAGTCCCTTAATTTTCCATTAATGGACTTAGCCTAAACCTTGATCAAATCAATTTAAACATATCAGATTTTCTCAAAATTCATATATATATACATACATACATATAATATAAATACAAATCAATTAAATCAAACCCTCAAATTAAATTCTCAATTCATGAAAATTTCCTAAGTCCCTTAATTTTTCATTATTGGACTTAGCCTAAACCTTGATCAAATCAATTCAAATTCATGAGATTTTCTCATAATTCATTTATATCCTTATTTATATTCACATATATAAATGAAATATAAATATAAATCAAATAAATTAAATTCAAAAATTCAAGCTTCATTCTCCAAAATTTTCCTAAGTCCTTTAAATCCTTCTTAATGGACTTAGCCCAAATCATGATTAAACCACTTTAAATCCTTAAAATTTTCTCATGATTCATTTATATTCTCATTTATATTCACATATATAAATGAAATATAAATTCAAACAATCAAAACCAATTCCCAAAATCAAACTCAAATCCACTCAAAATCCAATCTAAGCCTTTCAAGTCAAAATCTTGGACTTAGCCAAATCAACTTCAAATCAAGCCAAACTCTTGATTTCTCTTCATGATTCAATCAACTCTGCAATCATGAATCCATATATAAATGCAAACTTCAATCAGCAAATCAAAACCCAAGTTAAAAATCAATACCAAAATTCCTTCATATTCCTCCTTTGAATATGAAATTGTCAAATGGATCAAAACCGTTTGACTTCAATCCACTTGTAAATGGATTTATATTTCAATCATAAGTCCATATACAAGTTCAATCAAACTCAAATCAAGCTTTGACCAAGCTATTTGATCCACTTAGGCTCACTTGACCCAAAGTGACCTAAAGTACCCTTATGAGCCAAATTTTAATCCTAACCAAATTAGATTGAACCAAACTCATCTATGCCACTCATCATGATCAACAATCATCATGGGTTGATCAATCAATCAAATTGGGTCAAACTAAGTCAAACCTAAGGGTTGACCAAGTCAACACTTAGCTAAAATAAAATCTAACATAGCCAAATTCACCATAGGCTAAATCGATTGAAACCATTGATCTAAGTTCACTCATGACCTATGTTTGAAGTTGACCAAGGTAACATTTGAGCCTATCCTAGCCCAATTGACCTTAGACTCAACTTGCCCTAAAGGGATCATGTTGAGCCAAATATGAACTTAATCAAAATTGATTGGAAACAAAGATACCAATCTACTCCATATGACTAATCTAACCTAAACTTACCTTTGACCTACCTCAAATATGTCAAATGGGTCAAATAGGTAAACTTGATTTATTTGAACTAAATGAAGTTATATGAGCTAAATTCAAAACAATACCAAATTGAATCAAACCAAAGGCACCAAAATATTTCAAATGGTCATATGAACTTGACCCAAATCCATTTGACCAATTGGTCAACTTGACCCAAGTTGACTCATTTTGACCTAAATGGGTCAACATGAGCCAAACCCTATCAAATGAATTCCACATCTTATGAAACTTGGCCAAACCTAGTTTCTCCACATACCCAACATATCCAAAGTGAAAAATCAACAAATTAACCATTCTACTTCTAGGCCATTGCATCTGGGTTTCTTGGGATTTATTGAAGGCTTAATTAGGGGAATTGCATATGGGTTTCCTAATTACTCCCTTAACCTAATTAAGGATAATTAAGGTGTGATTAGTGGTTTTAATCCATTATTAAGATTGATTAAGGTCAGATCCAGTAGATAGGATGTTTATGGAATAATTTTGGGACATTTCCCCTAAGCTATTCCCTAAACCCCTATTATTTTCTTAATCCTCTCTTAATTAAGGGTTAATTCACTAATTATCCCATTAATTAATTTTTAAAAATTATAAAAACTTTCAGATTTTAATTAATCTACTTTGGGTAGATGCTTAGGTGTTTAATATCCTAAGTTCAATTAAGGAAATTAAAACTCAATTCATATGTGTGAAAAGGTGTTTTGAAATTACTTAAGCTAAACCCCTTAGCTTAATTAACTATTGATTGAGTGCCAAATTGCATTAGGCCTTTTTCTTATCAGGCTCATTGCAAATTTAAATTCCTTATGAGTTTTTTATGTCATCTCATTGGCTCACAATTATTTGGTTATTATGTTAAGGTGGTGTAGGTTAGGGTTAATTAAGTTACTTAATTCATATCTTAACCTAATCAATGCTTAAAAAATAATCTAATCATCTAAAAATTAAACAAAAATATCAATCACATGTGGAAATGGGTTAGGAACAACAAACTAATCTCACCTTTTCAAAATTAAATCAAACTCTAAACTAAACAAAAATGACATTGAATTCACATTGATTTATTTTAAACTTTCTCATTACATAAGAATGTCTTTAGGATTTAAGTGAAGTGAATTTGTTTACATGCTTTCATTTCTTTGAGTCTTTCCCCTACATGTTAAATTTGTATGGCATGTGGTTTCATGCATTCATGTTTTTCAAATTCAAATTTAAAATGAATTTGTTTACTTTATATCAAATTTGCACGTGTTGGCTAAAGTAGAAATATGAATGGCTATTATCACTACTAAATTCAAATTATTTTCAAAACATATAAATAAAAAATCAAATATGAAAGTATGCTATTTATATTTTAATTATGAGCTTGCATGTGAAAGATTATAAATTTATGCTTAGCGTAGGTTTCGCTTCTCTTTTATGTTAGCATAGTTTTGACTAAGAATTTGGTGAGATATATGGTTCATTTGAAAAGGACATAAAACCCACCTAATTCCGTATCCTATTCATCCCTATGCCATCACCTAGAAGGGGCTACCTATATTTGTGTACATAAATTGCATAAAAAAATAAATCCATTAATACAACTTTTGCATTATTCTTTTCCATTTCATTTCTTTTATACACATGTTTGCATTTAAGGAAAGTGGTATATTAGTCTGGACAACCCCGAGGTTGCAAGACTTTAAGTAGTCCTAGTAGGTATTGTACCTTACACCTCTAGTTAAGAATGGCACTGTACTCACTTATGCCTTTCTTACTTTCATGTGTGTATGTGAAAATTTGGATAAAGAAACCCCTTGCTACTTAAGAAAAATCATGCATATTCAACTTTTAAATTTATTTAGATGGATTACTTAACATGCATCATAAAGTATGTTAAATATTCTCATTTGTATGTATAGATATGCTTAGGGTCCATCCATATGCATGTTATATATGTTGGGAAAGAAATGAAGTAATGTGCGTTATGTGAATTTTGATTAATTTTATTTAATCTTAAAATACCTTTCTTTTTTAATAAGTTTATTTTGAGTTCATCTAAACTTAGGATTAATTAAATGATTTAAACAAGACATTCATCTAAATAAAACTAAAATGTGAATCTACTTTAGAAATCACTTAGGTTGGGGAAGGAAAGAGAAGTTCTTTTCTCTTTCCCTCTCTTCATAACTTAGTAATTAATTCTAAGATTCATTTGAACTTAATCAAAACATGAAATAAAATCAACGAAAATAATTAAGCAACTTAAATGAAACCCTCCTAAGTTGAACATATTTTCACACTTAGAAAATTTGAACCTAAAGCCATTGCTAAGCATACCACACAAGTCTTCAAAACACACACATTAGCCTAAGTCACCACTTCTAACTTTAGGTTAGGTCGGTGCATGGTTTGATGTTTATGTTTTGTGATATATGTTTTAGACTAGATGCCAGAGTGTGTGCTCATAGAATGAATGGTAGGATACTCTTAGTCTAATTATTCTTTTCTGAACAAGATTGTGCTTAATATCAAATAAAAAATATAAATCTTGCATTTTATACCCCTAAGCATAATTTAATAAGTCATGTGAACTTAGTCACCCATGTGTGGGGTGATAAGTCTAATACATATGCTTGGAATTTGTGTGGTTTGTTTTAACTAACCTTTATTTTATAGGTGTTAGTTAGATTTTTACTTTTCCTTTTCATGTAAATTTATGCAATTAGGATTTTAGAATGATTGTTATGGGGATTAGGATGAGCATTGATCATAAGATTCTATCTTATGCACCATGTGAAGCCTTGGAGCATCTACCTTCCAACCATCCAAAAGAAGGAACCAAAGAAGAAAGAAGAAAAGAAGAAGAAAGAAGAGAAGAATAAATAAGAATGAAGCTTGAAGACCCCCATAATAATAAATTTCTTGCTTAATTATAATTTTATTCATTTGTAATCTGGGTTTTATAAGGGTAGAACTCGGCTACCCACATTTGATATTTTCAGGTTTGTGTGGTGGTGCCCGACCACAACGACCTTTTATTCTTTTTATGATTAGCCTTATAAATTGATTGATGATTTATTTAGCTTTTGCATTAAGTGGCATCCTTTTCGTAGTTTCTTCCTTTCTTTATGTATTGCATGGATGTGGATTAGGCTCTTTAGAAAAAAAATAAATCTTTTACCCAACTTAATAACTCAAATTAAAAATAAAGAACTCATAACCTCACCTAAATCTTAAGTTTAAAATCAATTTAAAAGAATTAGCAACCCCTTAACTGGATGAGCATTTCTTTTGTAATAGCATGCACAACAATATCTTATTTCACTCTTGATTGAGGGTTTCACCTTGCCGAGAAACTTTTGACCTTGAGATCCATGATAGAAACTCTCCTCCTCCCTTCTCGCTGATTTTGACCAATAACCTTCTTTCTCATGCATTAGTCATATGAATTCTATTAGCCCGAGTTAAAATAATTGTCCAAAAATTAAAATAAAAAAAATTTGAATTATATTAGATTTAGGTCATTTGAAGCATGTCCCTAGCCTAACTATCTTGCATGAGCATAAAGACTTGTCTACATGTATTTAAAATCAATTGAGTTATCCACTGTTATGTAAGTCCAATCAAAGTGAATTGTCTCTGGAGGCAAACCATACCCATTTTCACCTTAGATTTAAGTTATGCATTTGGCCCTCACCAAAGCTCCTTATATTTAGGTTCTGAGGTTGCTTCTTCCTTTTGTGGGTCATAAGCTTAATTCCTCACCTCTTAGGCATTTCCTTAATCTTATGTTAAAGGACCATAAGTCCTAAATTTCTAATAAAAAATGCAACCCAAATGAATTAAATCAATTTCAAAAATGTAAAGCCCAACTATAGGATAGTTAAGATGCTCGTTAGGTTTCCTAGAATCATGGGCATCTCCTATTTATCTTCCATTTTGACTTTGATAATAACTCCCTCCTTTTTATCAATCCCATTTGATCTTCAAAAATGAATCAATCGATTGATAGTTCTTTCCTATTAAAATCTTTGAAGACAACGATCAATTACCTTAATCGAGAGTTTTCCTAAGAAATCCTCATTCCTTAGGATGTAATTCACTAGCTTGCATAGGAACTTAACTAAGTTAAAATAAATCTTGCTTACTTTTCATGTAAAGTAGGGAAGAATCTACATGAATAACCATCATCTTTAGGAGTTCTTATTGAGTTTATTAGGTCCATTAAAGGGTAGTGACTTCTATCTCTTGAGATAATATAATATTTCCTTTTATGACATTAATAATCATATATGCATCTTTGGCATAAAAAAAAGATGAATTTTTATAGTCTTGTCTTTCTTTTCTCACCATAGATTTGAAAGGCGACTCTATAAAAAAATTTCTCCACAACATCCACTAAATAAAATCAAATATGAATCCACTTAGGAAATTACTTAAGGTAAGGAAGGAAAGAGAAGTTCTCTTCTCTTTTTTCTTTCTTTAAAACTTAGTAATTAATTGTAGGATTCACTTAAACCAAAATAAAATATAAAATAAAATCCATCCAAATCAACTAAACAACTTAAAAAAAAACCACTCTAAGAGCATCTTCATACTTAGAAATCTAAACCTTAAAGTCTAGTTAAACATACCACACAAACCTTTTAAAGCACACACCTTAGGTTAAGTCACCACTTCTAGCTTTAGGTTAGGACGGGTCATGGCTTGATGTTTGCTTTTATTTTGTGATGTATTATTTCTAGTCTGGATGCTAGGGTGAATGTGTGTAGAATGAATGATAGGATAATCTAGTATAATCATTAATTTTTGTAGGAGATTATGCTTAAGGGGCGCTATAATAAAAATATAAATGCTTTTGCTGTGCAGGTGTTTATACCCCTAAGCATAGTCCAATAGGTCAGGTGGACTTGGTCACCCATGTGTGGGGTGCTAAGTCCAATATACATGCCTGGGATTTATAAGGTTTGTCTAGCTAGTCATTATTTTTCTGGTGTTAATTAAATTTACTTTCCCTTTTCATGTAATTTTTGCAAATAGGATTTTGGAATGATATTATGGGGGATTAGGATAAGCATTGGTCTTAAGATTACATCTTATGAACCATGTAACACCTTTGGAGAAATCACCTTCTAACCATCCAAAAGAAGAAACCAAAAGAAGGAACCAAAAGAAGAAAGAAGAAAGAAGAAAGTAGAAAAGAAGAGATGAAGATCCCCATAACATAAATTTCCTTACTTTATTGTAAATTAATTCATTTGTAATCTGGGTTGTATAAGGGTAGAGCTTAGCTACCCAATTTATTTTTGGGTTTGTGCGGTGGTGCCCGATCACAAATGGCTTTTTATTCTTTTTTGCTAGCTTTATAAAATATTTGATGTTTTGTTTAGCTTGTGCATTTAGATTGCATATTTTTCTAGTTTCTTCCTTACTTTGATTTATGGCCTGAATGATGATTAGGCTCCTAGGGAAAAATAAATCTTTTACCAAATCAATCAAATCAAAATTAAAAATAAATAAGTCATAATCTCATTTAAAGCCTAAGTTAAAATCAAGATAAAAAAATTAGTAGCCCTTTAGCTAGATGAGTATTTCTTTTATAACATCATGCATAAAAACATATTGTTATACTCTTGATTGGAGGGCTTCCACCTTTGTCAGAGAAACTTGGCTTGACCTTTGAGAGCCATGAAGAAAACACACCTCCCCTTCTCACTGATTTTGGCCCATAATCTTAGTTCTCATGCATTAGGCATGTGAATCTTATAAGCCTGAGTTAAATGATTGTCCAAAAAATAAAAATAACATGTAATATATTTTGCATTAGATTTAGGTCATTTTTCATGCCCTTACATGATCTAGTCTCTTAGGGAGTGAGTTTAAGGACTTAGTCACTTTCTAAATAAATAATAACCTTGCTATCTTACATAAAGTATATGACTTACCTACATGAATTTAAAATCATAGGAATTTAAAATCGTATGAGGAGTTAGTTGGCGGCCACCCCCAGGCGGTTGTAAGTCTAAGCAGTCCGGTGGTTTGTCCTCTCTTATGGAGGCAAACTAAATACCCATTTTTTCTTTAGATTTAGGTCATGCTTGTTGACCTTCACCAAAGCTCCCTAGATTTAGGTTTTGAGGTTACTTCTCCCTTCTATGGGCCATAAGCATAAATCCTCACCTCTTAGGCATTTCCATAACCTTATATTGTGGAATTATAAGCCTTAAACTTCTAATAAAAATTTAACTCAAATAAATAATTCAATTTCAAAAATGTAAAGCCTAACTATAAGATAGTTTGAGATATTTGTTAGGTTTCCTAACATCGTGAGCATCTCCTACTTATCTTCCTTTGGCTTCGATAATAAATCTCTCTTGATCAATCCCATTTGATCTTCCAAAATAAACTAATCGATTGATAGTCCCCATATTGAAATCTTTGGAGACAAGCCATTTACTTAATCAGAGTATTCTAAGGAATCTCATTCCTGGATGTAATTAACTATGGGCTTACCCAGAGAGAACTTAATGAACGATTTAAAATAAATCTTACTTTACTTTTATGTAAAGTAGGGAAAGAATCTACACATGACCCATTATCCTGGGGAGTCCTTGAGGTGATTAGCCATTGTAGTGGTGATTTTATCTTTGAGATAGTCCACCTCCTAATGTCATACACCCACAATAAGAAAGAACATCATATGTATCAAAATGCATAAAGAAGTATATTTTGATCTTCATTTTATTCCATAGAGTGAAGATGGAAGTACATTTTTTCTTTTAGAAATTTTCTCATGCAAAATTTCACCATGATTTTTTGGCAACCCGGGATGATTTCTCTCTCCATCTTTGGTAAATGATCATCTAAGTATCGATAAGGGTTTGTACTTTGGTATGAATCCAAGACTATCTTCTTTGGCACTTAGCTTATTTCATCCTTAAGTTGTTAAAATCATCTTTAGGTTTTAGGACCTCACCTCGTGTTGGTCTTAAAACCCTGTTGGGTTCCCCAATGGGTAAAAATAAAAAATTAAAACAAAGAGAATTAATTAAAGACTCACACCTTACCATTTTCATGTTAAGGAAAGGTTCATTCTAAAATAATAAAGACAAAATAAATCCTTCATTAAAATCTTGCTTTCAGAAAACCACCCTTTCAAAATGCAGATAATAAAATATTTTGCATAAAAGTTTTTCTAAGGTACCTTCATCTAACAATCTTCATGATTGTTATATGCAGGACCATCTTTAGAAAAAAAAAATTCCAACAATCATATTTTCTAAAAAGCACAAATGAGTTTCTTCACTCAATTCATTTTGTTGAAGACCTCATTTTCAAAAAAAAAAAAAAAAAATTCAACAATCACATTTTCTAAAAAGCACAAATGAGTTTCTTTAGTCAATTCATTTTGGTGAAGTCCTCATTTTTTTTAAAAAAATTCTAACAATCACATTTTCTAAAAAGCACAAATGAGTTTCTTCACTCAATTCATTTTGGTGAAGACCTCATTTTCAAAAAAAAAAAAAAATTCCAACAATCACATTTTTCTAAAAAACACAAATGCGTTTCTTCACTCAATTCATTTTGGTGAAAACCTCATTTTCCAAAATAAAATTTCAACAATCAGTTTTTTAAAAGCATAAAAATCTTCAAGAAAAATCACAATTTTGAAATTCTAGTCAACACATTCCACATGTGTTAGGTTGAAACTTTCATATTTTCAGAAGCACATATGAATATCTCCATTCAATACACCCAAATTTGTTGAATGTAAATTTCATTTCTAAATAAAATAACATCATTTTGAAATGTCGCTTAACATATTCCACATATGTTTAGTTGATTTTCTCCTTCCAAAAAGCAATAATCACACACAAAATATACATCTTTGTAAAAAGAAATGTAATTGATTTCTATCTTACATACCCAAATTTGTTAAATGGAAATCCCCTTTTCAAAAAAGCAACTAAAAGAAAAAATTTTAAAACTCATTTTGAACTTTAATTTAGCATACCTCATTTGCTAAAATGAAGTCTCCCTTTTTCAAAAACAAAAATTTAAAACACTTTTTAGATTTTTAGTTGGCATACTCAAATTTGTTAATGAAATTTCTATTTCACAATTTTTTTTTTCAAAACACATTTGGAACTTTAATTTAGTATACCCCATTTGCTATAATGATGTCTCCCCTTTCCAAAAACACAAAAAGTTTAAACACATCTTTTGGAATTTCATTTAGTATACTCAAATTTGCTAAGTGAAATCTCCGTCCCATAACAAATTCTTCAAAATAACTTTTGGAACTTCGTTCTTTAACATACCAAATTTGATAAAGTGAAGTCTCCATTTTCAAAACAAAACCAAAACACAAAAAAAAAGAAAAAAAAAATTAAACACACCTTTTGGAATTTCATTTAGCATACTCAAATTTGTTAAAGTAAAATTTCCATTTCACAAAACAAAAGAAACACATTTGAATTTCTTAGCACCAAATTTGCTAAGATCCACTTCAACCAAAAGCAAATCAAAACCAATAGAAATACAGTAGAATTTTTTTAGCATACTCAAATTTGCTAACAATCCTATTTTCAAAAAAATTTCCAAAAAATAAAACACACATGAATTTTCTCATTTAGCATACCCAAATTTACTAAATGAAAATTCCATTTTCAAAATCGCAAAATGATTCACAAAGCAAAGAAAGAAATAAAAAGATGAAATTGTTTTCAAACATCTCACTTAGCATACCCAAATTTTTTAAGTGTGTAAATTCCAAAAATCTCAAATCAAAAAAAAAAAAATTAACCCTCTACCTTAACATACATAAATTTGTTAAATAAATGGTCCTCAAAATCAAAACTAAAACTCAAATATGAACCTATGGAAGTGTCCCTTGAAAATATTTGAACCCATTTTCAACATATCCAAATTTGTTTAAGATGGATTCTACATCCAAAAATTCCCTCTTTCCAATCAAACCTTGAAATCTATTTTAAATCATTTGAACTCGACTTAACATTCTCAAAATATTGAGTATGGGTTCAAATTCTAAATTCAAAATTTAAAATCAACAGAAATCTGATCCAAGTTTATTTTCAACATAGACTCTTCAGCACAGTTTTAGTCAATTTGCTTTTCTGAAATGGCACCCAAGTAAGTATGTTTACCTTTCCCACGATGGACTTAGCCTTCATCAGCCATCCCGTGTTGATTACACCCTCCTCATTCATTTTGGATGAGGTTTTGAGGGGTGAGGATTGCCTATGAGGGCATTCCCCTCATCAAGTAAGAGCACCATGGTCGCGAAGTCATTGATTGACTCATCGACTTGATATCTCGAAGAAGAAGGTAGTAGCTACAAGCCCAGCTTTAGCAAGATCGGTGGCACCGTTATTTTCCATGCTACCTAGTGAGGGCTAGCACTCTCAAAGGGTAAGGCTCCTCTGATCCCAGATATTATCTCCCCAACTTTTGAGGTTGGGTCAAGTTTTACTCACTGCCTCAAGTCTCAGGAGGAACAAAAATCACATGCTTAAGCGGTACCATACACGCATCTCCATGGGGATGGAGGTAGCTACTTGGTCAGTTGTGGAAGAGTTTCCCACTCTAATTTTTCTGCTAGTTATAACAAACCCATTCCATCCTCTCTCTAGATCTGACAGAGAGGATTCTAGGAGGATCCCTACTTCACCTCCACCTAGCCTGCCCAGCCGCTAGAGAAGGAGGTCATGTCCCTCCATTCCCTATGCCAGTTGGGAGCTTATGGACATTCTGAGTCTGGGGCTCAATTTGACTTGAGATCTATTATCCCCATAGCATGGGAAAGCATCTACGATAGGAGAGGGACAGGGAGGCCCATACTACAGCTCATATCACTACAGAGGCGAGGTTTGGTCATGCCTCCTCTGCATATTGATTTTCCCATCTACGGCCGCATCACACATATTCTTATAGGACTACACCACAAGAGGAGAGCCTTATTTTGAGAGTCGGTGGTGTCTCCACCACACCGCTTCACCCCGCCCATCATCACCGCCCATGTATCAACATCTAGTTCATCCCAAGGCCATGAAGGCCACATCTAGAGAAAAGTGGACCGCATGATCCGCTATGACCAAGGGCGAAATTTGAGCTCCTTGCTTTCGACCTTCTGCCGATGGTGGTGCGAAAGAATGGCGACCGAAGCATGGTAATTGTCCCTTCACCATCACCCGTGATTTGGAGATGGTTAGGCATAGAGAGAGAGGGGTGGCAGTTACCCATGATCATAGAACCTCCTAGTGTCACCTCTGAGTCAGTGATCGAGTGTATATCTTCTAGCGAGTACAACCCTCACAGGTTTGATTCTCCAGCAGCAAGGGAGGTTTGGTGCCTTACAATTCATGATGGATCCCCATTCACCAAAGCATTTGTGCGGTTTGATGATCATTCTTTAGATGACATAGTAGCTCACTATTTTATGGAAAAGAAGGATATCCTAGGATACGATTGGTCTGATGAGGAGAAGATCAGTTTTGATCCTTACAAAGATGATTTATTGGGAGACTCAGTCAGGGTTTGCATGGTAGATACCAGGGGATCCCTCTTAGAGAACAACATGCTATGGAAGGTGATGAGGCTGAGCAGGAAGACACAACCCAATCAGCCCAACACCACCGATATCAATTAACATAGAAAGATGAATAAATAGATAAGATGGCGAGGCAGCTTGAGGACTTGTTAGCAGCAGTCTCAGTACTTCAGAAATAAGCACCTAGTTCATCCTACCACAGCTGAGACTAGTCAGCCAAAGTTGGTGCATGTCTTGGACATAACCAAGACTTTACCTCCATTAGAACAAGGTAGCACCAGCATGTATAGGAAGGTAGTGGAAAGTACCTCCATACAGGAGAAAGATATCAAGTCTATGGTTGAGCAGTAGGTGAGGGAAGCGTTGGCTCTAGCCCAAGGAGGATCATCAGTTCCAAAGGATAGGCCCCACCCAGAGGAATTTGATGCAAACCAATTTCCAAAGGGTTTCATGCCACCTTCCTTCAATAGTTTTGATGGCAGTGAAAACCCGAGGTAACACATCGCCTATTTTAGAGCTAGTTGTTGCAACGCTGGTGGCAGTGATGCTTTACTTTTCCATCTCTTCATTAGTAGCCTAGCAGGGATAGCTTTTGATTGGTATGCTGAATTTCCTAATAGTTTAGTAAAGATATTTGCTGAGTTAGAACAACTCTTTATCAAGAGGTTTCTTTGGAGCCGAAAAGGGTTCTTATTGGCGATCTCATTATAGCACAACACGTGAGTCCCTTGTTGACTACATTCTCGGATGGCATAACACGAGTATGAAATATGAGCAGCCATCAGACAACATGCCATTGAGATTCTTCTAAGAATATCCATGGCGATCACCTTCATGCTTAAGGGCTTCACCATCAAAACTTTGAGAAGTTAATCAACAAAAGCTTCAAGGAAAGGCCAAATAGTTGCCTTTTCAAGATCGTTGCAATCAAAGCCATAGAAGGTATATGAAGAAAGAGAATAGTGATGTGGTAGAGGGGAAGCAGAGATCGGTCGAGAAACCTCGTGCTCTACCTCCTCCCACCACCACGAGGCGACCCCTAGCCACATAACCTCCATGGCCTACACCTCCTCCTTCACATCATCATGTACATGGTACACCATAGTAGCTATGGTCCTACTCTTTTGGATAAACTTAACAAGCCTTATTCATTTAAGAGGTGTCAGGAAGATCTTTAAGAAGCACGATTTTAGCTACCCAGGAGACCGGAAGTGGGCAAAAGCATGATCCTAACTTTTGCCCCTACCACCATATGCTAGGTCATGTTTTGGAGGATTGCTTCACATTTAAGGACTGGCTTGAACATAGCTTCAAGATCGGTGTTGTAGTTATCCCAAAGGAATACCTTGTGGAACAACCATCTAGTTCCATTAGGGTAATCCTTGGGGATACTTGTGATCCTTCCAAAACCAAAGAAGGTTGGGATATCTCCTTATCCAAAACCTCTAAAAAGATTATTCAGAAGATCAAGAAACTTTCTTGCGGTGCAGTCACTCAAACCTCAACATCAAGGAAGGTTTGCAAGTTGCAGCCAACTCAAGGAAAGGGGAGCTCAACAGGCATGTGCCGGGATAGCCAGTAGCTCAACCCCGAGTTTAGCCTCCGTCTACCATTCGCTACCACACTACTCTACTTGACTAGTTCTTCTTCTAGTAGACATCTTATATCGATGGATGAGGGCATCAAATCCTCACCCCTCTTACTTTGATTTCTACTTTGTACCTCCTATCAAATCAAGAAATTGAAGAATAAAGCTAGCTTGAATTACATGTCACTTGATGGTTGTTTGAATCTATTCTAATAAATCTTCAAGTCTAAAAAACTATAATAATTATCTTCCTCTTTCGATTTAGAGTTGGACTTTCCACTCGAATACTATGGGTTCACCTCTTGAGATAGACTTGGAATCATCTGATTTTAGGGTCCCATAGAAGGTAGGTGAGCATGTGAGGTAGAACCTTCCATTACCCCAGAGATCAGAAGTCACCTCCAGAGTGGGTAGGTTCTACCTCTGAGCATCACCTCAAGATAGGATGCTCCACCCTTGGATATGCTTGTGGAGGATCAGCCCAAGGTGGACTATAATGTCCTCACTCATCTAAGAAAGTTGCCATCTTAGCTAAGTATATATGATGCCCTTGTCTTATCCAAAGAGATGGGGGAATCATTAATCAAGGCTCTCCAGATATATGCTTTGCTCGGTGGCACTATTGGTGAGGAGGCACATTACACAAAAGCCAGGGATCACCTTCATAGATGAAGACCTTCTTTTGGGGACATGGAGCACAACCCTACATTATAGTTGACATGGGCGATTAGACTAGCCGTTCTCGATCCAGTGCATCGGTGAACATTACGAGTCTAAAGACCCTTTGCTATTTGAGGATCAACATCTCCACATTCTAAGGAGATCAGATGATGTTGAGAAGATCCAATGAACAAGGCGAGCAGGCTTTAGGTTCCATAGTACCTTTGGAGATAGGTGATTTGGAAGATTGAAGCCAAGTTTTACATCATTGATTCAATACTTCATTCACCTTTTGCTTGGTAGGCCTGGATACATCATAAGATAATTCCATCCTCCTCCATCAATGCATCAAGTTCAAGAAGGATGGGATTGAATACCAAAGGAGATGAAAAGCCATTTTAGTTAGAGAGGTTGAGATATGAGGATGCGACTACTATCTTCCTCAAAACACCCTTTCTTGTGAACTTGGACAAAACTCAAATTCAAAGAAAGAAAATGAAGAAAAGAAAAGCAAAAAAAAGAAAAGAAAATGAAAATCAAGTGAACAAGAAAGGAATTGAAGAAGAAATAGAGCATATCACATTCCACCATTCATTCCATCATATGGACATGTGGGTAGGATGACTCAACCTCCACCAGCAGAGGTAGAGAAATAAAGGGTTCAGAGGTGGAAGACCCCCTGGTTGGCCATCAGCCAATAGGGGTTATGTTCAGTTCATAGGAGTACCCTACTATTCACATAGACTTGGAATCGGTTCAGAGGATGAGTCTAATGTGATTAGCATACCAACCCTCTTAGTTTCATTGGAGGTGACACTGAGCGACATGATGAATATCGGGCCTCTAGACAAAGAAAAATATTCAAATAAGATGCATGTAAAACTATCAGGCAGCAGCTGGGAATCTTAGCTCTAACCTCACTTTCACCCCAAAAAGTTGAAGGTTTAGTAGTTAAATAAGCCCCCAAGTCTTCAGAGATATAAAGCCAAAGAAATTCTTTTTAGGATCATCTTCCTCAAGTCCTGAAGTTGATGTAGAACTTGAGGATAATTCATACAAATTATTAATGGAATTACTGTTTGACTATTACTCGCATTGTGTTCATAATCTTATACAGAAAGGTTTGGTTCCTCATACATGGTCCAAGCGTCGAGTATTTTGAGCTATGGAACAATGGAAAAACATCAAGATCAAAACTAGGATTCAGTATAATGGGTCCAGTCAATGATGATGATTAGTGCTTAGTTGTCACCAACCATTTGGAGTCTGATAGGTTCTTTTCACACCAAACTAACTCATATGAAAATATGTATTTAGAAACTTTAGATGATCCAGATGATCTCCAAATCAAAGATGCACTACCAGAATTTGAAGAGGTGATCTATTCAATAATCGACAAGCTTAAAGAAATCAACCTCGGGATAAAAAATCCACATTCATTTGTTCTTGAATGAAGAAGAAACCAATGACTTAGTTAGGCTATATTGAGTTTAAGACTTTTGCATGGAGTTATGAAGAGATGATTATCTCTAACATAGCTTACAAACTAGCAATAGATCCTAGTGCTAACCCTATCAAGCAAGCTCCTCGATGCATATGATTAAAAATTGAATAATAGGTCATTTTTGAGGTCAAGAAATAAATCGATGATGGTTTCATCAGGAAGAAAATATCCTACAGTTGTAGGTGTCATCCAAGTTAAGAAGAATGGCCAAATTGCATATGCATCAATTTGGGACTTAAATAAGGCATGTCCTAAGGATGAGTTTCTCTTCCTATACAAGAATTAATGGTGGACATCGCCTCATCTCATGCAATTTTCTCTTTCATGGATGGGTCATCCTATAACAAATCAAGATGTCTCCAAGATAGAAAAGAACACTTTTGAACCCATCGAAATCTTTGTTATAGGGTCATGCCTTTCGGCCTTAAAAATGCTGGTGCTATATACCACAGCCATGACTCAAATCTTCAATGAACTCATCCATCATCAGGTTGAGTGCAATGTTGTTGATAGTCAAAGCAGAGAAAAGGAATACCATCTCTTTGACTTGAGTAGTTTTGAGCGGTTAAGATAATATAACCTCAAAATGAATCCCATGAAGTGTGCATTGAGTAACTTGAAATTCCTTGGGTTTATTGTCCGACACTGGGGAATAAAAATAGATCCAGAAAATATTAAAGCTATCTTAGAAATGCCACCTCCTAAGAGTTTAACTCAACTCAGATCTTTCCAAGGATGGTTGGAGTATCTAAGATGCTTTATTTCCAACCTATGGGGGAGATGCAAGCCATTCTTAGCACTTATCAAAAAGGATGCCAAGTTCAAGTGGGATGGCAAGTGTTAGGATGCCTTTGAAGACATCAAGTAATATTTGGTGAAGTCGGTAGTTCTAGCAGCCCCTATCCTGGGTAGGCCACTCATCCTCTACACTGTTGCATTGGATGACTCTCTTGGTGCTCTATTGGCCCAAGCCAATGATGAAGGGAAGGAGTGCTCTCTACCTTATCATCGATTCTAGTGAACTATCCACCTATTGAGAAATATTGCCTAGCTTTGATCTTTGCCTCCCAAAAGCTACGATACTATATGCTTTCTCATAAGGTAAACTTGGTTTCCAGAACCAATCCATTATAATATCTCATGACATGGCTAGTGCTATTCAAATGTTTGGCACGATGGTCCATGATTGTATCATAATTTCATATCACGTTTGTAGCCCTCTGTGTGGTAAAAGAACAAGCACTAGCAAATTTCTTAGCAACACACCCACTTTCTGCTGATTCTCCACTTAGTGACGATCTCCCTGATGAACAAATTATGAACTTAGGAGAGATTAACAATCACCATTGGGAGATGTATTCTGATGGTACAGCTTCTTTTCATAAAGGGGAAGCAATATGATCTACTCTTCGGAAAGCGGGGTAGGAATAGTTCTCTAACTCCCTGATGTGATGAGATTCTCATACTATCTTTCCAACCCTACACCAACAATGAAGCGAGTATGAGGCTTTGATTGCTTGTCAGAGTTAGCCATCACAGTCTGTCAAGAGCATCAACATCTTTGGGGATTCTCACTTGGTCATCAGATTGTCGGGTCCTACAAGGTTCTCAAACCCAAGCTTCGTCATTACCATGAGTATACCATGAAGCTGTTGGCCCAAATCCTGAAGTCACCATCTACAAGGTTCCCCAAGTAGAGAATGCAGTAGCAGATGCTTTGGCCAAACTTGCCAAAGAATTGGCATGTCTGGAAGATGAGTCCATTCCAATAAGGGTCCAAAATAGACAAGTCATATCCCTTATTGATGTTAAACTCATCAAGAGACTTTCTCTTGAAGGGGAGGTTGTCATTGCCTATAAGGACAAGGAGCTGGATTAGAGGCAACTATTCATAGACTATTTGAACACAGCAAACTACCTCAAGAAAAGTCACAAGCCCATCAGTTGAAACAGAGAGCTCTCTTCTATGCTCTCGTTGATGGCACCCTATAATGACAATCCTTTGACCAGATGTGGTTACATTAGATAAACATGAAGCCCATGGCATTATAAGGTACATTCGTTATGCGGGCGCATCAATGTCTAAGATGAAGATGAAGATTAAGACTATACTGGCCTTCGATGATTATACTATGTATGTAGCTAGATGCCATAGTGGGTGCATGGTGTGGTCCTCCACCAACCACCCAACATTCTACACCCTACATCATGGCCATTGAGTGTTGGAGTATCAAAATTATGATCGATCATCCCTCCTTCTTCCAAGGGTCATCATTCATCTCTTACACCATACTTTTCCAGTGGGTGGAGGCAATCCCACTCAGAGAGGTCATAGCTCAGCATATGCTTCAATTTTTCAAGAACCATATCGTATATAGGTTCAGGGTGCCTCGATGAATTATATTTGATAATGGTACTGCATTCAAAACCACCAAGATCAACAGCTTTTCCAGAAGACATGGTATAGATTAGAGATACTCCACCATCTACTACCTCGGAGCAAATGACTTAGCAGAAGCATTCAACAAAACTCTCATCCAGATACTAAAAAAGACTCTTGATGATAATAAACGATAGTGGAATGAGCAGTTAGTTGAAGTCTTGTGGGCCTACCGCACCACATACCAAACTCCAATGCAATCTACCCCATTTTTGTTTGTGTATGGGTCTAAAGCCATTCTACTTTTAGAAGTTCAACTCTCATCACTAAGGATTGCATTGGGTAGCAAGATCACTATAGAGAAGAATGCAAAGTTATGGTTAGAAGAGCTCAAAAGTTTGGAGTAGAGTCACCTACGGGCATGCTAGAACCTCGAGTTATACAATGCCAAAATGATTCAAGATCACAAGCTGGTCCGCGCTAAGTCTTTTTGAGTAGGAGAACTTGTGTTAGTCTAAGGAGACCAATTGTTGCCCATCAAAGATGGGAGGCAAGTTTGAACCCACTTGGGAAGGCCCTATGTCATAGAAAGGCCTACCAAGGAGGATCTTATCACTTATTGATTGTAAAAGGGAACATGATGCTTCCAATTAATGGGCTCTATTTGAAGAAATATTACCCATAAAATCATGTTTGAAAATAATTCTATCAATCAACAAAATGATTCCATTTCATCAAAATCTTCTCTTCTTTTGAAGCATGTTTGTTTGTCTTTGAATCATATGCATATTTAGGTAGGTGTAAGAGTCCCAGTGGCATCCTATCCCTCTTTCACACAAACACAATTTCACATGCTATTAGAATAGGTGTGAGAGAAGAGGCATCTATTTGATTGGTAACTAAGTTAGGTGTGAGAGAACCCGCATCCTTTCTTAGTGGGAATTCTGTTTTGCCATCTGTGGCACCATTTCATCAAATCAAGTGTTTAAGATAGGTGTAAGAGTCCTCCAGAGGCGTCCTATTCCCTTTAACATATGCACAAAAATAAACACATATCTTTTATCTCAGGCTATTTTGATGTGGGAGTAAGCCCCTTGTGACACTCACTCATTAGCTGCTCTAGGTCAGATTTATATGCTACATTGCCAGTATGTCACCCCAGTGGTCACTTATTTAGAAGATGTGAGTACCCACACTTTCTTCCTAACTTGACCATTGCAAAACCAATGAGTGCCTTGTAGTTTGGTAGACTTCACTGCCTAGCCAGTAAGCTACCTCATGTTGATTTTATTTAAGAAGATGTGAGTCCCCATACTTTTTTTTGAACTAATCATCATGATCTAACTAGATCGAGTATATTTGAGGTTTAAAATAAGTCCCCTAGAGGCTCCTTTCCTCTTGACTACTTTTGAGTCAATATAAGTCCCCTAGTGACATTCAATCAATACTCCTAGGTTGGATGGTCAGTGAAGATAGACTATCCCCAATCAATTCGCTAGGAGGATGTGAGTCCCAAGCTTTCTTCCTGATTATTGCAAATAAGCACCTTAGGTTGGTTGATGTTATATCTTGTGATGACTCACCGGTGGATACACCACTCTTGGTAGATGTGAGTCCCCGTGCTTTCTCCTTGAGTTGGACGAATACCTATTTGATATATGACTAGCCATGTCATCTTCTCCAGAGTTTTGGATTAAGCCCTTAGCAGCCCCTCTCCCTGTGGGCATTCTATTTGGATCATGTCCTTTGCGACCCCATTTAGACACTACTTGGGTTACTCTTGGATTGAACAATTCCCCTTTCCTAGTAGCCACCCACGTGGTTGAGAATTTTTTGGATATGCATTCTCCCTTTGAGTAAATTTGAGATAGGTCTAGGCTGATATAAGCTCCTTCTTAGTTTGATCCCTTGCAAACTAACAGGGTCTATGATAAACAAACTAAACAAATTAATTAATTAATTCACTTGTGGGTTAGGAATTCAAGCCCCCAAAAGGCCCATTTTCTCAAACAGGCATCTTATCTTTAGGGTAGTGTCGATAACTCCTATAGAATTTTACTACGAGTTGAGATAAATCCTGGGTGTGCAGTTTTAACTACACAAGGTTTTAAGTAATTTAGTTATTTTGAACTTAGTAATTTGGATTTTATTTTAATTAATGACTTTGGTTTTGGTTTTGATCTTGTTAAATAAAATTTGATGGAACCAAATAAACTGTAATTATATGTAATATAATATTATTAATTTATGTATAATGACTTATCTATTATACACTTATTTTTATTTATTTTGAATACTTAGTAGATACTTTTTTCCAATATCATTTTCAAAATATTTTGGTCTCTAATATGGTAATATGGTTCCATCAACTTAAGTTCAAAACATCATTCATAAGTAAAAGTTTTAAATAGCATGAAGTAGTTAATTGTATTTTGATTATATTTATATTATTTTGCTTATAGCTTGTTCATTTTATGATAAAAAACTATGTAAATAATTTTTAAATGTATCTTTGATTTATCAAAATGAAACCAAAATCAACCAATTATTATTTGGGCATTTATTTGTGGTTTGATTTAATATATTTAGGAATCCAAAACCAATCAATTTTAAAATTTGTCATCAATCCATCAATCAACCAAATGCACATTATAAATCCCTAGCACTCATGTCCTCTTTGTTTCTATTTTGCCATGCAGTCCCCTCATTGCTTTGAAAGATATAAACTATGATGCATTCTTTGGATTGTCAACATCTCAATCGGGTTGATTTGTTACTTGCGATCATCCTGGTCTTTTTAGTGGAAGATTTGAGTTCGCTTTCTTCCCTTAAATTGATCATTGCAAATCAAAAGGCACCCCTTTGGTGGATAATTCTCCCTGGGTTCTACTCCATTTAGTTGAAATCTAAGATAGGTCTAGACTATAAGCTCATTCTCGGTGTGATCATCAAACATAATCCATCAAAATAAACTAAAATAAAATTAATCTTTACTATCATTGGTGATTTAAGTCCCAGCGCATTCACTTAAAAGTCGATTTAGGTTGGGTCATTTATTTCCCAATCACCCCAATGGATTTCTAGAAGATGTGAGTCACAGCTTTCTTCTAGGCATGACCATCTGCAAAACATCCCTTTGGTTGGCTAGTCTACTATGTGTTTAGACTACCCCTTTGGATTGGTAAATGAGTTAGTCTAGGCCTGGCTCCACTCGGTATGATCCATCGCTAACCATCAGGGTCCATTTCAAAATCTAAAATTAAAAATCTGAAACAAACAAAACAAGAATAGTCAATTAATCTAAATCAAATATTTTGCTCCTTCTCAGTGAGATGCAAATATTTCTAACTAGTAGATCAAATTCTTCCTCATTCAATCATTCCTCCCTTGTGGATGACTTGACCTCCCAGAGTTCACTTGTCATCCCGTGAGTCAAAACAAACACAATTAAATAAACAACAAATTGAAATAAATTCAACCCTTTTCCTTAGTGGAACTTAATTAAACAAATCAAATTTCTGTCAAATGAGACTCAAATAAAATCAAACCTCTCATCCCCTTTATGGATGACTTGAACCTGCTTTCCTAGTGGAAGGTTCACATACTCTATCCCAAGTGATTTCTCCCTCTCTTTATGTCCTTGACATAAGTAGAGTCACATTGTACTAAGCTCTTGATTCTTTCTACACCTTGGGTTAGGAGTAGTTTGTCTTTGTTAGTGTTTTTGATTGTTCAGTGTTGTTGATCATTTTGGTCAACACCAATACGTGCGGTGTTCCTTGTCAATCACACTACACCTATTGGGCACCCTTTGTTGGCCACATTTTTAAAATGAGCTCTCTACCCTTCCATCTTAAACATAGGACTCCTCTTAGACTTTAAGAGATCCTTAATCTTAAGACACATATAGTGATTAGGTGGACACTCAACCTAACCCTAGAGACTTAGAAGAGTTAGCCATAGGAATAGATGTCATGCCTTGGGGTCTTAGATGCCTACCCTATAGCACCATTCCTTACTTCCTTCAAGTCAAACTCCAAATCAAATCAACATCAAACTTAAATCAATTCCATTTTAATTGATTTTCTCCAAACTCAAATCAATGCCACATGATTGAAACTCATGATTGAGACTTATGATTGAAGCCCATAATTGAAATTCCAAATCTTACCTAAGTCCTTTAATCCCCTGTTAAGGACTTAGACTAAATCATGTTCAAATCAATTCAAACTCATGAAATTTTCTCACAACCCATTTATATTCTCATTTATATTCACATATATATAAATGGAATATAAATTAAAATCAATCAAACTAAATCCAAAATTCAATTCCAAGTACAAAATATTTCTTAAGTCCTTAATTCCTTCTTAAGGACCTAGCCTAAATCAAATTCAAACCACCTTAAATTCATGAAATTTTCTCACAACCCATTTATATTCTCATTTATATTCTCATATATAAATAAAATATAAATTCAAATCAATCAAACTAAACCCAAAATTCAAATCCAAATTAAAAATCTTCCCTAAGTCATTTTGATTTTCTCTTAAGGACTTAGCCTAAATCATGTTCAAATCACTTCAAATATTTGAAATTTTCTCATAACCCATTTGTATTCTTATTTATATTCACATATATGAATGAAATATAAATTTAAACAACCAAAACTAGCTCCAAAAATCAAACTCAAATTCAATCAAAATCCAACCTAAGCCTTTCAAGTCAAAATCTTGAACTTAGCCCAATCAATTTTAAATCAAGACAAACTCTTGAATTTTCTTCATGATTCAATCAACCCTTCAATCATAAATCTAAATATAAACACAAACTTTAATTACCAATTCAAAACTCAATTAAAAAATCACACCCCTTTGAACTTGAAATTGCCAAACAAATTAAAACCCATTTCACTTCAAACCACTTGCAAATGGACTTATATTTCAATCATAAGTCTATATGTGAGTTCAATCAAACTCAAATCAAGCTTTAACTAAACCATTTGACCCACTTAGGCTCACTTGACCCAAAGTGACCAAAAGTATCCTTATGAGCCAAATTCTAATCCTAACTAAATTGGATTGAACTAAGCCCACCTAAGCCTCTCATCATGAGATGATTAATCACTCAAATTTGGTCAAACTAAGTCAAACCTAAAGGTTGACCAAGTCAACACTTAGCCAAAATGAAACCCAATATAGCCAAAATCCACCATAGGACAAATTGATTGAAACCAATGATCTAAGTTCATTTATGATCAATGTTTGAACTTGACCAAGTCAACATTTGAGCTAACTAGCCAATTGGCCACTTGACCCAAGTTGACCCAATTTGACCTAAAAGTCAAAATGTGTCAAAACTTGATCTAAGCCAAATTGATTGAAACCAATGGGTCAAGTTCATTCCAAAATGATTGTTGAACTTGACCAAAGCCTCAATTGGCCAACTAAGCCAATTGACCTTGAACCCAACTTGACTGGGTCAAATTGAGTCAAATTCAAACTTAACCAAAATTGATTGGAAACAAAGATACCAATCCATTTCATATGACCAACCAAACATGAACCAACCCATGACCTAACCCAAATAGGTCAATGGGTCAAATTGGACAACTTGACCCATTTGACCTAAATGAACTCAATTGAACCAATACCAAATATAACCTAAATTGAATCAAACCAAAGCCACAAAAATATTTCAAATGGTCATATGAACCTGACCCAACTCCTAGTTTGACCCAATTTGACCAATTGGTCAACTTAACCCAAGATGACCCATTTTGACCTAAATGGGTCACATGAGCCAAATCACATCAAACCAACCCCAAATTCAATGAAACGTGGCCTAACCCATTTTTTAAACATACCAAACATGTCCAAACTAAAATCAAGATCAAATAACCATTTTAACCCTAGGCCATATGGTAACCCAAAATCAAAACCACTTAGAAATTGGTCAATTCCTTTTCATGGACACTTGACATCCTCTTAGTGGACCAAATGGTCACTAATGGACTAGTGCACATGACCAGTGGGTTTGGGTCAGCTAAACCTAACCTAAACCAAAAACTGACCACATCCTTTGAAATTGAGCACATAGAATCCCTCCTCTATTCAATTAAACCACATGGCCACCTCACCACTGCTTCTCTAGACAAAATTGAATTCAAGGACACCTCTAACAGCTAACAAACCCATTGCATAAGCTCAATTGGATCAAAATGGAATCTCCTTGCTTGGTCATCTGATTGCTTAAGGGGGAGATATACTTCCCCTAATTCAATTCAATCTTCATAGTCTCATACTCGATTAAGCTAAGGGAAGCCAGAGGAGCCTTTGCCAAGTGATCTCAAGCTTCCTAGAGTGAAATCAACTTCTCCATTCTCAATTTTCATAGCTCAAAAATAAGGGAGCTCCACTGAAAATTAAACTTACTCCACACTTTACAATTCCTTTGCAAGCACCTCGGGGAATCAGACTCACCCAAGCCTTTACCAAGTTCCAAGGCAAGGGAGTTACCCCACAAAGTGAGCTCAAGTCAAGGAGGAGTTGGCCGATAGGAGGATCTATTCAATCTTAGAGCCTCAAACTCTCAACAAAGCTTCATCTCCACTAGACGAAGCTTCTCTAAGGGAATCGAGCATCGGTGATAACCTTTGGTGAGGTTAGCTATTAAATTGAGCTTAAGTTCAATATTATTTGGAGCTTTGTGATCTAAAGTTTAATCTCATACAAATCTAGCTGTTATATGTGTTTGCTTTTGTGCTTAGATGGTGTAAATTTTGGGACCAATCTGAGCTCAATTGAGCTCGGATCATCCCCTTGAAGATGGACGGGGTCCATCATTCATAGAGAATTATAGGGATAGATCATGGGTCGTCCATCCACGCATTTTGGATGGATGGTCGTGATTAAGACACGTAGGATCACACATTTTAACCCATTTGATCTGTGGCTTTAACCTCAGCCGTCTGATCAAGGATAGTGCATAGTGCCGCCTCTGACGTGACGTTATGATGTGATAACTTTATTATCGAATCTCATCATTCCATGTGGAAAGCGCATGTCGCGTCAGTGACCCACGTGGCGCCGATAGGATTAAATATTTAATTAGGCTTATTTAATTAATAATTAACTATGGAAACTTCCTAAATTCATATCAAAGCTTAAAAAATTAATAAAAATATGAAATAAATTACATTGATAGATAATTGAACATAGAATATTCTAAAAATAATTTGAATGAATTTTGAATAGTGCTTTTCTCTGAATTTGAGTTTTATTGGAAATATTATTTTGGTAATTATCATCTAATTACTCCACTGATTAATCCTAAACTTCTTATGCTTAATTAGTGGGATGACTCCTGCTTCTCCTAATTTTCTTGGGATTTATTGGTGGCTTAATTAGGGAAATTACTAGTTCAATCCTTAATCACTCTCTTAATATAATTAAGCTTAATTAAGGGCATAATTAGCAGTTTAACCCTCTGATTGAGTCAATTAAGTTTTGATTAAGTGAATATGAGGTTT
The DNA here is from genome assembly GCA_021442155.1 of Cymbidium sinense. Classification (NCBI taxonomy): domain Eukaryota; kingdom Viridiplantae; phylum Streptophyta; class Magnoliopsida; order Asparagales; family Orchidaceae; genus Cymbidium; species Cymbidium sinense. The sequence goes on from CM038218.1 coordinate 126,547,456, forward strand.
AGGGAATACTTTTGGGATGCTTTACTTAAGATATTCCTTGAACCCCCCCTTTTCTTTATTAATCCTAGCTTAATTAAGGGTTAATTCACTAATTACTCCCTTAATTAATTTCATAAATTTCTAAAACTTTCTAGAACTCAATTAATCTATCTTGGATAGATGCTTGGGTGTTCAATAAACTAAATACATTAAGAAAATCAAAACCCAACTCACATGTGTGAGAGGGGTTATGAAAGTACTTAAGTTAAACCCCTTAGTTTAATTAATAATTAATCATGAGCCAATTGCATTTGGCCCATTTTCTTTCTTAGGTGCATTGATGAATTAAATTCCTTATTTAGTTTTATGTCATCTCATTGACTCATAATTATTTGATTAAGTATGCTAAGGTGGTGTAGGTAAAGGGATAATTAACACACTTAATTCATACCTTAACCTAACCAAGGCATAAAATTGATCTAATCACCTAACAAATTAAACTAAAATAATAGACATATGTGGGAATGGGTTAGGAATAGCAAACTCACATCACATTTCTCAAATTAAATCAAACTCAAAACAAAATCAAACCTTCTTTAAAAATAACTTGATTTATTTCAAACTTTCTTATTTCAAAATATTAGCATTAGGAATTAACTAGGGTGAATGTGTTTACATGCTTTCATCACTTTAGTTTTTTCCTCACATGCTAAATGTCTATGTCATATAAATTTCATGCATTCATGCTTTACAAAAATCAAATTTAAAATGAAATATTTTCTTTATATCAAATTGCATGTTTTGGCTAAAGTAAAAATATGAATGGCTATTATCACTACTAAATCCAAAATTTTTTTTAAAGTATATAAATCAAATATTAAAATTGAAAGTGTGCCACTTATAATCATTTATGAGCTTGCATGTGGATATAAATATGAAGATGTGCATGGTGTAGCTCTCTTTCTCCTTTCTTTTAGCATAGTTTTGAATAGGATTTGGCAAAGTGTATAGTTCATTTGAAAAGAACATAACACTTGCCTAACCCCATTCCTATCCATTCCTATGTTATTTCCTAAGAAGGATAGCTACACTTGTACATATAAATTGCATAAACAAAATAAATCAACCAACACACATTTTTTGCATCTTTTTTCTTCATTTCTCCTATACATATGCTTGTATTTAAGAAAAGTGATATATTAGTCTGGACAACCCCAGGATTGCGAGGCTTTAAGTAGCCATAAGTAGGTCTTGTACCTTACACCCTTGGTGCTAACAATGGCATCGTACTCACTTATGCCTTTCATACGTATATGTGTGCTTGTTTAGAATGGATAAGAAAATCTCTTTTCTACTTAATGAAAATCATGCATCACAAAGCATTCAAATTTTCTTAAGTAACTCACTTAGCATTCATCATAAAGTATGCTAAACATTTCCATTTGTATGTGTAGATATGCTAAGGGTTCATTCATATGCATGTTATACATGTTGGGAAAGAAAATAATGTGATGTGTATTTTGTGATCTTAATTCACTTTGTTTAATCTTAAAATGCCTTTCTTTTTGAATGGCTTTGTTTAAGGAAAATCTAAACGTAGGATTAATTAAAACACATAATAAAACATCCACTAAGTAAAATCAAATATGAATCCACTTTAGAAATTACTTAAGGTAGGGAAGGAAAGAGAAGTTCTCTTCTCTTTTCCCTCTATTTAAAACTTAGTAATTAATTATAGGATTCACTTAAACCAAAATAAAATACAAAATCAAATAAATAAAAATCAACTAAATAACTTAAATAAAACCACCCTCTAAGTTGAACATCTTCATACTTAGGAAATCTAAACTTTAAAGCCTTATCTAAATATAGCACACAAACTTTTTAAAGCACACACATTAGGTTAAGTCTCACTTCTAGCTTTAGGTTAGAATGGTGCATGGCTTGATATATACTTTTATTTTGTGATGTATTATTTCTAGTGTGGATGTTAGGGTGAATGTGTGTAGAATGAATGGTAGGATGATCTAGTCTAATTATTATTTTCTACTTGGGGTTATGCTTAAAGGGCGCTGTAAAAAATGTAAATGCTTTTGCTGTGTAAGTCCTTATACCCCTAAGCATAAACCAATAGGCCAAGTGGACTTGGTCACCCATGTGTGGGGTGCTAAGTCCAATATACATGCTTGGGATTTGTATGATTTGTCAAGCTAATCTTTTTTTACAGGTATTAATTAGATTTACTTTCCCTTTTCATGTAATTTTTGCAATTAGGATTTTGAAATGAATGTTATGGGGGATTAGGATGAGCATTGGTCTTAAGATTACGTCTTATGTACCATGTGAAGCCTTTGGAGCATCCACATTCCAACCATCCAAAAGAAGAAATCAAAAGAAGGAACCAAAAGAAGAAAGAAGAAAGAAGAAAGAAGAAAGAAGAAAAGAAGAAAAGAAGACCCCAAATTAATTCATTTGTAATCCGAGTTGTATAAGGGTAGAGCTCAGCTACCCAATTTGTTTTCGGGTTTGTGCGGTGGTGTCTGACCACAAATGGCTTTTTATTATTTTGTGGTAGCTTTATAAAATGTTTGATGTTTTGTTTAGCTTGTGCATTAAGATGACATATTTTCTTAGTTTCTTTCTTGCTTTGATGTATGGCCTAGATGACAATTAGGCTCTTAGGAAAAATAAATCTTCTACCAAATCAATCAACTCAAAATTAAAAATAAACAACTCATAACCTTATTTAAAGCCTAAGTTAAAATCAAGATAAAAGAGTTAGCAACCCCTTAACCGGATGAGTATTTCTTTTATAACATCATGCATAAAAATATATTGTTACACTCTTAATTGGAGAGCTTCCACCTTTGCTAGAGAAACATGGCTTGACCTTTGAGATACATGGTGGAAGAACACCTCCCCCTTCTTGCTGATTTTGGCCCATAATCTTACTTCTCATGCATTGGCATATGAATCCTATAAGCCTGAGTCAAATGATTATCCAAAAATAAAAACAACATGTAATATGTTTTGCATTAGATCTAGGTCATTTTTCATGCCCTTACATGAACTAGTCTCTTAGAGAGTGAGTTTAAGAACTTAGTCTCTTTCTAAATAAATAACAACCTTGCTATCTTACATAAAGCATATGACTTGCATACATGAATTTAAAATCATAGGAGGAGTTAGTTGGCGGCCACCCCTAGCAGTTGTTAGTCCAAGCAGTCACGTGGTTGGTCCTCTCTTGTAGAGGCAAACCAAATACCCATTTTTGCCTTAGATTTAAGTCATACTTTTTGGCCCTTGCCAAAGCTCCCTAGATTTAGATTCTGAGATTTCTTCTTCCCCCAATGGGCCATAAGTATAAATCCTCACCTCTTAGGCATTTCCATAACCTTGTATTGTGGAATTCTAAGACATAAACTTCTATAAAAATTCAACTCAAATAAACATTTTAATTTCAAAAATGTAAAGCCCAACTATAGGATATTTTGAGATGTTTGCTAGGTTTCATAGCATCATGAGCATCTCCTACTTATCTTCCTTTGGCTTCGATAATAAATCTCTCTCTTTGATCAATCCTATTTGATCTTCCAAAATAAACTAATCAATTGATAGTCTACTTATTAAAATCTTTGGAGATAATGATTATTTACCTTAATTAAGAGTATTCCTAAGGAATCTCATTCCTTGGTATGTAATTAACTATGAGGCTTTTCCTTATAGGGAACTTAATAAACCCAGTTTAAAATAAATCCTACTTTACTTTTCTATGTAAAGTAGGGGAAGAATCTCTAGTACATATGCAGACCCATTGTCCTTAGAAGTCCTTATTGAGGTGATTAAGTCCATTGTAGGGTATTGATTTATATCTTTCAAGATAGTACACCTCTCCTCAATGTCATACTCAATCACCCTCAATAATAATATCTATGAATCTATGTAGTGTCAAGATGCACAAAAGAAGAAGTATATTTTGATCTTCATTTTATTCTATGTAGAGTGAAGATGGAAGCATGTTTTCTTTCTTTTTAGAAATTTTCTCATGTATAAATTTCACCACACTTCCCTAAAAGAGTAGATCATGGTTCTTCTCCTCTTTGAGAGGAAGCTGCACCATCAAAATACATCTCCCAATGGTGAATGCTAGTGTCCCATAAGTTCATGATTTGTTCATCAGGCAGGTCATCACTAAGTAGAGAATCAACAGGAAGTGGGTGTGCTGCTAAGAAATCTGCTAGTGCCTATCCTTTCACAGCACGAAGGAGTACGAACGTGATATAAACTATGATAAAATCATGGACCATCAGTGGCAACCTTTCAGATAATGTTGGCCGTGTCATGAGATATTGTAGTGGATTGATTCTAGAGATCAGATTTACCTTGTGAGAAAGCATGTAATGCCGTATCTTTTGGGATGCAGAGATTAAAGCTAGGCAGTGCTTTTCAATAGGTGGGTAGTTTGCCTTAGCAGGAATCATGCGACGACTGAGGTAGTAGAGAGAATTTTCTTTTCCTTCATCGTTGCCTTCAGCCAACAAAGAACCAAGGGAGTCATCTAGTGCAACAGTGTAGATGATCAATGGCTTGCATGGGATAGGGGCTGCTAGAACTGGGGGTGTCATCAGGTAGTGCTTGATGTCTTCAAAGGCATGCTGACACTTGTCATCCCACTTGAAATTGGCATCCTTTTTGATAAGTGCTGAGAATGGATGGCATCTTCCTGATAAGTTGGATATGAAACATGTTAGATATGCCAACCACCCTTGGAATGATCTGAGTTAAGTTAGACTTTTGGGGGGTAACAGTTCTAAGATAGGCTTGATCTTCTCTGAGTCGATCTCTATTCAGGTATCAGACAACAAACCCAAGGAATTTACCTAAAGCTACTCTAAATGCACACTTAAAGGGATTCATTTTGAGGTTAAATTATCTTAACCATTCGAAAACTACTCTCAAGTTGAAGAGATGGTCTTCCTTTTCTTTATTTTTGACTACCAGATCATCAACAAAACATTCAACTTGATGATGAATGAGTTTGTTGAATATTTGAGTCATGGCCCACTGGTATGTAGCACTGACATGTTTAAGACCAAAAGCATGACCTTATAATAATAGATTCCGATCGGGGCTCAAAAAGTAGTATTTCATTCATCATCAGGGGCCATCTTGATTTAGTTGTCGCCAGATGACCCAATCCATAAAGGAGAATACTGCATGAGATGAGGCAATATCCACCATCAATTTTGATAGAGGAAGTGGAAATTCATCTTTAGGACATGCCTTGTTTAGATCCCTAAAATCAACGCATATGTGAATTTGACCATTCTTTTCTTAACTGAGACAACACTAGCTAACCAGGTAGGGTATTATTCTTTCCTGATAAAGCCAGCATCGATCAGTTTCTTGATTTTAAAAGTGAACTGTTGTTCAATTTCTAATCGAATGCGTCTAGGAGCTTGCTTGATAGGGTTTATGATCTATTGCTAGCTTATGGACTGCTATGTCAAAAGATAAACCAAGTATTTTTTCATAACTCCATGTGAAGTATTCCTTAAACTCAACTCATAATCTAACTAAGTCTTTGGTTTCTTCTTCATTCGGTAAGGAATTAATGTATGTCCGGCATGGATCTTCTTTTATTTCCATGTTGATTTCTTTGAGGTCATCAATGGTTGATCTAATTTCTTCTTCAAACTCTAGAGGTGCAACTTTGACTTCGAGCTAATTTGGGTCATCTGAAGTTTCTAAACATGCCTCCTCATAAGAGTTAGCATGATTTGAGAAGAATCTATCAGACCTCCAATGATTGGTGATGATTAGGCAATGGTTGTCATCGTCGACTGGACCCACTATGCTGAACCCTAGTCCTGATCTTGATTGAGATTGTTTGCTTTAGTTGTCCCATAGTTTTTTAAAGTAGTTCAACCTATGTTTAGACCAAGTATGTGGGATTAATCCCTTCTTTGCTAAGTTAATAACACAAGGAGAATACCAATCAAAAGGTAGTTGTATTAGATTTTTATATGAATCATCCTCAAGTTATACATTGGCTTCATGACTTGAGGATGATGCTCCCAACAAAAATCTCTTTGGCCTGACATCTATGGATGACTTGGGGGTCTCATTAACTACCAAACCTTTAACTTTCTGAGAAGAAAGTGAGGTTAGAGCTAAAGTTCCCAATTGTTGCCTGATTATTCTGCATAATGATGATTTGGATACATTCATGCTTTACTTAGAGGCATGGTCTTCATTATCTGGATCGAATGTCACCTCCAAAGGGACCCACTGAGAGGGGTTGGTCGGCATGTTAACCACATGAGACTCATCCTCTGAACTGGACTCTAAGTCTATGTGGATAGCTGGGGTACTCTTGTGAGTTGAAACATAACTCCTACTAGCTGACCACCAACAAGGAGGTCTTCCACCTCTAGAACTACCTTTGAACTTGCCTCTTCCTCTACCTGGGGTCAGGCCTATCGAGTAAAGTAGTAAAAGATGTATCTTGAACTATTATGTAGAACTTGGTCTCTATCTTCGAGTCATCTATCTCTAGTGATAACACTATGGAGCCTAAAGCCCTCTCACCTTGTTCATTGAATCCTCTCATCATCATCTGATCTCCTCAGAGTTCAGAGATATCAATCCTCAAGTAGGCAAGGATTTTTAGACTCATAATATTTAATGATGCACCTTGGTCAACTAACACCCTGGAGAGTCTGAATCTACCCATGTCGACTGTGATGTAAAGGGGATGGTTGTGCGCCGTTGTCCCTGAAAGAAGGTCTTCATCAGTGAATGTGACTCCACAGGTTTTTCTTGAAAAAGATGCCTCCTCTCCAATAGCGGTCAGCTGAGCTAAGCATATTTTTGGATCAAGAAGGGCTTTGATCTACAACTCCCTCATCTCTTTGGGTAAGATAAGGACATCATATATGCTTAGTTTACTTGGCAACTTTCTTAGGTGAGCGAGGACATTATAGTCAACTCTGGGTTAGTCTTCCACAAGCATATCCATAGGTGGAGCATCCAGTGGAGGGACTTCTTGACTGCTTGAACCAATGACTTGTTTACCCTTATCCTGAGGTGCTACCCTAAAAGGTAGAACTTTGCCACTCGGTTGACTTTGACTTCATGGTGTAATAAAAGTTTTACTTGTTCATCGTTCACACTTCTCATAAGATCATCTGAGTCAGATGACTCCGAATCTATCTCAATGGGTGAACCCATGTGATTTTGAAATGGATAATCTATTTCAAAATTAGAAAAGATTGCATCAGAATTGTTATAATTATTAGCACTTGAAGAGCTTTTTATGGGAATAAAATCTTCAAGATCATCAAAAGTAGAGAGAATGTAAGTGGAATCAGTCTTCTTCTTTATTAATTTCTTAGATTTGGATGCAAGTACAAAGTATAAATCAAGTAAAATGAGAGGAGTGAGAGATTTGGTACCCCCCGCCATTGATACAGTGTGATTGCTAGAAGAAGAACTGGCTGAAAGAGCTATGGCTACAACTGTGGAAGGACTGCTGGACTCGATCAGTGGTTGCACTAATGTGCTATCCCTAACAAGTGGAAGGTGTTGCTCCTACTGCTAGGTTTCTACCTCCCTCAAGTTCTCAGTAACTTGCATACCTTCCTTAGAGTTGGAGGTTTGAGCTGCTTCAAGCACCTGTATGGGTAACTTTTTGATCTTAGAAATTATTTTCATGGAGATTTAGGATAGAGATATATTCCAACCTTCCTCTATCTTGAGAAGATCGCATGTATCCCCAAAGATTACTCTAACAGAACTAGAGGGTTGTTCTAGTAGGTTTTCCTTAGGGATAATAATGGCACCTAATTTGTAGCTATGCTCAAGCGAGTCCTTAAAGGTAAAATAATCTTCTAATACATGACCTAGCATGTCGTGGTAGGGGAAAAAGTTTAAATCAAGACTCTTGCTCAAATCCTTCGGCCTCCTAGACTTTGGTAACTGAAAATCAGGCTTCTTTAAGAGGTTCTTAAAGATCTTCCTGACTACCTCCCTCTTGAATAAATAGGATTTATTAAATTTGTCAGCAAGAGTAGGTAAATGGTAGCTACTTGGTGGTGGATAGGAGTGTGACTGCTAATGCTATCAATGAGGATACTGTTGAGCAGGTGGCGGTGGAGGCTGCTATGGCAACTGAAGTGGATGATATGACAGCCAAGGTGGTGGCAAAGGAGGTGGTAAAGGAGGCTATTGAGCTCGAGGTATGTCTGATTGAACCCTGGCTGACTTCTTTCCCTTGTCAACTATTGTGACTACCCCTAGCTTTTTTTTGAATGCCTTCTACGATCTGGGCTTGGCTGACTAATCTTGGAAAGGTAGTTGTTTGACCTCTCCTTGTAGACTAGTCGCCTTGTTGATTAACTTCTCAAATGTCTTAATGGCAAAACCTTTAAGCATGAAGGTAACCGAGCCATGAATATTCTTGAGTAAAATTTTAATGGCATACAATTCTGATAGTCGTGATTCATATTTCATACTTAAATTATGTCATCTAAGAATATAATCAATGTGAGATTCACTAGGGTTTTATTGTGCTACAACAAGATTGCCCACAGTTATCTATTGTCTGAGCTCCAACAAATCTCTTAAAAGGGCTGCTCCAACTCAGTAAATATCTTCCCTGAACCATTGGGTAGTTCAGTATACCAATCGAATATGATGCTTGTTAAGCTACTCGCAAAGAGGCAAAACAAGAGTGTATCGCTGCCATCGGCATTGCAACATCTGGCCCTGAAATGTGCTATGTACTATTGGGGGTTCCCACTACCATCAAAAATCTTGAAGGACAGAGGCACAAAGCCCTTAGGGAATTGGACACCATTAAATTCTTCTAGGTAGGGTCTATTCTTTGGAACATATAAGCCACCTTGAGCTTGGACCAAAAAATCCCTCACTTATTTCTCCACCATGTGTTTAATGTCTCTTACATGCATGGAGGTGCTATCCACCACCTTACTATGCAAGCTACCACTATCTCCCTCTACAGGAATGCATCTAGGATGATTTAAGTGTGTGCAACCGCTCTGTCATTACTGAGAAGGTTATGAAATCATGAATACATGTCGGCATTGTACCATCAACTCATCAATATTCTTCCCCATTTGATCAATATGATCATCCTTCTGTCTAAGCTACTATAGGAGGTGTTGAGTTGAATGGAATGCATCATCTTCTTCAACTATAATACCTTCCTGACTATGCTGGTCTCTATGAAGGGACCCTCTAGTATCGACCATATGGACTTCGATAGAATCTTCAATGAGATCATCCTCATATGGATCAAAGCTGACATTTTCCTCCTCATAATCTGATTGGTCACTCCCTAGATGCTCTCTCTCTTCTCTATAAAGTACAATGCTAAAATCTCATCTAGGGCATAATCTAACCATACCGATATGAATACACATTGCTGACCGGTGGAGAGGCTGTGCTCATTGACAAAGATGCACCTAACACTACCTGTCACTGGAGTGCTAGCTCTGGGAGGGTCATGACTGCTAGAAGAGATATGTTCATGATTGTTCATGGGTGGAGTAGTATCCATAGGAAGATCCACTGCCATGGGGACTATAGAACTATCCCCTTCTCCCTCTACAGCTGCTACTGCCACTTGCTCTGATGATGGTGGTGGTGGTGGTGTGACCATGATGCTGCGGGTTCACCACTCCTACTTCACCAAGACTGAAGTAGGAGGTCGAGTAAGGGAACTCTCCCTCGCCTCAGTCGGTGGAGTAGATGAAGTGGGATCCTTTGGCCATAGTAGGATCACCAAGGGGGTTTCTTTTCCTCGGATACTATCTTCTGTGTCTTTGTAGGCACGGTGGATGGTGGGACCTGAACTGGTGACAGTGGGCGAGGAGTAGATCAGTATGGTGGAGACAACACTGGCTCTACCCTCACTGGGGCTTTTCCCCTATGAATGGTGGTACCTGTCAGCACTATGCTATTGGTTCGTCAGCCCTGGTGGCCCGATGACTAGAAAAATCAACTAAAGTAGAGGCCATTGACTGCCTAGAAAACCTCCGTCGCTCCCTGCTCCCTGATTGAACTGCTACCCAGGCCTCTGATGCTCTATCATTACGAATGTGCTTGGTAACACTCCTAGGGATGATAAACCTCAAGTCAAATAATGTACCAGACTCTGAACATCTATGTACTCTGCCTACCTACCGTAATATTGTACATAGACCAACATAGGACTTCCTCTTGTCCCTAGCCGGAGCCTCATGATATGTATGAGGTGGAGGCAATACAGCTATCCTATGATAGTCCTCCTTTCCATCTGATGCTAAGAGGGGGTGGAACTGGTTGCTAGTCAACAATGGGAAAACCTCATGGGAGGAACCTTACTTTGCAATGTGGGATGAGACATCCATCTCTCGAGTAGCACGATCGTGATGCCGCTTGATCTTATAGCTCATGTTATGTCATTGTGTGCGGTGTTGTGTGCGACTGAGTAAGGTGGTGTGAGAGCAAGATCCTACCTTGAAGGTAGGGTAAGCTATCTCTAAAGCTAGGATAGCCTTCCCCTTAGAGGGGACTATCGAGGAGGTGCTAACATGAACCCGTGCGACTATGAGAACAATTGACTGAGCATGAATTGGACTGACTAGTGGAACCTCAACTGCCTTCCTCTTCAAAGAAGGATACTCGATGTCAGACGACAGGTTGATCCAGATGACTGGCTCCTTCCCAACCACCTCATCCCGGCTAACAGTAGTGATTGTCGCCCCCTCGCAAGTGATGCAGGCTCCCTCAAATCCTTAGCCAAAGAACACTGAATGAGTGGAGTCAATCTTAGGGAGGCTAGCCTGATTTAGGGCCAAATCCATCCCGAACAGAAAGGTAAAAATAAACTTCTAAGAGGTCATATCTACTAACTACACTGACTGCTCTGAGTTGTATGTCTGCATTTGTTGAGATATAACTTGTATCAGATTTCTGTCTTGATATTTGTTCCATGCAAGTAACAAAAGTTTGTAATTTCAAATCCACACTCAACAATTCAAATATCTGAGAGATTTAGATGTTTGGAGGAGAGAATTTTGCCATTTGATTTTTTTTTTGATTTTAGAACCCATACTCAACCAATTTAGGTAGGTTGGGTGAGGTTCAAAAATTTGAGGAGAGATTTCTTTTTAGGAAATTTAATTTCATTTTATGTTTCTTGTTTGAAATTATGGATAATTTGAAAGACCTTTACTTATTAAATTTAGGTATGCTAAGAAGAGGTTGTGATTGTGTGTTTCAAATATTTTTTTTTGCTTGTGAAGATTTGATTGTGTGATATTTTGATTTGAAAAATGGGGCTTCTTACTTAACAAATTAGGTATGTTAAGTAGAGGTCACATGTGGTTGAAGATGAGACTTTCACTTAACAAATTTGGTACGTTAAGTGAAAGCTAAATGTGATTATGAGATAGATTTGCTTTTTTTTTTTGAAGATGGGAGTTCCACTTTAACAAATTTTGTATGTTAAGTGAAAGCCCCAAATATGTTTGAGATATGTTTGTTTTTTTTTTTTCTTTCTTTGAAAATGAGACTCTCATTTAACAAATTTGGTATGTTAAATGAAAGCTCAAATGTGTTTGATATGAAAAATTGGATCCTTATTTAACAAATTTGGTATGTTAAAATAAGGACCAAATGTGTGTTTAGAAGAGACCTTCACTTAACAAATTTAGTATGTTAAGTGAAAGCCTAAATGTATTTGATATGTTTTTTTGCAAATGGGATTCCCACTTAATAATTTGGTGTGTTAAGTGTAAATCAAAGTATGATATGATTTGATAATGGGATTCTCACTTAACAAATTTGGTATGTTAAGTGGGAATCCAATGTGGCATGATTATGTGATTCTTACTTAACAAAGTTTGATGTGTTTAAGTAGAACCAAATATATGCTTTGAAAGTGAGACTCTCACTTAGCAAATTGGATATGCTAAGTGAAAGCCTAAATGTATGCTTTGAAATTGAAACCCTCTTACAAATTGAATATGTTAAGCAAAAGTTAAATTTTATGTTTTGAAAATGAGGCCCCACTTAATAAATTGAAATTGTTAAGTGAAGGCTAAATTTTATATTTTGAAAATGGGGCCCCACTTAATAAATTGAAATTGTTAAGTGAAGGTCAAATTTTATATTTTTAAAATGAGACCCCCACTTAACAAATTGAAATTATTAAGTGAAGGTCAAATTTTATGTTTTGAATACCTACTTAGGGCTACTTAAAGCCTCGCAGCCCCGGGATGTCCAAACTAATATACCACTTTTTTTAGATACATGTAGATGTATGAATGACCATAAAGATAGAAAATCCATGCAAAAGGTGATGTTTGATTTATGATTCTTTATTCATTAGCCACATCACACATGCATATGTATAAGAGTTTTAGTGAGTATGACGCCATTATTTTCTACACCAGGGGCATAAGGTTCAAGATCAACTCAGGACTACTTAAAGTCTTGCAGCCCCGGGATGTCCAGACTAATATATCACTTTTCTTAAATACATATGAATATACAAGAAGGGCCACATAAATAGAGAATCATGCAATAAATAATATTTGATTTGATTATGTGATTTACATGTGTAATATGAAATTCTTCCTAGGTCTTAACATGGAAATGCATAGGAATATATTTATGCAAGTGTTAAGTTCTTTTCAAATGAACTATACACTTACAAATCCTATGTGAACCAATGTTAAAGTAATAAAATAGAATCTCATGTTACACATCTTATACTATCATCACATGCAAGCTCATAAATATTTTATAATTAGCATGACTTTATTTTTAATAATTGATTTATAGATTTTGAAAATAGTTTTTGATTTAATAGTGATAATAACCACTCATATTTGATTTAAGTCAACACATACAATTTGACATAAAATAAAGAAAATTCATTTAATTAATTTTGAAAGTAATGAATGCATGATTTCATATGGCAATCAATATTTAGCTTGATTGGAAAGAAATAAAGGAATGTGAAAGAGGTTTGCTAACCCTAACCCAATTCCCTATATGTGAATTAATTTGGTTTAATGAAGAATATTTAAGTTGATTTTATATTTTGATTAGGTTAAGATATGAATTAAGTGAATTAATTATTCCTTATCTATATCACCTTAAGTTAATTAACTAGTTAATAATAAGCCAATATGCACATGAAAAGTAAATTTACAATGCTCCTAAAAAATGAAAGGGGCCTAATGCAATTGACTTATGATTAATAGTTAATTAAGCTTAAGAGATCTCAATTATTACTTTTATAATTTTCTCACACATGTGAGCCAACCATAATTTTATTATCTCTCACCTTGGGTTATTGAACACCCAAGGAGCTACCCAAAATCAATTAAGGGTTATTTAGGTGTGGATGAATTTATTTTTTAATTTTAGTTTCATTAAACCTTTAATTAATTGGTTAAATATTTTGGTTATATTTTAATTTGAATGATAAAATTAACTTAGGGGAGAGGATCAAGAGCAAGGCCATAATCCTATCCCAAAATCATTTAATTAAATTTTGATTTCTCATTTTGAAGATTAGTTACTTAATTAACCAATTAAGCATTTCATTAGTCATTAATTAATTTGATTTTTAAAAGTAAAGAAGACTTAGGAAATGGATTAGGAAAAGTATCCCCAAACCATATTCCTAAGTGATCTTACTATTTAACAGGTTACTATGCTTAAATGATTTATTAAGCTATTATTCATTAATTATAATTAATTAGATTAAGAGAGTGATTAGGGCATAATCAAGTGATTCCCTTAATTAAGCTATCAATAAAATCCAAAAAATATGGGAGGCAGAGGTCATCCCCTTAAACATCAACATAAAATTTGGGATTAATTGAGCACTTAATTAAGGTGTAATTAAGCTAATTAGATTTTTGATAAAACCTTAATTAAGCCAAAGTCATTGTTTAAAATCAATTAATTATAATTTTCCTAGATTCTCTTTTGAAATATCTTCAAAATAAGCATAAGTTTGCATTTTTCTGATTTTTCTATAATTAGTTATGATTTTAGAAAATTTTAGGATTAAAAACCAATTAATTAATCCTAATTAAAACCTTAATCCCATCGAGCCACATGGTTGCTGATGTAACACACTTTCCATGTGGCACGACAAGATTAGTTATTTAAGTAGTCACGTCCTCGGGCTGACTTAGCCGATGGCCGTGGGCCGTTCAATTTGAGATCGGATGACCACGATTTAATCCATGGGTTAAGTGAGAAATAAAAGGATCTACCACATGATTTGATCAGTGATGTTCATCTTGATCATGTGAGATGGACGTTTCGTGATCTATTCTATTTGCGAGCGGTGAAAGACGAGCACCGTCCGTCTTCCCTCATTCAATCTGAGCTCACCCGAGCTCAGATTGAGATCAAATGGATCCTACACCATATAAAGGAGCATTCAATCCTATCCAACGGCTAAAATCTCTCAACATGGAGATTTCTTTTAGAAAAGATCAATGCACAGAGGCCTAAAGCAACAATTTTGAGAAATTATATCACCAGAGCTAATGTCTCGTGGTGCAACATTGAAGGTAGCTTCGCCTAGTTGAGGCGAGGCCCTGTTGAGGAGCTTTGAGCTTGATTTGGTGTGGGAGACTCGGTTGACCAATCCACGCACACGAAGGCTTTGGCTTCGATCGAACTAGATTCTCCTGTGGCTTGGAAGCTTGGGAATTAGTTTGGTGGAGCTCGACTAAGTGTTGTGATGGTGTGGATAAGAGGAACTTGGGTTTTGGTTTCGGATTAAGGCAATATTGCTCGGGATTGGGATGCCCTATTTTAGCTTATCACGGGAATGGGAAATGCTGAATGGAGAGGGCTCAGGGAGGTTTTAGAATTGGGTTAAGAGGGCTCATAATGTGATTGTGTCTGAATTCTAGTTCGAATTAAGGGGGTATACCCCTCAATTTTCCATCATTGATGGATGGATGCATGCTCACATTTTGCACTGGCTCACCGCCATCCGGCCACCGGAGTTGTCTCCATCAGGGTTAGGCCACACACCAAGGATGGGAAAAGTAATGGGGAGCTGTCATTGACCCAATGTGCAAGGATGCCATGGGATTGATTCAGTGGGTGCTCGATTTGGGTTAGAGGTGAGTCAACTCACCTCCCAAAGGTTCTTGCCCAACCTAGGGTGAGTTAGGCTAGCTAGGTGGGTCAAGAGAAGGTTCCATGGAGTGATAATGAGCTGCCATGAGGGGATAGATAGTTGACTTTAGCTTGGATCCAATGGTTTTAAGGTTTGAATCCTATGGTTTGATGGCTAATCCCCTTGGTGGGGTCTACTTGGCTTTTAGGTTGATTTGGAAGTGAGTTAGGACATGTTAGGGTTATGTTTGGCTATGTTCTAGGGTCTCACAAGTTGATTTGGGGAGATTTGGCTTCATTTGATCAAATGGGTGCCATTTAGGTAAGGTTGGGTTGGGTTAATCAATTGGTCAAATTGGGTCAAACCAAGACTTGGGTTAGGTTCATATGATGATTTAGGATGTTTTAGTTCGATTAGTTTGGATTGGTTTGGCTTAGGTTTGAATTTGACTCATTTGGATTCAAAAAGGTCAAATTGGTTGACCAATTTGACCAATTTGACCAAATTAGGATGGATTAGGTGTTGAGTCAAGTTCAAATTATTGATTGAAAATTATTTTAGGCTTTGGTTTGATATAATTTGGAATTAATTTAAATTTTGGTCATTTTGACCTTTTAGGTCAATTTGGGCTAGGTTGGCTCAAGTTGACCAATTGGTCAACTTGGGCTCAATCATGGCTTTGGTCAAGTTCAACAAGTAATTTATAATGAACTTGATCCATTAGTTGCAATCAATTTGGATTAAATCATAACTTGACTCATTTTAGCTTTTAAGGCTAATTTGGGTCAACTTAGGTCAAGTGGCCAATTAGGCTTGGTTTGGCTTAATTGATGGCTTGGTCATGTTCAATCATTAATTATGGATATGTTTGAGTTAATGGTTTCAATCAATTTTGTATATGGTAGATTTTGACTAGTTTTAGTTTTATTTGGGCTAAATGTTGACTTGGTCAAAGGCTAGGTTTGACTTGATTTGACCCAATTTAATGTAGTTGATCACCCCATGATGATAGTTGATCATGATTGAGATTTAGATGGGCTTAGTTCAATCAGATTTGGGTTGAATTATAACTTGGCTCAAAAAGGTATTTTAGGTCACTTCGGGTCAAGTGAGTCTAAATAAGTCAATTAACTTGATCAAGGTTTGATTGAAGTTTAATTGAACTCACATATGAGCTTAGGATTGAAATATAAATCCAATTGCAATTGGTTTGGAGCCAAATGAGTTTTGGTTCACATGACAATTTCAACTCAAAAGGGTCAACTTATTTTTTGATTTGGGTTGACTTGGATTTGGTTTGATAATGATAGTTTATGTTTATATTTGGATCAATGATTATATGAATGATTGAATCATAAAGAAATTCATGAGTTTTGATTTGATTTGGGTTTAATTTAGCCAAGTTCAAAAGTTTGGCTAAAAGGGCTAAAATTGGGAATTTAATTTGATTTGGATTTGGTTCTGGTCATTTGGATTTATACTTCATTTATATTTGTGAATATAAATGAAGATATAAATGGGCTATAAGAAAATCATTTGAATTTGGAGTGATTTGGAATCAAATTTGACCAAATTAGGTGATGTAAGTCAAAATGGGTTAACTTGGATTTTGAATTGGTTTGATTTATTTTTGGTCATTGGAGGGTGGATTTCATTTATATTCATGAATATAAATGAAGAAATGATTTATTTATAAAGAAATGAACCAAGTTTGAGTTTGTTTGAAGGACTTTTTGACTAAGCATATGAAGGTGGTTCATATGGCTTAGGAAGGAATTTTGGAGTTTGAATTTAATCATGGGTTTCACTCATTTAGAGTTTATATTTGATTAATGATTTGGAATTTGATTTGATATTGAATTTGATAATTGAGAAAATCAATTGGATTGGGGTAGATTTGTATTTGGTTAAGTCCATAAGATAAAATCAATGGGCTTAGGAAGGGATTTAGAGTTTGAATTGAATGATGAATTTCAATTATTGAGTAGTTGGATTTGATTTGTGATTTGGAATTTGATTTGAGATTGAATTTGATAATTGAGAAAATCAATTGGATTGGGGTTGATTTATATTTGGTTAAGGCTAAGTCCATAAGATAAAATCAAAGGGCTTAGGAAGGGATTTAGAGTTTTAATTGAATGATGGATTTCAATCATTGGATAGTTGGATTTGATTTGATTTTTGGAATTTGAATTAAGATTGAATTTGAGGTTTGGTTTGAAAGAAGGAAGCAAGGAATGGGTTTAGGCTATAGGGTAAGAAAATCCTCTAAGTTACAACATATTCTATGGCTATCTATTTTAAGTCTCTGGTTAGGTTAAGTGTTTACCTAATCACTAGAAGTATCTTAAGACTAAGGAACTCTTAGTGTCTATAAGAGTCCTAGATCTATAATGAGAAAGTTGAGGGCTCACTCCTAAAGTGAGGTCAACATAAATTCAAAACTATTTTCTAAAGCTTATGAATCAATTATAATACTTAAAGTATTTATAGTTTTGAATACACATAAGATTTGCATGTGTTTATAGCTTAAGCATATTAAATTAAGCTCTCTTTCTTATAATACATATATAGATTTCCATGAGTTTGGACTGAATGAGGCTTTAAGTAGCCCCAAGGAGGTCATTTGATTACCTCACTTCCCTGGTTTAACAATGACACATTTTCATTTTATTTCATTCTTATGTACTTTGATATTATAATTTAGATAGAGCTTCAATTCATATGCCTAATTGATTTAATTAAAGAAAATACAATCTTTGCATGATTCTCATCTTTATAATTGTGTATAAGTTCAGATATATTTAAGATAACAAGTGTTTAGTCTAGACATCTCAGGAATACGAGACTTTAATTAGCCCCAAGGAGGTCATTTGATTACCTCATTTCCGTGGTTTAACAATGACACATACTTGCTCACATATTTTATACACATGTATGTGTGCTTAATCAAAAGATGAAGATCCCCTTTTATTATTAAAAATAAATATATGCATTCAAATTCACCTAAGTCATTAGCATGTGTGATATATAAATTAGTGCTCTCTTTTTCTTATTCATATAGATTTACATAGGTTTGGAATGTTAATGGGTACATAGTGGACATCCACGAGAATCTGAGCTTTAGCTAGCCCCAAGGAGGTCATTTGATTACCTCACTTCCCTAGTTAACAACGACATGTACTTATGTGATTCCATCCTTATGTATTTTGGTATTAGAATTTGGATAGAGCTTTAATTTATATTTCATATAATTTAATAAAAATAAATTCCAAACATACAAGTTCATTATCATTTAAGTGTGCCAAAATATATTGTATGTATAGATATACTAAGTATTAAATCATATGCATGTTACATGTGATGAAAATGAATGATTTAATATATATCACGTGGTAGTAATTCAATTAAATTTATCCTAAGAAACTTTTCAAATTGAATAAAATTATTTAAAATTAACCTAAACTTTGGATTAATTAAAAATCATATAATAAGTCATTCACCAAAGAGAACTAAATCGAATTAACATGCTTTAGAAAGTGGCTTAAGATAGGGATGAAAGAGGATAATCCTCTTCCTTCTCTTTATAACACTTAGTTGCTAAGTGTAAATCATATGACACAAAATAAAATACAAATTAAAATTCACAAATCCATTAAGTAACTTCAAGTGAAACTAATCTTCATGTTAACTTGAATATTTTCTAAACTTAGAAAATCATAACTCTAATGCTTAGTTAAGACATACTAGACAAGACATTAACACACATATTAGAATTAAGTCATCACTTCTAGCTCTATGTTATGATGGTGTATGACTTGATGAATATTTTATTTTGTGATATATTATTTTAGACTAAACGTTAGGGTGTGCTTCGTAGACTGGATGATAGGCCGATATTAACCTAATCATGTTTTCTGTAGGGGATTATGCTTAAGTGATGCTTAAAAATAAATATAAATGCTCTCTTTCCAGGTTGCTTAAACCCCTAAGTATAATCCAAGTTAGGATAGGTGGGCTTGGTTACCCATATGTAGGGTGCTAAGTCCAAATCTTATATATAACTACTTAAGATTTTATGTGTGTTTAGCTAACCTCTATTTTATAGGTGTAGTTAGATTTACTTTTTCTATTCTTAATATAATTTTGCAATAGGAATTATGATTAGTATTATGAGTGAATAGGATGAGCAGTGATAAAAGGCTTTGCACATCCAAATTAAAGGAGCAAAAAAATGAAGACCCCCATAGAATTTAATAAAATTATAATTATTCTTTAATATACAGGGTTGTATAAGGGTAGAGCTCTACTACCCATCTTTTCTTTTTCGGGTTGTATGGTGGTACCTGACTGCAACGACCTCTTATTCTTTTGCGGTAGTTATAAAATTGTTTGGTGATTTGTTTAAATTGTGAATTAGGATTGCATCTTTTTAATAGTTTTCTTCATGTTTGGTGCCTTAATGTGTGGCTTGGATGAGTTAGGCTCTTAGAATAAAATAAATTTTCTACCTAATTAATAACTCATAACTAAATTTTAAACAACTCATAACCTCACCATAAAGCTTAAGCTATATTCAAGGTAATTAAAAGATTTAGCAACCCCTTAGCTGTATGGTTGTATATTTTACGCCGTGCATGCATATTCTTTCTCTCTTGAATATGAAGGATCTCCATTCTTGCAAGATAAGAGAATGCTTGACCTGTGAGGGCATCCTTTGTGGTGGAGAACACATTCTTCTAGCTGATTTGGCTAATAACCTATTTTCATCATGCATTTAGGCATAATAAATCCCAAGTCTTTGTCTAAATGATGTGTCTAAAATAAAAGTAAAAATTAAAAAGATTTTTGCATTTGTAGATTAAGTCATATGCTCATACCACTCATGCTCTAGACTCTTAGAGAGTGAGTTCAGGATTTAGTCTCTTTCAAATTAAATAACTACCCTAGCTATCTTGTAATTCTTAAAGATCAGACTACATGATTTTGAATCGTATGGGATTTTAGTTGGTGACCACTCCAGGCGATTGTAAGTCCAAAAGTTGGACGGTTTATTCTCTCTTATGGAGGTAAACCTTTATGTCCATCTCTCGCTTAGATTTAGGTCGTGTTTTAGCTCGTGCTAAAACTTCCTAGATTTAGGATCTGAGGTAACTATTTTCTTCAGGCTATAAACATAAATCCTCACCTCTTAGGCATTTCCACAACCTTGTGTTGGTGGATTATAAGCCCTAACAATCTAATAAAAATTTAACTCAAATAAATAAATCTCTTCACTTTCAAATATATAAAGCCCAATTATAGGATAGATTGGAATGCTTACTAGGCTTCCAAATATCATGAGTATTCCTTACTTATTCCATTTGGATTCCAAAAATAAGTCTTCTCCTTAAAATTTCCCAATTGATTTCCAAATATAACAAATCCTTTGATAGTCTAATCTTGAAATCTTTGGAGATGATAATTGTATACTTTAATCGAGAGTATTCTTAGGGAATTTCATTCCCTGAGATGTAATGAACTATGGAGGCTTGCCTCCATAGGGAACTTTAGAACACAGTTTAATATAAATCTGCTTTATTCATTTATGTAAAGTAGAAAAAAAAATCTCTGGTATATTCGAAGACCCATCATGCTTTATGAGTCCTTATTAGATGATTAAGTCCATTGAAGGGTGATGCCTCTATATTTCGAGATAGTATATCATACCTCAATGTTGTATCCGATCACTTTAATAAGTACCCCCTACGATCTGCGTGGTGTCCCCCCAATACATTCGAAAATAAACACCATAGACACTCAACATTATTTGTGAATGGATTCAAAGTGATTAGACACATGAGAGTATTTCCAAAATTAAATTTTCTTGGAAACTTCATAAGGCAAGTGATAAATTCAACTATGAAATAAGGGAAATGTAATGTTTTTTTTAAATTTTTATTATTGCCATGTAATGTTTTAAAATTTTCCTCTTTTTATTTTATTCTTATGGTGTAATGTTATATTGAGGATGACATCCTTATATAATAAAGATGATTAATAATGAATAAAATTTAGTGAGACTTTTGTCATTGCTTGAAATTGGATCTTGGTAGCTCTTAACTTATGTATGGCTTTGTGGTCCTCGCTCTTGGTAAGCTAGGTAACTCCATCAACAAAACAATCATTGCAATCATGGTTTATGTTCTCCACCCTTAGGTGTATCATGTTGTTATCTCCCTCCATTCCACCACCCATAAGCCATCACTTTCACTAGTGAGAAAGACTAAGGTACAAAGGGAGCAAAAGAAAAAGATCAAAGAAAAAAAAAATCAAAATTTGGATGCCTCCAAGCCATTTTAGTTGACATGCTATCTAAAAAAATTGATTAACATCAAGTAAGGTAATATTACTATATTATACTTTATTATTTATTATTCTTGTATAATTTCTAGTATTTTTAATATGTTTTATAATTAATTTATTATTAAGATGACACATTAAGTTTTATTATATAATTACCTATATACTGATTGCCTAATTATTTTGTATACGCTAGTATGGTAATATCGAGTTTTCACAAGATATTTTATGTGAGAAATTTTTATGATCTTTTAACGTGCTTAAATATATTGATGGAAATTGTTCTAGAATCTTGAGTATAATTTAGACTTTTCTCTCAAGTTTTGAAAATTTAAGCAACATTGTATTTAAATTTCAACTTTTCCTTTTTCCACACCATCTCAAGAAATAAAACCATATAAAGTCTTACAACAAGAAAGTATACATACTAAACATGTTCAAGATTTAAATGAAAATTTGAAGTAATATCTTTTTTATGTTCGTAATGATGGGTTTGTTAATCTTCTTACTTTGGCTTTTTATAATTAGTTGAATAACTTCCTATGTTGTTTAAATCCTCTTGCCCATTATAAAATTCTTCTCTAAAGAGTTAAAGTCAAAGTAGTCATCTATAAAATTAGTTTTATCTTCTTTAAATGAACTACTGAAACTCATATATCATCACTAGGTAGTTACCTTTCCATTGTACCAAAATCATATGTTTTTCATTATCATTAATTGGTGCCTCATCTGTCAGTATGCATTCTATCTCATAGATGTCTAGCTACATGTATGTTTGCATTTTGTTGCTCTCTTCATCAACAAAATGATTAGTCTCAAAATTCTCATGTAATATTTTATTATGAAATATTGGTATGATTTCAACATTAAATATATGACTTATATGTGTGCCATATAGTAATTCAAGAAAATTTACAATAGATCTAATTTTGCTAAGAAATTTAACTTAAACACATGCTTTTCTTCCATAATGAGTGACAATTATTTCATATAATGAAGGTCTCCTTAATAATATATGGGTTATATTCATAAGCAGCACATCACACCACACATAGTCCTCATAAATTCTCATCTTAGGAGACATCAAACACCTACCCATAACTAGAAGTGATGTATGGTTCACTTATGTCACATGAATGGCTCTAGATGTACTTAGTTGTTATATTTGGCCTTATTAGTGCATTAATGGATACTCTATTCATGACACTATCACTATCAATCATTAAGGTGAAGATATTTTTTGCTTTTCCATTATTTAAATTCATGTTTTCTCATAGAAAGATATTTCATGATATTTATAGGGTACTTACGCTTTCGAAATCATCATCATATAAGTGTGTCTCATCAATGATCTCTCCTGTATATTCATCTTCTAACTAATGATTATTCTCTAAAAGTAAAATTTGGGATCTACTTGGCATTACTTAAGCTCTTTCTTATTGCATTTAAAATAAATAATTTATTTATTATTTTTAAAGGTGGCTTTAATACAGGCTCAAATATTAGGGGCACTCTTTTATCGAGAATTATATTTGAAAGTAAAATTTTAAGCAGAATACAAATTATCTTATATTCTATTCTATAAATAGATGACAAGTTCTTCTAATTATGAAAAAGCATAGTCAAATTCATCTTTAAGAGCTCAAGAATTTTATAACTTAACTTCATTCTTGATATGCATCCCAAAACCCATGGCAAACTTATTAACATGTTATCAAATATTATTACTATATTAAGTTCTAGCCATTAAATCCTCAAATTTATTTAAATGTTTACTTACTATTATGTGCTATTTATATGAGTTAACAAATGTCCATAATACATTTAATTATAATGTTTAGAGCAACACTTGGGCCACAATATCTTTTTATTTTTGATTAAGACAAATTTTTGTATGGCCCAATAATTTTTTCTTGATAAAGAGCAATCTTTGATAGTTATTAATCTAATATCAATACAAAATTTATTCATTTTGTTAAGTAATTCAAAAAATTAATTGGAATCATAAACCTCATCATCAATTTTATGTGGTTGTCTTCCTTATAAATGCCTAAATCTTATATTATGTCTATCATGGTGATCGCTCACAAATCCTAAATCCTATGTACCATGGTGATCCACCCCCTCCCCCTTCAATTAAAAAAAAAGTAAAAAATCTGGCAAAAACAAATCCGATCGAACATCATTTATCTAATGAGAAGACAAAGACGTGGTCTTTAAGATGCTCACAAGGGAAAAATTTCACCATGTGAAGGTATCTCCGGGCTGAAATACAAACCCCTTCAAAAATTTCATCAACATAACATTCAACTTGATGATGAATGAGTTTGTTGAATATTTGAGTCATGACCCGCTGGTATGTAGCACCGACATGTTTAAGACCAAAGGCATGACCTTATAACAATAGATTCCGATCGGGGTTCAAAAAGTAGTATTTCTTTCATCATCAGGGGCCATCTTGATTTAGTTGTCGCCAGATGACCCAATCCATAAAGGAGAATACTGCATGAGATGAGGCAATATCCACCATCAATTTTGATAGAGGAAGTGGAAATTCATCTTTAGGACATGCCTTATTTAGATCCCTAAAATCAACGCATATGTAAATTTGACCATTCTTTTTCTTAACTGAGATGACACTAGCTAACCAGGTAGGGTATTTTTCTTCCCTGATGAAGCCAACATTGATCAGTTTCTTGATCTCAAAAGTGAACTGTTGTTCAATTTCTAATCGAATGCATCTAGGAGCTTGCTTGATAGGGTTTATGATCTGTTGCTAGCTTATGGACTGCTATGTCAAAAGATAAACCAAGTATTTTTTTATAACTCCATGTGAAGTAGTCCTTAAACTCAACTCTTAATCTAACTAAGTCATTGGTTTCTTCTTCATTCGGTAAGGAACTGATGTATGTCTAGCGTGGATCTTCTTTTATTTCCATGTTGATTTCTTTGAGGTCATCAATGGTTGATCTAATTTCTTCTTCAAACTCTGGAGGTGCAACTTTGACTTCGAGCTCATTTGGGTCATCTGAAGTTTCTAAACATGCCTCCTTATAAGAGTTAACATGATTTAGAAGAATCTATCAGACACCAAATGAGTGGTGATGATTAGGCAATGGTTGTCATCATCGACTGTACCCACTATGTTGAACCCTAGTCCTGATCTTAATTGAGAATGTCTGCTTTATTTGTCCCATAGTTTTTTAAAGTAGTTCAACCTATGTTTAGACCAAGTATGTGGGATTAATCCCTTCTTTGTTAAGTTAATAACACAAGTCGAATACCAATCAAAAGGTAGTTATATTAGATTTTTATATGAATCATCCTCAAGTTATACATTGACTTGAGGATGATGCTCCCAACAAAAAATCTCTTCTCCCATCACATGGGGTCTCATTAACTACCAAATCAAACTTTGAGAAGAAAGTGAGGTTAGAGCTAAAGTTCCCAAACAATTGCTACCAATCGCTCGCATAATGATGATTTGGATACATTCATGCTTTACTTAGAGGCATGGTCTTTATGATCTGATCACCTCCAAAGGGACTTGAGAGGGGTTGGTTGTGTTAACCACATGAGACTCATCCTCCTAACTATACTGATGTGGATAGGGGTACTCTTGTGAGTTGAAACTTAACTCCTACTAGCTGACCACCAACAAGGAGGTCTTCCACCTCTAGAACTGCCTCTGAACTTTCCTCTTCCTCTACCTGGGGTCAGGCCTATCGAGTAAAGTAGTAAAAGATGTATCTTGAACTATTATGTAGAACTTGGTCTCTATCTTCGAGTCATCTATCTCTAGTAATAACACTATGGAGCCTAAAGCCCTCTCACCTTGTTCATTGAATCCTCTCATCATCATCTGATCTCCTCAGAGTTTAGAGATATCAATCCTCAAGTAGGCAAGGATTTTTAGACTCATAATATTTAATGATGCACCTTGATCAACTAACACCCTGGAGAGTCTGAATCTACCCATGTCGACTATGATGTAAAGAGGATGGTTGTGCTCCATTGTCCCTGAAAGAAGGTCTTCATCAGTGAATGTGACTCCACAGGTTTTTCTTGAAAAAGATGCCTCCTCTCCAATAGCGGTCAGCTGAGCTAAGCATATTTCTGGATCAAGAAGGGCTTTGATCTACAACTCCCTCATCTCTTTGGGTAAGATAAGAACATCATATATGCTTAGTTTACCTGACAACTTTCTTAGGTGAGCGAGGACATTATAGTCAACTCTGGGTTAGTCCTCCACAAGCATATCCATAAGTGGAGCATCCAGTGGAGGGACTTCTTGACTACTTGAACCAATGACTTGTTTACCCTTATCCTGAGATGCTACCCAAAAAGGTAGAACTTTGCCACTACGAAGGTTGACTTCAGTGACTTCATGAGATGGTGTAATAACAAAGTTTTACTTGTTCATCAGGTTCACCTACAGCTTCTCCCATAGGATCATCAGAGTTAGATGACTGAATCTATCTCAATGGGTGAACCCGAGTGATTTTGAAATGGATAATCTATTTCAAAATCAAAAAAGATTGCATCAAAATATAACTTGTATCAGATTTCTGTCTTGATATTTGTTCCATGCAAGTAACAAAAGTTTGTAATTTCAAACCCACACTCAACAATTCAAATATCTGAGACATTTAGATGTTTGGAGGAGAGAATTTTTCCATTTGATTTTTTTTTTTTTTGATTTTAGAACCCATACTCAACCAATTTAGGTAGGTTGGGTGAGGTTCAAAAATTTGAGGAGAGATTTCTTTTTGGGAGGTTTATTTTCATTTTATGTTTCTTGTTTGAAATTATGGATAATTTGAAAGACCTTTACTTATTAAATTTGGGTATGCTAAGAAGAGGTTGTGATTGTGTGTTTCAAACATTTTTTTTTTTTTTTGCTTATGAAGATTTGATTGTGTGATGTTTTGATTTGAAAAATGGGGCTTCTTACTTAACAAATTAGGTATGTTAAGTAGAGGTCACATGTGGTTGAAGATGAGACTTTCACTTAACAAATTTGGTATGTTAAGTGAAAGCTAAATGTGATTATGAGATAGATTTGCTTTTTTTTTGAAGATGGGAGTTCCACTTTAACAAATTTTGTATGTTAAGCGAAAGCCCCAAATATGTTTGAGATATGTTTATTTTTTTTTCTTTCTTTGAAAATGAGACTCTCATTTAACAAATTTGGTATGTTAAGTGAAAGCTCAAATGTGTTTGATATGAAAAATTGGATCCTTATTTAACAAATTTGGTATATTAAAATAAGGACCAAATGTGTGTTCAAAAGAGACCTTCACTTAACAAATTTAGTATGTTAAGTGAAAGCCTAAATGTATTTGATATGTTTTTTTGCAAATGGGATTCCCACTTAACAATTTGGTGTGTTAAGTGTAAATCAAAGTATGATATGACTGATAGGGATTCTCACTTAACAAATTTGGTATGTTAAGTGGGAATCCAATGTGGCATGATTATGTGATTCTTACTTAACAAAGTTTGATGTGTTTAAGTAGAACCAAATATATGCTTTGAAAGTGAGACTCTCACTTAGCAAATTGGATATGCTAAGTGAAAGCCTAAATGTATGCTTTGAAATTGAAACCCTCACTTAACAAATTGAATATGTTAAGCGAAAGTTAAATTTTATGTTTTGAAAATGAGGCCCCACTTAATAAATTGAAATTGTTAAGTGAAGGCTAAATTTTATATTTTGAAAATGGGGCCCCACTTAACAAATTAAAATTGTTAAGTGAAGGTCAAATTTTATATTTTGAAAATGAGCCCCCAACTTAACAAATTGAAATTATTAAGTGAAGGTCAAATTTTATGTTTTGAATACCTACTTAGGGCTACTTAAAGCCTCGCAGCCCCGGGATGTCCAAACTAATATACCACTTTTTTTAGATACATGTATATGTATGAATGACTATAAAGATAGAAAATCCATGCAAAAGGTGATGTTTGATTTATGATTCTTTATTCATTAGCCACATCACACATGCATATGTATAAGAGTTTTAATGAGTATGACGCCATTATTTTCTACACCAGGGGCATAAGGTTCAAGATCAACTCAGGACTACTTAAAGTCTTGCAGCCCCGGGATGTCCAGACTAATATATCACTTTTCTCAAATACATATGAATATACAAAAAGAGCCACATAAATAGAGAATCATGCAATAAATAATATTTGATTTGATTATGTGATTTACATGTGTAATATGAAATTCTTCCTAGGTCTTAACATGGAAATGCATAGGAATATATTTATGCAAGTGTTATGTTCTTTTCAAATGAACTATACACTTACAAATCCTATGTGAATCAATGTTAAAGTAGTAAAATAGAATCTCATGTTACACATCTTATACTATCATCACATGCAAGCTCATAAATATTTTATGATTAGCATGACTTTATTTTTAATAATTGATTTATAGATTTTGAAAATAGTTTTTGATTTAATAGTGATAATAACCACTCATATTTGATTTAAGTCAACACATACAATTTGACATAAAATAAAGAAATTTCATTTAATTAATTTTGAAAACAATGAATGCATGATTTCATATGGCAATCAATATTTAGCATGATTGGAAAGAAATAAAGGAATGCAAGCACATGATTTCATTCATCCCAATTAATTCCTAAGGATAATCAAATTAAATAAGGCTATTTAAAATGAATCAACATTCTTTAAAGATATTTTAAAATTTGAGTTTGATTTATTTAAGGAATGTGAAAGAGGTTTGCTAACCCTAACCCAATTCCCTATATGTGAATCAATTTGGTTTAATGAAGAATATTTAGGTTGATTTTATATTTTGATTAGGTTAAGATATGAATTAAGTGAATTAATTATTCCTTATCTATATCACCTTAAGTTAATTAACTAGTTAATAATAAGCCAATATGATATGCAATCACATGAAAAGTAAATTTACAATGCTCCTAGAAAATGAAAGGGGCCTAATGCAATTGACTTATGATTAATAGTTAATTAAGCTTAAGAGATCTCACTTATTACTTTTATAATTTTCTCACACATGTGAGCCAACCATAATTTTATTATCTCTCACCTTGGGTTATTGAACACCCAAGGAGCTACCCAAAATCAATTAAGGGTTGTTTAGGTGTGGATGAATTTATTTTTTAATTTTAGTTTCATTAAGCCTTTAATTAATTGGTTAAACATTTTGGTTATATTTTAATTTGAATGATAAAATTAACTTAGGGGAGAGGATCAAGAGCAAGGCCATAATCCTAATCCCTAAATCATTCAATTAAATTTTGATTTCTCATTTTGAAGATTAGTTACTTAATTAATCAATTAAGCATTTCATTAGTCATTAATTAATTTGATTTTTAAAAGTAAAGAAGACTTAGGAAATGGATTAGGAAAAGTATCCCCAACCACATTCTCTAAGTGATCTTACTATTTAACAGAGGTTACTATGCTTAAATGATTTATTAAGCTATTATTCATTAATTATAATTAATTAGATTAAGAGAGTGATTAGGGCATAATCAAGTGATTCCCTTAATTAAGCTATCAATAAAATCCAAAAAAAATGGGAGGCAGAGGTCATCCCTTAAACATCAACATAAAATTTGGATTAATTGAGCACTTAATTAAGGTGTAATTAAGCTAATTAAATTTTTGATAAAACCTTAATTAAGCTAAAGTCATTTTTCAAAATCAATTAATTATAATTTTCCTAGATTCTCTTCTAAAATATCTTCAAAATAAGCATACGTTTGTATTTTTTTGATTTTTCTATAATTAGTTATGATTTTAGAAAGTTTTAGGATTAAAAACCAATTAATTAATCCTAATTAAAACCTTAATCCCATCGAATGGTTGCAAAACACACTTTCCATGTGGCATGACAAGATTAGTTATTTAAGTAGTCATGTCCTCACGCTCAAATGCGTAATGTTGAGATCGGACGACCACGATTTAATCCATGGGTTAAGTGAGAAATAAAAGGATCTACCACACGATTTGATCAGTGATGTTCATCTTGATCACGTGAGATGGATGTTTCGTGATCTATTCTGTTCGCAAGCGGTGAAAGACGAGCACCGTCCGTCTTCCCTCATTCAATCTGAGCTCACCCGAGCTCAGATTGAGATCAAATGGATCCTACACCATATAAAGGAGCATTCAATCCTATACAATGGCTAAAATCCCTCGACATGGAGATTTCTTTTACAAAAGATCAACGCACAGAGGCATAAAGCTACAATTTTGAGAAATTATATCACCAAAGCTAATGTCGTGGTGTGCAACATGAAGAAGCCACTAGTTGAGGCGTTGAGGAGCTTTGAGCTTGATTTGGTGTGGGAGGCTTGGTTGACCAATCCACGCACACGAAGGCTTCGGCTCCGATCGAACTAGATTCTCCTGTGGCTTGGAAGCTTGGGAATTGGTTTGGTTGAGCTCGACTAAGTGTGGTGATGGTGTGAATAAGAGGAACTTGGGTTTGGTTTTAGATTGAGGCAATATTGCTCGGGATTGGGATGCCCTATTTTAGCTTATCACGGGAATGGGAAATGCTGAATGGAGAGGGCTCAGGGAGGTTTTGGAATTAGGTTAAGAGGGCTCACAATGTGATTGTGTCTGAATTCCCATTCGAATTAAAGGGGTATACCCCTCAATTTTTCATCATTGATGGATGGATGCATGCTCACATTTTGCACTGGCTCACCGCCATCCGGCCACCGGAGTTATCTCCATCAGGGTCAGGCCGCACACCAAGGATGGGAAAAGTAATGGGGAGCTGTCATGGACCAAATGTGCAAGGATGCCATGGGCTTGATTCAATGGGTGCTCGATTTGGGTTAGAGGTGAGTCAACTCACCTCCCAAAGGTTCTTGCCCAACCTAGGGTGAGTTAGGCTAGCTAGGTGGGTCAAGAGAAGGTTCCATGGAGTGATAATGAGCTACCATGAGGGGATGGATAGTTGACTTTATCCAATGGTGGTTTGATGGCTAATCCCCTTGGTGGGATCTACTTGGCTTTTAAGTTGATTTGGAAGTGAGTTAGGACATGTTAGGGTTATGTTTGGCTAAGTTCTAGGGTCTCACAAGTTGATTTGGGGAGATTTGGCTTCATTTGATCAAATGGGTGCCATTTAGGTTAGGTTGGGTTGGGTTAATCAATTGGTCAAATTGGGTCAAACCAAGACTTGGGTTAGGTTCATATGATGATTTAGGATGTTTTAGTTCAATTAGTTTGGATTGGTTTGGCTTAGGTTTGAATTTGACTCATTTGGATTCAAAAAGGTCAAATTGGTCAAGTTGACCAATTTGATCAATTTGACCAAATTAGGATGGATTAGGTGTTGAGTCAAGTTCAAATTATTGATTGAAAATTATTGTAGGCTTTGGTTTGATATAATTTGGAATTAATTTAAATTTTGGTCATTTTGACCTTTTAGGTCAATTTGGGTAGGTTGGCTCAAGTTGACCAATTGATCAACTTGGGCTCAATCATGGCTTTGGTCAAGTTCAACAAGTAATTTATAATGAACTTGAGTCATTAGTTGCAATCAATTTGGATTAAATCATGACTTTCATTTTAGCTTTTTAGGCTAATTTGGGTCAACTTAGGTCAAGTGGCCAATTAGGCTTGGTTTGGCTTAATTGATGGCTTGGTCATGTTCAATCATTAATTATGAATATGTTTGAGTTAATGGTTTCAATCAATTTGGCATATGGTAGATTTTGACTAGTTTTAGTTTTATTTGGGCTAAATGTTGACTTGGTCAATTTGATTTGATCCAATTTAATGTAGTTGATCACCCCATGATGATAGTTGATCATGATTGAGATTTAGATGGGCTTAGTTCAATCAAATTTGGGTTGAATTATAACTTGGCTCAAAAAGGTATTTTAGGTCACTTCGAGTCAAGTGAGTCTAAATAAGTCAATTAACTTGATCAAGGTTTGATTGAAGTTTAATTAAACTCACATATGAGCTTAGGATTGAAATATAAATCCAATTGCAATTGGTTTGGAGCCAAATGAGTTTTGGTTCACATGACAATTTCAACTCAAAAGGGTCAACTTATTTTTGATTTGGGTTGACTTGGATTTGGTTTGATAATGATAGTTTATGTTTATATTTGGATCAATGATTATATGAATGATTGAATCATAAAGAAATTCATGAGTTTTGATTTGATTTGGGTTTCATTTAGCTAAGTTCAAAAGTTTGGCTAAAAGGGCTAAAATTGGGAATTTGATTTGATTTGGATTTGGTTTTGGTCATTTGGATTTATACTTCATTTATATTTGTGAATATAAATGAAGATATAAATGAAAATCATTGAGTTTGGAGTGATTTGGAATCAAATTTGACCAAATTAGGTGATGTAGGTCAAAATGGGCTAACTTGGATTTTGAATTGGTTTGATTTATTTTTGGTCATTGGAGGGTGGATTTCATTTATATTCATGAATATAAATGAAGAAATGATTTATTTATAAAGAAATGAACCAAGTTTGAGTTGGTTTGAAGGACTTTTTGACTAAGCATATGAAGGTGGTTCATATGGCTTAGGAAGGAATTTTGGAGTTTGAATTTAATCATGGGTTTCACTCATTTGGAGTTTATATTTGATTAATGATTTGGAATTTGATTTGATATTGAATTTGATAATTGAGAAAATCAATTGGATTGGGGTAGATTTGTATTTGGTTAAGGCTAAGTCCATAAGATAAAATCAATGGGCTTAGGAAGGGATTTAGAGTTTGAATTGAATGATGGATTTCAATTATTAAGTAGTTGGATTTGATTTGTGATTTGGAATTTGATTTGATATTGAATTTGATAATTGAGAAAATCAATTGGATTGGGGTTGATTTATATTTGGTTAAGGCTAAGTCCATAAGATAAAATCAAAGGGCTTACGAAGGGATTTAGAGTTTGAATTGAATGATGGATTTTAATCATTGGATAGTTGGATTTGATTTGTGATTTGGAATTTGAATTAAGATTGAATTTGAGGTTTGGTTTGAAAGAAGGAAGCAAGGAATGGGTTTAGGCTATAGGGTAAGAAAATCCTCCTAAATCCCTAAGTTACAACCTATTCCTATGGCTATCTCTTTTAAGTCTCTAGGGTTAGGTTAAGTGTTTACCTAATCACTAGAAGTGTCTTAAGACTAAGGAACTCTTAGTGTCTATAAGAGTCCTAGATCTATGATGAGGAAGTTGAGGGCTCACTCCAAAAGTGAGGTCAATATAAATTCAAAACTATTTTCTAAAGCTTATGAATCAATTATAATACTTAAAGTGTTTATAGTTATGAATACACATAAGATTTGCATGTGTTTATAGCTTAAGCATATTAAATTAAGCTCTCTTTCTTATAATACATATAAATTTCCATGAGTTTGAACAATAATGGGTATATTGTCTGGACATCCCAGGAATACGAGGCTTTAAGTAGCCCCAAGGAGGTCATTTGATTACCTCACTTCCCTGGTTTAATAATGACACATTTTCATTTGATTTCATTCTTATGTACTTTGATATTATAATTTAGATAGAGCTTCAATTCATATTCCTAAATGATTTAATTAAAGAAAATACAATCTTTGCATGATTCTCATCTTTATAATTGTGTATAAGTTCAGATATATTTAAGATAACAAGTGTTTAGTCTGGACATCTCGGGAATACGAGGCTTTAATTAGCCCCAAGGAGGTCATTTGATTACCTCATTTTCGTGGTTTAACAATGACACATACTTGCTCACATATTTTATACACATGTATGTGTGCTTAATCAAAAGATGAAGATCCCCTTTTATTATTAAAAATAAATATATGCATTCATATTCACCTAAGTCATTAGCATGTGTGATATATAAATTAGTGCTCTCTTTTTCTTATTCATGTATAGATTTACATAGGTTTGGAATGTTAATGGGTACATAGTCTGGACATCTTGAGAATATAGAGCTTTAGCTAGCCCCAAGGAGGTCATTTAATTACCTCACTTTCCTAGTTAACAATGACATGTACTTATGTGATTCCATCCTTATGTATTTTGGTATTAGAATTTGGATAGACCTTTAATTTATATGTTCATATAATTCAATAAAAATAAATTCCAAACATACAAGTTCATTATCATTTAAGTGTGCCAAAATATATTGTATGTATAGATATACTAAGTATTAAATCATATGCATGTTACATGTGATGAAATGAATGATTTAATATATATCATGGTAGT
Source organism: Cymbidium sinense (assembly GCA_021442155.1). NCBI lineage: Eukaryota > Viridiplantae > Streptophyta > Magnoliopsida > Asparagales > Orchidaceae > Cymbidium > Cymbidium sinense. The sequence continues at coordinate 126,581,203 of CM038218.1, forward strand.
AATTCAATTAAATTTATCCTAAGAAACTTTTCAAATTGAATAAAATTATTTAAAATTAACCTAAACTTTGGATTAATTAAAAATCATATAATAAGTCATTCACCAAAGAGAACTAAATCGAATTAACATGCTTTAGGAAGTGGCTTAAGATAGGGATGAAAGATGATAATCCTCTTCCTTCTCTTTATAACACTTAATTACTAAGTGTAAAACATATGACACAAAATAAAATACAAATTAAAATTCACAAATCCATTAAGTAACTTCAAGTGAAACTAACCTTCATGTTAACTTGAATATTTTCTAAACTTAGAAAATCATAACTCTAATGCTTAGTTAAGACATACTAGACAAGACATTAACACACACATTAGAATTAAGTCATCACTTCTAGCTCTATGTTAGGATGGTGTATGACGTGATGAATGTTTTGTTTTGTGATATATTATTTTAGATTGAATGTTAGGGTGTGCTTCGTAGACTGGATGGTAGGCCGATATTAACCTAATCATATTTTATGTAGGGGATTATGCTTATGTGATGCTTAAAAATAAATATAAATGCTCTCTTTCCAGGTTGCTTAAACCCCTAAGTATAATCCAAGTTAGGATAGGTGGGCTTGGTTACCCATATGTAGGGTGCTAAGTCCAAATCATATATATAACTACTTGAGATTGTATGTGTGTTTAGCTAACCTCTATTTTATAGGTGTAGTTAGATTTACTTTTCCTATTCTTAATATAACTTTGCAATAGGAATTATGATTAGTATTATTAGTGAATAGGATGAGCAGTGATAAAAGGCTTTGCCCAGGGGTGCCTTATGATGCCTTTGAAGCAAGCACATCCAAATTAAAGGAGCAAAAAAATGAAGACCCCCATAGCATTTAATAAAATTATAATTATTCTTTAATATACAGGGTTGTATAAGGGTAGAGCTTTGCTACCCATCTTTTCTTTTTCAGGTTGTATGGTGGTACTTGACTGCAACGACCTCTTATTCTTTTGCGGTAGTTATAAAATTGTTTGGTGATTTGTTTAAATTGTGAATTAGGATTGCATCTTTTTAATAGTTTTCTTCATGTTTGATGCCTTAATGTGTGGCTTGGATGAGTTAGGCTCTTAGAATAAAATAAATTTTCTACCTAATTAATAACTCATAACTAAATTTTAAACAACTCATAACCTCACCATAAAGCTTAAACTATATTCAAGATAATTAAAAGATTTAGCAACCCCTTAGCTGTATGGTTGTATATTTTATGCCATGCATGCATATTCTTTCTCTCTTGAATATGAAGGATCTCCATTCTTGCATGATAAGAGAATGCTTGACCTGTGAGGGCATCCTTTGTGGTGGAAAACACATTCTTCTAGCTGATTTGGCCAATAACCTATTTTCATCATGCATTTAGGCATAATAAATCCCAAGCCTTTGTCTAAATGATGTGTCTAAAATAAAAGTAAAAATTTTGCATTTGTAGATTAAGTCATATGCTCATACCACTCATGCTCTAATCTCTTAGAGAGTGAGTTCAGGATTCTAATTAAATAACTACCCTAGCTATCTTGTAATTCATAAAGATCGGACTACATGATTTTGAATCGTATGGGATTTTAGTTGGTGACCACTCCAGGCGATTGTAAGTCCAAAAGTCGGACGGTTTATTCTCTCTTATGGAGGTAAACTTTATGTCCATCTCTCGCTTAGATTTAGGTCGTGTTTTAGCTTGTGCTAAAACTTCCTAGATTTAGGATCTGCGGTAGCTATTTTCTTTAGGCTATAAGCATAAATCCTCACCTCTTAGGCATTTTCACAACCTTGTGTTGGTGGATTATAAGCCCTAGCAATCTAATAAAAATTTAACTCAAATAAATAAATCTCTTCACTTTCAAGTTTATAAAAGCCCAATTATAGGATAGATTGGCATGCTCACTAGGCTTCCAAATATCATGAGTATTCCTTACTTATTCTGTTTGGATTCCAAAAATAAGTCTTCTCCTTAAACTTTCCCAATTGATTTCCAAATATAACAAATCCTTTGATAGTCTAATCTTGAAATCTTTGAAGATGATAATTGTATACTTTAATCGAGAGTATTCTTAGGGAATTTCATTCCCCTGGATGTAATGAACTATGGAGGCTTACCTCCATAGGGAACTTAGAACCTAGTTTAATATAAATCCTGCTTTATTCATTTATGTAAAGTAAGAAAAAAATCTCTGGTATATTCAAAGACCCATCATGCCTTAGGAGTCCTTATTACATGATTAAGTCCATTGAAGGGTGATGCCTCTATCTTTCGAGATAGTATATCATACCTCAATATTGTATCTGATCACTTCATTAAGTATCCCCTATGATCTGTGTGGTGTCCCCTCCAATACATTCGAAAATAAACACCATAGACACTCAACATTATTTGTGAATGGATTCAAAGTGATTAGACACATGAGAGTATTTCCAAAATTAAATTTTCTAGGCAACTTCATAAGGCAAGTGATAAATTTAACTATGAAATAAGGGAAATGTAATGTTTTTTTAATTTTCATTATTGTCATGTAATGTTTTAAAATTTTCCTCTTTTTATTTTATTCTTATGGTGTAATGTTATATTGAGGATGACATCCTAATATAATAAAGATGATTAATAATGAATAAAATTTAGTGAGACTTTAGTCATTGCTTGAAATTGGATCTTGGTAGCTCTTAACTTATGTATGGCTTTGTGGTCCTTGCTCTTGGTAAGCTAGGTAACTCCATCAACAAAACAATCATTGCAATCATGGTTTATGTTCTCCAGGTGTATCATGTTGTTATCTCCCTCCATTCCACCACATAAGCCATCACTTTCACTTTCTAAGGTACAACAAAAAGATCAAAGAAAAAAAAAAATCAAAATTTGGATGCCTCCAAGCCATTTTAGTTGACATGCTATCTAAAAAAAACTGATTAACATCAAGTAAGGTAATATTACTATACTATACTATATTATTTATTATTCTTGTATAATTTCTAGTATTTTTAATATGTTTTATAATTAATTTATTATTAAGATGACACATTAAGTTTTATTATATAATTACCTATATACTGATTGCCTAATTATTTTGTATATGTTAGTAAGGTAATATCGAGTTTTCACAAGATATTTTATGTGAGAAATTTTTATGATCTTTTAACGTGCTTAAATATATTGATGGAAATTGTTCTAGAATCTTGAGTATAATTTAGACTTTTCTCTCAGGTTTTGAAAATTTAAGCAACATTGTATTTAAATTTCAACTTTTCCTTTTCCCACACCATCTCAAGAAATAAAACCATATAAAGTCTTACAACAAGAAAGTATACATACTAAACATGTTCAAGATTTAAATGAAAAATTAAAGTAATATCTTTTTTATGTTCTTAATGATGGGTTTGTTAATCTTCTTACTTATAATTAGTTGAATAACTTCATATGTTGTTTAAATCCTCTTGCCATTATAAAATTCTTCTCTAAAGAGTTAAAGTCAAAGTAGTCATCTATAAAATTATGTTTTATCTTCTTAAATCAAACTCACTCAAAACCGTCATTACCCCATGCCACCCTCATCCTCATGTGATGTTTGCATTTTGTTGCTCTCTTCATCAACAAAATATCTCAAAATTCTCATTAATATATTGGTATGATTTCAACATTAAATATATGACTTATATGTGTATATAGTAATTCAAGAAAATTTTATATAATATTTTGCTAAGAAATTTAACTTAAACACATGCTTTTCTTCCATAATGAGTGACATTTATATCATATAACGAAGGTCTCCTTAATAATATATGGGTTATATTCATAAGAAGCACATCACACCACACATAGTCCTCATAAATTCTCATCTTAGAAGACATTAAACACCTAACCATAACTAGAAGTGATGTATGGTTCACTTATGTCACATGAATGTAGATGATAGTTGTTATATTTGGTTGTTATATTTGGCCTTATTAATGGATTAATGGATATTGACACAATCACTATCAATCATTAAGGTGAAGATATTTTTTTTCTTTTCTATTATTTAAATTCATGTTTTCTCATAGAAAGATATTTCATGATATTTATAGGGTACTTACTTAAGCTTCAAATCATCATCATATAAGTGTGTCTCATCAATGATCTCTCTTGTATATTCATCTTCTAACTAATGATTATTCTCTAAAAGTAAAATTTGGGATCTACTTGGCATTACTTAAGCTCTTTCTTATAGCATTTAAAATAAATAATTTATTTATTATTTTTAAAGGTGGCTTTAATACAGGCTCTAATATTGGGGGCACTATTTTATCGAGAATTAGATTTGAAAGTAAAATTTTAAGTATAATACAAATTATCTTATATTCTATTCTATAAATAGATGACAAGTTCTTCTAATTATGAAAAAGCATAGTCAAATTCATCTTTAAGAGCTCAAGAATTTTATAACTTAACTTCATTCTTGATATGCATCGTGAAACCCATGGCAAACTTATTAACATGTTATCAAATATTATTACTATATTAAGTTCTAGCCATTAAATCCTCAAATTTATTTAAATGTTTACTTACTATTATGTGCTATTTTATATGAGTTAACAAATGTCCATAATACGTTTAATTATAATGTTTAGAGCAACACTTGGGGCACAATATCTTTTTATTTTTGATTAAGACAATTTTTTGTATGCCCCAATAATTTTTTCTTGATAAAGAGCAATCTTTGATAGTTATTAATCAAATATCAATAAAAAATTTATTCGTCTGGTTAAGTAATTCAAAAAATTAATTGGAATCATAAACCTCATCAAATGTAGAAGGTTCTATTATGATCATTTTATTGGGTTCTAAATATCACTTTAATTTTCTACGTGGTTGTCTTCCTTATAAATGCCTAAATCTTATATTATGTCTATCATGGTGATCGCTCACAAATCCTAAATCCTGTGTACCATGGTGATCCACCCCCTCCCCCTTCAATTAAAAAAAAGTAAAAAATCTGGCAAAAACAAATCCGATCGAACATCGTTTATCTAATGAGAGAAGACAGGCCACGTGGTCTTTAAGAGGCTCACAAGGGAAAAATTTTCACCATGCGAAGGTATCTCCGGGCTGAAATACAAACCCCTTCAAAACCCTCATAGCCGCCGCGTTTCCCTTCACTTCCCTCTTCTTCCTCCCACAAACCCTAATCGTCGCTGCAAGCCGCGACCTTTCAAGGCCCTAAACCCAACTATGTCCACTCCGGCGCTCATATCCTCTTCCCCCAATTCCGAGAAGAAAAAGAAGAAGAAGAAAGAAAAGAAAGATGCCAACGTTGTCGATGCAGGGGACGCCTCCCACGCCGCCATCGGCGCCGTCTATACAGTAACCGATGCTACTGGCGGCGATACGGATCCTTACGCTCAAGACTATCTGATAAAGCCCCAATCTTTTACCCCTGCTTTGGACACCTCCAAGTGGCCGATCCTCCTTAAGAACTACGACCGCCTCAACGTCCGCACGGGGCATTACACGCCTCTCCCCGCTGGACACTCACCTCTCAAGCGTCCTCTCGAAGTCTATCTTCGCTATGGAATCATCAACCTCGACAAGCCATCCAATCCCTCATCTCACGAGGTCGTTGCTTGGATAAAGCGCATTCTCCGTTCGGACAAGACTGGCCATAGTGGCACCCTCGATCCCAAAGTAACGGGAAATCTTATTGTCTGCATCGATCGTGCCACTCGCCTCGTCAAATCTCAGCAGGGAGCCGGCAAGGAGTACGTATGTGTTGCTCGCCTCCATTCCGACGTACCGGACGTTGCGAAGGTTGCTCGAGCTCTCGAAACCCTCACCTCATCCCCCCCCTCATCTCGGCCGTCAAAGCATTGAGTACGACGCTGAAAAGCAAGTTGAGTACGACGCTGAAAAGCACCTTGTTGTGTTCATCTTGGCCTCATCCTTGGAATTGGTGGGCACATGCAGGAACTAAGAAGAGTGCGGTCTGGGATTCTTGGGGAGAGAGATAACATGGTAACTATGCATGATGTGCTTGACGCCCAATGGGTGTATGATAATTTCAAAGATGAGAGCTATTTGCGAAGGGTGGTGATGCCTCTTGAGGTCTTGCTAACAAGTTATAAGAGATTGGTTGTGAAGGACTCAGCTGTGAATGCTATTTGTTATGGAGCTAAGCTGATGATCCCAGGGCTGCTTAGATTTGAGAATGACATTGAGGTTGGAGAAGAAGTTGTGCTAATGACCACGAAGGGAGAGGCGATTGCTCTTGGCATTGCTGAAATGACTACTGCGGTAATGGCAACCTGTGATCATGGGACTGTGGCGAGAATCAAGAGGGTGGTGATGGACAGAGATACCTATCCAAGGAAGTGGGGACTTGGGCCAAGGGCATCCATGAAGAAGAAGCTAATTGCTGAGGGCTTGCTTGATAAGCATGGCAAACAAAATGAGAAGACACCAGCAGAATGGCTGAGGAATGTGGTGCTACCAACTGGTGGGGATGCAATGATTGCCGGAGCTGCAGCAGCTCCAGTAACAATTTCAGCTCCTGTTGTTGCTGCAAAGGATGAAAAGGAGCAGCCTTTGGAGGAAGGGAAAGAGGAAAGGAAGAAAAAAAGGAAGCACAAGGATGTTGACGGTGGAGATGAGAAGCGTAAGCATAAATTAGATGATGATGTTGATGGTGTTGCTGTGCCTACTAAGAAAGTTAAGATTGAAACTGAAGATGAAGTGGTGGGGGGCGAGGCAAAGAGTTTAAAAACCGCAAAGGATGCTATTGTAAGTTGGTTATGACTGAAACTCAAGATGGAGTGGCTGGGACCAAGGCAATAACATTGAAGGACTCAGAGGATTATGCAGTGGAGTTGGTAGAGAAGATGAGCGAGAAAGAGAAAAAGAAAAAGAAGAAAAAGAAGGACAAAGAGAAGGAAGATTCCTCTGAAGGGGATGTAGAGAAAGAGAAAAAGAAGGATAAGAGCGTGAAAACTAAGATGGTGCCAGAAGATAATATTGACGGGTCAGATCAGAAGAAAAAAAAGAAGGATAAGAAGAAGAAGAACAAAGAAGCGCAAGATGGTGTTTTAACTGATGCACCTAGTGCTGATCTTGGGGAACACAATGGAGGGGGAGAAAAAAGTGAGAAAAAAAAGGATAAGAAGAAAAAGAAGAGCATTGAAGCCGAGAATGCAGGGCAATAGGATAAAGTGTATTAATCTTGACTTCTGAGGAGGTAAATTGGTCTTGCTTTTTGTTTTATACTGTGGCTGTGCAGTGCATTTCTGCTGACTTGGTTTTCTATTAATGCCATGATGATGCATATTATTTCATGCATTCCGTAATTAATTGATTTTTTTTAGCTAAAATGACCATCTTTGCACGTGTTGAGATTTTTTTCTTGTTCCTCTCAGGCTATTCCTCTTTGATGGATGAAGATGAATGATATAGTGCACATGCCAGCATGAGATGCTTGTTGTAACTTTCTGCAGGCCTCTTTTGAATTGACACAAGCAAGTAATGCAGAGGTCTGGATATCCAATTTGAATGATCCTCCGAGTTGCCTTTGTCCAGTTTGAATCTCTGCTTTCTGTTTATTGTTGTAATCATGGTGTCAGTAATCTCACTTTTCATCTGTTCGCTATTTTTTGTCAGTTTGAATTTTGTTTATTTTGAAATTCTATCTGCTGCTTTGATGTAATCGATGCTTATATTTCTGTTGTAGTAGTAACGGTAGTAACGGAACTGTAGTACTACTTTTCAATACAAAGTTAAGTGAAGTAGTTTAGCTCCACCCTATATGGAAAAAAAAGAGACTGAGAATCTTGTTTCGGTTTCATTTGTGGTCTGTTTATTTTTTTGCTAACGCTATTTGGAATTGTGCTGCTGTTGGGGCATGATTTTAACAATTTTAATGGGCAAGATATTGATAAGTAGCATTCAATGTTATTAGAAGATAATGTGATATTGGTGTGATAAATTAATATAAATGAAGCTATAGATGAGCATGAAATTTCTAGAGTTAAGGTTGGATGATTAAATTGAGGAATTTTTATTCGGAGCTGGGTGTGCTAAGAGGATAGTATGGAGCTTAAGAATAATATTTAAAACTATGATTAGACTGATACTATTATATGAATCCTAATATTATAACCATTGCAATAGCAACAATAAGCCTTTATCTCACTATGTGTGGTCGGCTACATGAATCTTTTTTCTCCAATGTCTCATATTGTGTTATATTCTCATTTAATTCTATTAAAAAGGTCATTTGTTATACTTCCTAACCAATTCTTTTTAGGTATATTTTTTCTTAACATAGGCCTAATCTAATACCTTTACTCTCCTAACTAGGCCATCAGACAATCGACGTTTTATGTGACCAAACCATATAAGGCTACTATCTCTAATCTTATCTTTCATCGGAACTTTTCACATATATATTAGTTTCTCATTTTGTTTCTAAGTGTAATCCACCGAGCATTCATAAAAAATCTATAAAATTAGAAAATGGATAAATTGAAATTTGATTCTATTATAATTAGAAAAATATTAAAATAAATATGTGATAGGATTAGATGAATATAAATTGTTAAAATGATTTATGAGTAATAGATTTGACACCTGAGATAATACGCACAAAAGAAAAATGATGATCCATAATACCGCTCCAAATAGTTGGATGGGACTAATGATGATGTTGCTGCTTGCTGTTGGGTGCAATGTCAATGTCAGATTTTTTTTAAAGTAAATCTGAATTTTCTGTTGACATTAATCATGGTCAGGCAATTTATAGATGCAATTGTGCGTGATTTGGGTATTGCTGAAATGGCTCTGTCAAATGACCTGATTTTTGTTATTTTTCTACTGGCATTTGTTTTGCAAATTTATCTTGATATGATTTATTTTGCATCAGAATATAGTCTGCAGTTATTCTGTATTTGTAGATTGAAATACTTGTTACAGCATCACCTTCCCGTGGATGTTCTCTGTCTGTTATTTAGAAAACATCAGTGTTCTGCTGACTCTTTGTCTCTAAACATGTGATATCAAGCAAAATTTGGCCAAATTAGCCTCAACTGAAAATAAAATTTTATTTTTGAATCGCATTGAAAGAAATTGATATTGAGTTGACTTCTGACCCAAATCGCAAGTACGCAGGCATGAGGATATGCCACAATTAACTGTCAAAGCATGCTGAAAACTCTTTCTCAACCCATTTACGATACTAAGCAAACTCAATGCTGAGCTCAGCAGGGGATCAACATATATAGGGAAATTGCACAGGAGGTGAGCTCAGCAGATTGCGGAAGACAAACCAGATCACATCAGTACAAAAAGTATTACAACACTTCGAAACTATTCTGAAAGGTCTTATTTACTGCCTTGTCTTGGAATATGCTAGCCTTAGATCACATTCAGTTGCTCCATCTGTATTTTTATTATTTATTTATTTTTCTTGGAAATCATCATTCTTCTTCTCAGGCTATTGTTAGCTTAACAGTCATTCTTTGTACCCATGAAGAAATTCATTGTATTTTATCAAATTTAATGGTTATTGGTGCTAATATACCTTAGTTAAGAGACTAGAGGAAGTAGCCTAATCATGTCAGAAGAGTTTTCTTGGATGGTGCTGATAATTGATGATCTTAACTCTATTATTGTTAATAGGCAATAATCGATTAGAAAATATGAAGCGACACATGGATCCAAACAGGATCATAGTTAGACTAAGTCTAGATTGAGTTACATTGGTTTATGAAATTAATGATTGAATTTCCAGATTGATAGGATTATTGCATCTCTTTTTTTAATAAGAAATGATGAATGTATTTTCATTTCTTATTAATTATAATTAAAATATTACCTTTGTTTAATTTGCTCATAGGCAAGTCTATTAAGCTTTTAGTTTCATCTTCATGCTTCCATTATAATTAGAGTAATAATCGGTATCTCATCAAATAACTATTTTTATAAGTTCTAATGATAAAATCTCTCATATTAATGATTTAGGATTTCCCCAATCTAAGTATAGTTAGAAGAGCTAAAGTCCACAAGCTCTGAAGTCCTGTCATCATGTTGTACTCAACACTCACAACACAACATATTCGAATGAAAAATAGTTCTCATTTTGTAGGCACACCTCTCTGGCAACGACTAGATTATTGCCATTATCAAACCATTACAAGCCTTTAGTTCCAAAATATCCAATTAGCTTTGACACATAGTGCCTCCCTAAAAGTTTCTTTATCCTTCTACGAGGATACAATCATTTAGAAGTATTTTTGCATATGTCATCATGTGTGTATCTTTTTCTCAATATGTTGTAGTTATTTTTAATTTGTTAGATAGACTATGGAGTGATAACCATAATAGTCATGCAACTTTTTTTGAAAGCACCAAACATACATAGGAGTTCATTTGGTACATTCATCTTGCTTATTACTCTTCTATAATGACTCACAATTTAGTCTTTTGCATGCGCTTCAATCTTTTCTCTAAATCCTAAGTTTGTCCTTGCATCAAACTATCTTTTTGTTCATACGAAAAGGGTTATCATCCAGATCTATACGCAAGCCTTACTTATTCAAGTCATTCTTACACAATATACTCATATCTTAGATTAACTACACAATGATGCTTTTACTAGTGAGCCTTTCTTCTTGACTTAATAATAACCATAGACTTAGTAGCTCAAAGTTGTTATTTGCTGAACTTTGTTGCATTTAATATGCATTGAGGCTTATGTTCTCACTTTTCTTAGGTGCACATTTTATTTATACATCTTGCTTAGTTAACCTTAGTATACTCTAGTACTCTTTGCACTCTACTTGGTCTGGCTTCTTGAGCCAACTAAGCTTGTATCCATTTTGGTTTAGCTATTGTGGTATCATACACAATTAATAGGTTTGAATCAATTATCTAATCTTATTAGGCATAGCTTTTTTATTCTCAATTTAATCATTTTAGTTCATATATTATAGTATTGTATATAATTAATGTGGTTGACCATGATTTGATCCTATTAGGCTTATATGCTAGTTTGTTGTATCATTTAGGTATACTTATTGTGGTGTCATATGCATCCAATGGGATTAAACTTATGATCTAATTCTATAGGTTATATATCTTAGATAGATTTAGTCTTATTTCTTTCTAATTCTCCTATGGTATCATATAGATTTAATGAGGCCTTGATCCTATTATAGTTTTATCATAGATTCAATTTAATCATTTTTTGGGATTAGTTATTAAAGTTATGTACGAGGGGATTAATTGTTGTATTAAAGTTTGTGAGTGTTATGTATACCTATTGATATATTTAGGCTTTGATTCAACTGAGCTTAATAATATTATCTTATTATATTCTCTTATTATGATATTATATGCATATAATGGGGTTGAACTTTAATCATACACTTATGTCCTATTTAGATTTAGTCCTATCATTTTTCTTTTTGGTTTACTTATCATGCAATCATATGCATATAATGAGATTAAACCTAGATAATTATCTTGTTTGATGTAATATCTTAGGTTGACTCAATTTTTTTCTTTTGGCTTATCCATTATGGTATCATATGCACCCAATGAAGTTGAATTCATAATCTAAGCTTATTAAGTTTATATCCTATATAGATTTGGTTTTTTCTTTTGGCTCACCCATTGTGGTACCATATACACCTAACATGATTAAACCTAGATTATGTTTTTACTCAATCAATCATAGTCTATACATTAGGTCTATCTGTGAGACATTCTCATTTGATCTACCTATTATGTTATCATATACACCAAATAGAGTTAAACACATGATTTGATCTGCTTATGCTATGCTTTTGTTTCTCCATATCATTTATTGATGTATCATATACATCTAATATTGTTTCTTTTTAACTTATGTCATTAATATTTACTTTAGATTTAACACATACAAAGCCTAGCCTATGAGTCTCCTACCTATCGTGTTCTAGCAACTCTACCATGACCAGCTAGATTGTAGGGGATTCACACTAACTTATCGTTGTCTATTCTAACAACACCGAGATCAAACCTAATTAATTAACTCATGTGAAGCCTATATTGTCTAACTTAGGGGACTCAACTCAAATAAGAATCATATATCGAGTTTTACATTGACCCATGTAAAATTCTAATCAACCTATTCACCTTAGGCTATCTAGAAGGTCAAATTTATTATGACCTTAATATTAAGCTTGCCTATGCTAAAGTAGATCCTATCTTGCCCTTGTCCTAGCTATCATGAACCTTATTGGTTTAACATAGCCTACTTGAGTATGTTATAGGTTAAATCAATCTTATGATTAGTCAATATGTACTTTCTGGTCAAATAATAGATGATTGACTAAGCTTATGAATTTAGGCCCACTTAAGCTATAAACATGGGTGCCATAGATCTAAGTTATTTAAGCCCTTGGTGTCGATCTAAGTTCGGGTCAATATTAAAAATACTCAAAATGATTAGCTTTGGCTAAACTCATCTTTACAACTAAGCCATGTCTAAGAAACTAAGTTATGTCACACATATCAAAGATTAAATTATTTAATAATTAATGATTTATTGCTGAGGAGGTGATAGTGAGATACGAATGTGTGCTCTTTTATATGCTAAGAATACTTAAGCCCCAAAAGCCTTTAAAATAGGAGAGAGTTTATAAGGCCTATGAACATGTGTTGAGGCCAATTGATTTGACCACCAATAGCCTTGTTGAAGTACTTATTCAATGATCACTCTCATGATCAATCTTCTAAATTAAATCAACATGACTTATGTCGTCCACAATATTAATGTCATCCATCAAGGTCATCTATGCCTTGCATCTTGCTCAATATATTACTTCAAATATGTAAGTCTTCTTTGCTCTATAGAATTCTCTTGTAGTTAGCATGATAATAGCTCTCAAGAATTTTCTTAATTCTCATTCAGGAGGTTATACAACCCACAAAATTATCTTCATCTTCAACCAATACCATATGCAATATTATTTTAACATTAACTATTATTTTCACCAAGTCTTAGAGCATTATCATGTTTTTTTTACAATTCTCACTACACATGGATTACTTGATACATGCCCATATAGACATCTCATTTTTTTATAGTGTTATAGTATCATGACTTCCTATGACTCCATAATACTATATATTGTTCCTTTGTAATTCATTTACAAGAAATGTGGGTCTTTAATATATAATTTGTATTAGTTTATTATCCCAATCATTCCAACATGATAAATTCAAGCCAAACACTAAAATGGTATAATTGTTACAATTTCTATCCCAAATAATTCTAAACTTATTCTCTTGACCTTTGTTTAGTTTCTTTCAACACTCTACTTCAGAGTCAATTTATTCCTTCTATGTATCTATTTAATATCTTGAATATCTATCAAGAACACATCAAGCTGCAATTTTTGAGAATTTTGTTCATTTTGATATTTTAATGTCACATTGTATGAAGTTGAGCATGTTCCCAATTTCTCTCCCTTAACTTAGGGGTTTTCCTTTTGATTGAAATAAAGCAAGATGTTTCCATTATAATAACCTTTCCAGGGACCCCACTAAGGGTCTTATTGTGGTGGTTGAAAATATCTCAAATCTTGAGTTAGATTATTATCACATGTAGGGCTAAGATTAACTTTGAGATGGCAGAATTTTTGAAGGTATAATTGGAGTAAAGTTTTGATCAATTAGACTCAACTGATAAGCAATGCATTTGTGCTCAAGATTATATAATACCATGGGTGTAGTTTGGGCATTTCCTTTAGAGGCTATTAACCCAAAAACTATCTCAACTATTTTGTTCATATCTTCATTTACAAATGGTAATAATTTATCAACCAATTTATTATTTTAACTTGACTTTCTTAATCTTCCATATAAGGTCCTTTTATCCAAGCAATTAAAAATTGAATTGGATCAACCGGTTCGACTAATTCAATCGTGAACTAGTCCAACAACCACTCCCAGTCATGGTATAATCAATTTCATATCAAATCAGGATGAACCAATGCAAACCATCAATTTAAGCGATGAATTGACAAACCAGCACTAGTTCCTTATAACCAATAGATTAGAAAATTAAAGAAAATCAACAGCTCATTTAGAATCCAACAGTTGATATAACACCTTAATTGGCTTTCCACATTTTTTTCTCGATGTCTTCCAGTATCCCCATTTGACATTTTTGAGTTCTTAAGGATCGATGAATCCTCAATGGCTTCTAGTTCCATATTACCACACATCTTCTCTTTATATTTGACGAGATCCGTTCAATTTTCCTTTCTTATTGTCTCTCAGCATCCTATTCAACATTCCTAAAGGTTAATGGATTCACAATGGCTTCTAGGTATTTATTACAACATTTACTATTTGTTTACTTGCAATATTTGATTAAATAACATTGAGCACTAAGTTAGGAAAGAGTTTTTTGATTCCTTCATGTTAGTTCTAGTGTTTTTTGTTTTTTTTTATAAGGTTGATTTATATAGTTCAAAAGATTGATTTTTAATGAGATCCATTGCAAGTTTATTTTCTTTATCTATTTTGCTAGAATTGGTCGCTCACTTCCTCTTTAAATTGTTCACTTACTTGCTAGAATTGCAAGATTTTTAATGATATTGTTTAAAAGCGAGTAAGTTGTTGATTTATGATCTACTATTGATGTAGGATTATTCTTATATATTATTTTTATAATGTTTAAGTTTGAGATAGGCTCATGAGCCAATGTTGTATCATTATGTGGTAGTAAGGAATTTAAATAATGCAATTATTTTATTTTTAATAATTAAGTATATTATTTATAATTATATTTTATTATTATTTATATACTTGCATCACTACATCATTATTACATCATTTTGATCATATTTAAATAATTTTAATATTTATTATATCATATAGTGAACCATCAAATCTTAAACTTCTCTCCCGATTCTACATCCTATTTGATTTTTACAATCTTGCCTTTTTCTTTTATATATATCTATCTTAAATACACCTAACTAAAAGCATGTTTATCCAAATGTCTATTAAATTTACTCCTATCATAATGACCGTTATTTATGCCTATAAATGACCGAAGGCCCACTTGATTTAGTTAATTTGTGCTTATTTGAGCTCTAAATGCACAATCTTAACATTTAATGGATTTGCCGCAACAAGTTCATAGTTGTGATGGTATTTTCATGCCATGTTAGCTTCTTCATCCTATGAAATATATATATATATATATATATATATATATATATATATATATATATATATATATATATATATATATATATATATATATATATATATATAATAAATCAAGCATCAATTTGGTTCTCCTAAATTGTTTTGAGATTCCTGAGTCGCATGGAAGTACTAAGTAAAATAATAAAGATTTATATGATTTCAATAACATGTATATATAATTTACCTAATTATTTAATCTAATTTATACTATATATTATTCTTTAGTTATTTTCATCGTAAGATTAAATAAAAATAACATAATAGATTATTAATCTTATTACTTAAAAAATTAAAATAAATGAAAAAAAGTTTTCATAGCACACTTAATTTGTAAAATTATAATTATAATATTTTTTATCCTTCAGTTATTATATACAGTTATATCAGATTATGAGATTGTTTTCTCTTAAAATTTTATTTTAATGTATTTGAAAGCTTAGACTTATAGTTGCAGATCTTAAGATTACTTATATTTATACATATACTTAGAATTTAGTATTTATAAATATAATATTTTTTTTCAGATATATTTTATTTTAATAAATTAATGATAATATTATTTTTGAAGTAAAATTTATATGTTATTTATATAATTATGAAAATTTAAATGCTAAATATATAATATATAAGAATATGTATAAGTTTATGATTAGAGTTGTTTAAAATTAAAAAAAAATAAAATATTTTTTTTTTTATGATTCTTGTAGATGGTTTGAACTCTCTTTGCTAGTGTAATTGAAATATTTTATTGTTTGGATGGATATAAATTAAATTCAAGAATTTATTTTTTTGATGTTTGATTTGAGCAAAATAAAATTAATATAAAATTAGCAAGCGAGTGATGGTGGTGGACGATAATGAGTGAATGTAGTCTTGGTTAATGGTGGCTATAATCATTTTTTTGTTAACTATAATAATTAGTAGTATTATGTGAAACACTATAGCACCCAAGAGGGGTGAATTGGGTAATATTAAAATTTTCAAAACTTAAATTTTAATTTTAAATAGAAAATTAGATTTTGATTTTATAATGATAAGATATAATTCTAAATGCAGCAAAAATAAAATACAATAAAGTAAATAGAGACAAGAGGCAAACGATTTTACGTGGTTAAAACCCCAAAATCCTACGTAATTACCTAGAATCCACTAAATGAAAAATGGTTTACAAAAAGTACTCTTCTATAACGGGGCGAGTACAACCCCTACAACAATATGTACTCTCCTAAAAATGGGCGAGTACAATCCAAAATAAATTTTACAACTGAAAAAAATATAAATAATAAATTTTGATAAAATGAAATCTCTCACAAATATACCAAGCTATCAAATTCAAAAGTGATCTCACAACTTATAAATGATCACTTTACAACTTAAAATTTGGCAAGAAAATGCTCACTTAATAAAATAAATATCTTAAAGTGATCTTACTAAGATGTTTATTATTATAATTTGTAGAATAATACAAAATGATTTCAAAATAAATTCACAATATTCTTTTTCATATAATAAAATAAATTTCAGCAAGGAGTAATTTATTTTAACCAAAAGATTCTTTCAATTAATGCTAATGATCACAAAATAAAAAAAATAAGTATATGATAGATCTAAGTTGGCTAGTAAGCTTTAATTAAAAGAGAGATCTAGCAAATATGAAAATAATTTCAGCACAATAATTTATTTTAAAATGCTTAAAATAGATCTAAGAATAAATGATCTTTCAAAATAAGACCAAAGAAGAAATATTTCAAGAAACCAAAAGAAATTTGTAGGAGCTAAGAAATTTCAACAAGTTAGAAATAGATCCTACAAATTATCACAAGAGTTTTCACCAAAAAAATGATTGAGAAACTTTGATGTGAAAACCAATGTTCAAGACTAATCCACCAAAAGTATAAATTAGAAAGAAGAAATAGATGGTGAAAATAGCATGAACAACAAGTATTAAGATCAAGAAAACAAACTCAAGTAATTTAAAAGGCTTTAGTTGAAGATGTTGAAGCTTCCAAACCAAGGATTTGATCTTGCAATATTTGGAGAACACTTGGAAGGAACATTTAAGAGATTTTCTCTTAGATTTGCTGGAGAGATTTTGAATTTTGAATGAGGGATGCTTTCATGAAGAGAATGAGGGCTATTTATAGGCAAGAAGGTCATTTAAAATTATTTCAAAAAATATATTATACAAACCTCATGCTATCATATGATAATTTAATATTCAATAAAAATATAATTTATATTAAACAAATATTAAATTTAGCAGCAAAAAATTGGCTATTCACATGGGAAAGTCAAAAGTAATCAAATGTAGCTCTTAATATATTCAAAGCATGTAGCATGCATCCATTATTAAAATTAGGTAATGTTTAAAAATCATAATAAATTCAATTTTAATGCAAAGTGGGTCATGTAACCACTTATTTTAAAGGAAAAAAATCCAAGGAATCCGATGGAGATAAAATCATATATGAATTCTTTGATTAAAACAATGACTTTGGCTAAAATACAAAATTTTATATATTTTGTTAATTTTGACATGTGACATTTAAAAATTATGATATAATTTATATATAATCATAAATATGTTAGTTATCATATAACCAGCAAATTAAATTAAAATACTAATTATATTAAGTAAATAAAATAATTATACTTAATAGTTATGATCATTTATTACTTTGACAATTTTATTGCTATGTAGAAAAACATATAATTGAATGTTAATTAAATAAAGATTTATATAAATTAACCTCATTAAAATAATATATGTTAGGTTGTGAGCAAATTGATTCATGCCAAAGAACTCATATGAATAGTCATATAACTAAAATCATGAGCTTCACATTATCCTTTTCATTCTTTTATTCTTGCAATTTCTTCAACAATTTGTGAGATGTATTGGATATGTAATTAGCAATTGATATATCTAAACACATAAAAATATTCATTAGAACATCCAAGCATTTGTTTGTTATCATCAAAATTAATCAAATTGAACATGAGGCTAATTAAGCCAACAATCTCCCCTTTTGATGATGACAAACTAATGTTGGGTATTGATTTTGATGAAGGTGCAAATTGACCTTTCATAGTTTTTTAAAAAAATTCTATTAAAAAAATTTATGCATATGAGATGAATAATGTTGCTCCCCTAAATGTATGCATTAAATAGACTTAATATTAACCAACATTTTACTCTTCTCCCCTTTTGACAACATCAAAAGTGAGAACAAACTACATACAATTTTAAATATTAGGATCTAACATTCCAAGCATGCATCTTAAAGTACAAAAATGTTCTTAGGGTAAGGGTTTTGTAAAAATATCTGTAATTTGTAAATTAATGCTAATAAAATTAATATTAACATCACCTTTCAAAACATGATCCCTAATAAAATGATGTCTAATTTCTATATGCTTGGTTCTTGAGTGCTGGATAAGATTTTCAGTCAAACTAATAGCACTAGTATTGTCACACTGTACTAGAATGTGATCTTGCTTAATACCAAAATCTTCTAATTGTTGCTTTAACCAAAGGACTGAGCACAACTAGAATATGTACTCACCTGTGGATAAAGCTACAAAATTTTGTTTCCTAGATGACCAAGACACAAGTGATGATCTAAAAATGACATGTGCCGATGTACTTTTCTATCTACTTTGCATCCTGCAAAATCGACATAATAAGCAACCAAATCACATGATAAAGAATTTTTAGGATACCATAAACCTAACCTAGTTGCCTATCAAATAGAAAGATAAACGGCTATTAAATGAGATTCTTTCGGGTTGGCTAAAATGAGCACACAAACAAGCAAACATAATATCAGCCTACTAGCGAGGTATAAAAGTGAACCTATCATACTCTATAAAGTTTTTGATCAAGATTTTCCTAATTCATCTAAATCCAATTTTATAGATGGGCTCATAGGAGTTTTACTAGATTTAAATCTTTTCATGTCAAACCTCTCAAGCAATTCATTTTATATACTTAGTTTGATAGATGAATGTGCCATTTTCTTGTTGCTTCACTTGAAGACCTAAGAAAAATTAAGTTCTCCCATCATACTCATTTCAAACTCTTTAGACATCAAAGATGAGAACTCATGGCATAAAGATTCATTTGTACTTCCAAATAATATATCATCTACATACACTTGTACCACAATCAAATCATCATCTATGCTCTTAAGGAATAAGGTGGTATCTACTCCCTTTCTAAATCCATGATCTATCAAAAGTTACTTAACTATCATACCAAAGCGAGGAGCCTGTTTTAAACCATATAAGGCTTTCTTTAATTTATACACATGATTTGGAAAATCAAGGCTCTCAAATCTAGGTGGTTGCTCAAATACATTTTTTGGTCAATAAATCCATTCAAAATGCACTTTTGACATCCATTTGAAAAGTTTAAAATTTCTAAAACAAGCATAAGCAAGGAGTAACGATAGCTTCTAGTCTACTGGTGCAAAAGATTCTTCAAAATCTATACCTTCAACTTGTGTGTACCCTTGTGCAACTAACCTAGCTTTATTTCTAACAATACAACTGAATCATCTAGCTTATTCTAAAGATCATTTTGTTCCAATGACATTTTGATCTTGGGGTCTTGGGACTAATTCCCAAACATCATTTCTTACAAATTGATTCAACTCCTCTTCCATAGCAATAATCCAAAAATTATCATTTAATGCTTCTTCTAAATTTTTTAGGTTCAACCTCAGATAAAAATGCTGAATGATCTACAACTTCTCTACTATGTCTTCTAGTCATAACTCCTTTTGAAGGATCTCCTATAATTAGTTCCTTTGGATGATTTTTATTATATTTCCATTCTTTAGGCAATGAATCATCCATATTATCTTCTAAAGATATTTTCTTAAAGTTATCAATCTCTTCATCAATCACTTCATTTCTAATAGGATCAATCAAATTTTCATCAAAAATAACATGTATTGATTCTTCTACAATCATTTTTCTTTTATTGTAAACTCTATAAGCTCTACTAGAAGAGTATCCTAAGAAAATACCATCATCGATTTGCAATCAAACTTACCTAAATGATCTTTTCCATTATTCAAAATAAAGCATTTACATCCAAATACATGAAAGTGTTCAATCTTAGGCTTCTTTCCAAAATAATTCATAGGGTGTCTTCTTCAAAATTGGTCTAAAATAGATCCTATTCATTACATAACATGCGATATTTCATACGCTAAAATATTTTGGCAATTTATACTCATCAAGCATAGATCTACTTAATTCAATTAATATTCTATTTTTCTCTCTACTACTCCATTTTGTTGGGGAGTTCTAGGTGCAGAAAAAATTATGTCTAATCCCATGTTCATCACAATAATCCTCAAATAATTTATTTTCAAATTATCCATGATCGGTTTGAACCCTATTAATCAAAAGGCCTTGTTCTCTTTGAATATATTTAGAAAACTTTCTAAACTCACCAAAACATCATCCTTGTAAGTTACAAATAAAACCCAAGTATATCTAGAGAAATCATCAACAATCACAAAACCATAATTTTTTCACCTAAGCTAGTGTCTTTAATAGGACCAAATAAATCCATGTGCAATAATTCTAGAGGTCTAGAAGTAGAAACAATATTTTTACTTTTAAATGAGCTTCTAGAATGTTTACCATGAATACATGCATCACAAACATAGTTTGAATGAAATTTTAATTTAGGAAATCCAACTACTAAATCAAGTTTGGCAATTTTATTAAGTGTGTGTGTATGTTAATATGACATAGTCTCCTATGCCATAACCATATATCATCATGAGTGCTTTTAAAACAAAGTAAGTTTAAATTTACATCATGAAAGCTATCTAAATCAATGACATAAATATTTTTTGTATCTTTTCCTACTAACAAAACATTTTCATTATTTTTATAATGCAATATGATGCATGGAATACTACATTCAAACCTTTATCACATAATTGACTAATAGAAATTAAATTATGTTTTAATCCTTCTACTAGAAAAACTTTATCTAAAGTGATAGAATTCTTTATAAATAGAACCAATGCCAATGATTTTTCCCTTCATTATCTCCATATGTAACAAATCCTCCATCACTTGATTCTAAAGTTGTGAATTTATCTTTATCTCTCGTCATATGTCTTGAACATCCACTGTCCAAGTACCACATGCCTTCTTTGATTTTGCTTTGAAGGCATTCCTACAAAATAAACTCACATGTTAACTTTTGGAACCCAAACATGTTTGGGTCCACATTCTAAATTTGAGTAAGATATTTAGCATGCATGGTTTGTGTAGTGCTTGTACCTTTTGGTACCCATACATAAGATGATTGCTTAGTATTTTTGTATTTTACGTGCATAGCAATCAAATGAAATATGCCCTTTTTTATTGCAATAGTTGCACCAAACATTAGTGTTTGCATATGATTTAGAATGATAATTATAAGATATATGAGTGGGATGTGTATGATGCAAATAATTTTTATTAAATGTTTTCTTGATGAAGTATTATAATGAACTTGTGATTTTAAACATAATTCTAATCTTGCTTTTAATAAGATATTCTCTCTTTCAAGTTTACCTACAACTAAGGAACAATTTAATAAAGAAGTATTTTTTTTTAAATTATCACATTCATTTTTTAAATCACAAAATGCATATCTAAATTTTATATGTTCTTTTCTAAGGTTTTGTATTTTCTTTTTTAATTTTTTATATTCAATAACTAAATCATTAAAAGCATCATCTAATTCATCATAAGATATATCATTACATACCTCTTGAGAATCTAAGTCGATTCTCCATTTGCCATAAGACATATGTTGACCTCTTCATCAGATGAGCTAGTTACTTGATCTATTTGAATCGATTGGCCCATAAAGCTATCTTCTTCTTCTTATGGTACTTTTCTCCTTCATATTTTTCTTTTGTTTACATCAATTTCTTTTTTCTTTGATTCAACAAGTTTGGACAATCACCTCTTATGTGTCCAGGCTTTTTACAATGATAGCAAATGATCCCTTCACCTGTAGGAAATTTCTTAGTTTGAAATTTATAATTTTTAGATTTTTTATACCTTTGATTCTTCTTCCTTAGCAAGTTCCCAAGCCTTTTGGAAAGCATGACCACCTCATCACAATCACCATCCGAGCTTGAGGTGTTATGCTCATCACTATCATCAACTTGTAGTGCAATGGCTTTTCCTTTCTCTTTCTTCCTTTTTGCTGAGTTATCCATCTTATCCCTTTGAGCAATAACCTTTTCATGTGCTATCAAAGAACCCAAAAGCTGATCAAGTGGATAAGTAGATAAATCTTTAGCTTCACTAATATGTTACTTTAGCTTCCCATTCTTTTGGAAGACATCTAAGAATCTTATAAACTAAGTCTTGATTCTATATGTTTTCCAAGAGAATGTAATGTGTTAATTATTTTCATAAATCTAGTATATATCGAAATAGATTTAGAAGGAGACATATGAAATAACTCATAATCATGAATAAGTCTATTTATGTGAGCATCTCTAACTTCACTAGTTCCTTCATAAGTTATAATAAGTTTATCCCATATTTCTTTTCTTGTACTTAACATAGAAATTTTCATGTAATCATCGTAATAAAGCACAATGTAAAGTATTACAAGCCAGCATTTAATTCATCAAGTTCTCTTCAGCTATACCATTCCTCAAAAGTTTTTCTACTTTAATGCCATTTACTTCTCAGGGTGTATGATGATTGATGTGTCAACATATACCACATGCACATCTTGACCTCTTAAGAATGTACTAATTCTATTTTTCCAATAATCAAATGGTACACTATCTAAAAGTGGAGGTCTATGAGTGGATTGTCCCTCGGTAATGAACCCTTTGTGAAACCTTGTGCCATAGTGAAAAGATTTACTCTTGGATGTTAAGCCAATAAAAGAGCCTAGCTCATACCAATCAAGACACTATAGACCCAAGAGTGAATTGGGTAATATTAAAATTTTAAAACTTAAATTTTAATTTTTAAATAGAAAATTAGATTTTGATTTTATAATGATAAGATATAATTCTAAATGCAAAAAATAAAAATACAATAAAGTAAATAGAGACAAGAGGCACACGATTTTTATGGTTGACCAAACCTCAAAGACGCCCAGCCACCCCGGCTAGAATCCACTAAATGAAAAATGGTTTACAAAAAGCACTCTCTCCTATAAGCGAGAACCCTACAACAATATGTACTCTCCTACAAAGGGGCAAAGTACAACCCCAAAATAAATTTTACAATACAAAAAATACAAAATAATAAATTTTGATAAAATAAATCTCTCACAAATATACCACAATCAAATTCAAAAGTGATCTCACAACTTATAAATGATCACTTTACAACTTAAAAATTTGGCAAGGCAAAATACTCACTTAATAAAAATAAATATCTTAAAGTGATCTTACTAGGATGTGTATGTTATTATAATTTGTAGAATAATACAAAATGATTTCAAAATAAATTCATAATATTCTTTTTCATAATAAAATAAATTTCAGCAAGGAGTAATTTATTTTAACCAAAAAGATTCTTTCAATTAATGCTATTGATCACAAAATAAAAAAATAAGTATATGATGATCTAAGTATAGTAAGCTTTCAATTAAAAAAGAGATCTAGAAATATGAAAATAATTTCAGCAATAATTTATTTTAAAATGCTTAAAATAGATCTAAGAATAAATGATCTTTCAAAATAAGACCAAAGAAGAAATATTTCAAGAAACCAAAAAGAAATTTGTAGGAAGCTAAAATTTCAAAAGTTGAAATAGATCCTACAAATTATCACAAGAGTTTTTCACCAAAAAAAAAATGATTGAGAAACTTTGATGTGAAAACCAATGTTCAAAGACTAATCCACCAAAAAGTATAAATTAGAAAGAAGAAATAGATGGTGAAAATAGCATGAACAACTAAGAAGTATTATCAAGAAAACAAACTCAAGTAAAAAAAAGTCATTGAAGATGTTGAAGCTTCCAAACCAAGGATTTGATCTTGCAATATTTGGAGAACACTTGGAAGGAACATTTAAGAGATTTTCTCTTAGATTTTTGGAGATTTTGAATTTTGAATGAGGGATACTTTCATGAAGAGAATGAGGCTATTTATAAGAAGGTCATTTAAAAAATTATTTCAAAGAAATATATTATATAAACCTCATGTTATCGTGATAATTTAATATTCAATAAAAAATATAATTTATATTAAACAAATATTAAATTTAGCAAAAATTCGCTATTCACATGGGAAAGTAAAAGTAATCAAATGTAGCTCTTAATATATTCAAAGCGTAGCATGCATCCATTATTAAATGGTAATGTTTAAAAAATCATAATAAATTCAATTTTAATGCAAAGTGGGTCATGTAACCACTTATTTTAAAGGAAAAAAATCAACTGATGGAGATAAAATCGATATGAATTCTTTGATTAAACAATGAATTTGGCTAAAATACAAAATTTTATATATTTTGTTAATTTTGACATGTGATATTAAAATTATGATATAATTTATATATAATCATAAATATGTTAGTTATCATATAACCAACAAATTAAATTAAAATACCTAATTATATTAAGTAAATAAAATAATTATACTTAATAGTTATGATCATTATTACTTTGACAATTTTATTCTATGTAGAAAAACATATAATTGAATGTTAATTAAATAAAGATTTATATAAATTAACCTCATTAAAATAGTATGTTAGTGAGAAATTGATTAAAAGAACTCATGAATAAATATATAACCTAAAATCATGAGCTTCACATTATCCTTTTCATTCTTTTATTCTGCAATTTCTTAACAATTTGTGATGTATTGGATATGTAATTACAATTGATATATCAAATACATAAAATATTCATTAACATCCGTTTGTTTGTTATCATCAAAATTAATCAAATTGAACGAATTGAAATAAATTTGATTGTTGTGTTAAAGAGACAAGAGAAATTGAATAGCTTTCACATAATCAGATAAAATTTTTTTTCACTGAATTTAAACTAAAAGTTAAAAAAATTATATTAAAATTTTATATTGTATTACTTTTTTAAATCATCCAAACAGCAATATTTAATTTTTCACTAAAAAAAATACTATGCATTACGTTTTCACCAAGCAAAACAGCCCGTGCAGTCCGGACGGATAAAGGCCTAGCTTTGCAGCTGGGAAAACTCTCAATAGTTTGATCGAGCAAGATTGGCTTGTTTGCAAGTTGTCCTCCTTTCTCAGCTGTCAAACAAGGTTTCCCCCAACTATTTTTGTGGTCTTTCTTTTCTGACAGGCTTACCACATTACTGGATTTCAGCTCCTTTCAGTCGTTATAAGTATAAGCAGCAATCAAAGAAGAGATAATCTGTTATTTTCCTCCGCGTTCTGGGATCGTCACCGGCTTGAAAGACTTGCTCGGAGATCCAGCTCAGGGTTTCCCAATGGAAAAGGCTACCGGTATTGTTTCACATCAAGCCTCAACTTTTTTTGTTAGTTTCTGCCGATCGCGATCTTCATTTTGATTCATGGGGATAAAGTTACCTTTTTTTTCATCATTCTTTTTGTGAATCTGATACTTCTTTGGCTTTTGGTGGATTACTTTTCCTTTTCTTCTTCTTCATCTTTTTTTTTTCTTTTGCTTTTATGAACTTTATTCTTTGAGGTCGTGTTTTTGATAATCAGGTACCGTATAAAACTTGAATTGATTGCTTTTACCCTTCTTCTCAGAGTTTTGCTCTTCAGATCAGTAGTTTCGGTTTGTGCACGTGGATATTTTCTGCCTTTTTGGAATATAATTTAATTTAAGTGAAAGATATCATAATACCCAACTGAGGTGGAGGAAACACACTAAATATCAGAAGAAGAAGAAGAAGAATGATTCAGATAAAGAAGCAGAATATTTCAGATATGAAATTTTTCTTTAAGTTTTTGGCATGCCCTAAGAGCTCCCAAGGGAGACTATTTATACACAACACAAACCCCATAGACCACCTGTTAGCTCTTAACACCTATTACTTATCTGTTGATTCACAAATACTAAGTAATATATTTCTAATATGTCCATTACATTATTGATCATATTATTACCCCTTCGAACAATTCACTTTCACAAGATACATCCTAGTGAGAAACCCATGCAAAATCTTGAGTTTGTGGCAGGTATGTGGAAAGTTGGGCGAATTTGTAGGAGTTGGGTGGCCATCGAGCCATACTTCTTTGTGATGGTGTGCTCAATGGTGGTGGTGGTCATTCATCCTCTAGCTCTTGTATGTCTTGCAATTGCTGTAATATGGTTGGAGTTGTCTTGGGAGATCATGGAGTAGCTTCAACAAAAATGATAGGCAATCGGAAATCTAATGATTGAGTAGAAGAATGTGCTTGGGTTTCCAATTGAAACAAACTTGGAGTTGGAGCAAGTACTTGCCATCCATCATGAATTGATTAAAGGTGATTCAAACTACTGTGGCTGATCAATGGTCAATGCTTGGAGGGCTACTTGGATCACTGGAGCAAGTGAAAATGCATTGATGTCTGGTTGAATCTTGCAGGGAGCTTGTGATGGTGCTTGGACTATAGATTTGATCATTGACATAGGAGCAGGTGTGCTAATGTTAGGGGCTCACATCGATCTGTGCCATTTGTTAAGGATCCGAAAGGCGCTTGCCATTTGTTGACAAACTAAAAAATGCATAAGCAACAACTTGAAGTAAAGCAATTTGGCAAAGTTGAGGAGGTACTTTGGCAGCTAACTAGTGCATCAATGTCAAGTTTGGTGTAGATTGTACCTCATGCATAGTAAGGCATTGGTTAGTGTCTTATATAATCTCTCGTATCTCACTTAATTTCTGTTCAATTCTATCAATGTGATATAGGTCCTGATTATTGTATTAATTATAGCAGTTGATGCACTTTAGCATTTTATCAAAAATTTGTAAGGCAATGTGGAAGACATCTGGATGAAGATGGTTGAGTTGACAATGTAAACAAAAATGAATCTAAAATGGTGAACAAGGCTGTACGGTGAGATTCCCTATTCGATGAACGTAGAGTTGAGATGAACATTGTGAAATTTGCAACCTTTGCTTGGTGGACTCGATTTTGGGTTATGATGGAATCACATGAAGGTTAGAAGTGACAGGATTGGTGTAGATCTATTAGTGGGTGGAGTGCTCGAGGCATGAAAAAAAAGTTGGAAACATTCAGTGCATATGTGAGGGATATGGATTTGTGTAAATCTAATGGATCGGAGATGGAAGGCTAGAAATAGTACAAATATGGCGATATGATAGTTGTGGTGATTCAGGAATCTGTTGATTTTTGATTACTGCTGAAGCTTGAGATGTGTGGTAGCATCGACAACGGAGAGGACAATGAGAGCCAATTTGATATGACCCTGAAGGCTCCAAGGAAAAATGGCAATATTGAGCTCGCCGCCAACTCCATAATTGAGAATTTCATAAGAAGAAAAGTTCAGATAAAGAAGCATAATATATTAGATAAGAAGTATTTCATTTCACTTTTGGCATGCCAAAAGAGACTATTTATATACAATACAAACCCATATATCACTTATTAGGTCTTAATACCTATTGCTTATCTAATGACTCACAAATACCAAGTAATATATTTCTAATATGTCCATTAAATTATTGATCAGATTACATGCATGGAGGATATTTCTCTCTTTCTAGCTCCTCCATACCCCACCGTACAATTAGAACAAAATTTTAGACAGGATTTTTTGTTGCTTTTGAAAAAATTTTTTTGTCAAATATTGAGATTTGTTGTTTGATGCCTATAGAAATTTCATGTTGGAATAAGCGCATGGATATCAATAAATGGATAAATGCTGATATAAAAAATTGTTTTGAATTTTTTACATGGGAAACAAGTCCCAATCTTGAATAGAGATTTGTTTTTACAAATGCATAGATTAATAAAAATAGAGGTATACATATACTTTATGATTCATTTGTTGTAGAATTCCAATCAAGAATTTTTCATAGGATTTTTGTGCCAACAGATACATGCTCTATCCTTTTTGACAATTGCATATGCCTTTACCTTTCTTGTTCCTTGTAAAATTGAGTGCATAAGCTCAAAGCTTTGAAAAAAGATTTAGGCAAAAATTCCGAAGGGGTAAAAACCTCCGAAGGATTACTTAAGTGGAAAAGTGTGGAGCTCAATTAAAAAAGAACCTTTTATAGATTAGATTGTACAGCAAGTGAAACAACAAAATGAACAAAAGCAAAATAAGAAATGCTTGATTCATAAGAATCAAGGAGTTTGGAACCTTGGCCCTGTAGTATTTGTTAACTTGGAATCCTAGAATCATGAATCAGGGTTTCCGAAGGGCTAAGCACCACATAACAAGCTAGCAATAGTGCCTCACATGATGCAGGTAGCGAAATAAGAAGCAGATTAGGAAGCTGAATAACTAAAACATTAAACACCTATCAGAATGGTTGAAGATCAGGGAACAAAATCAATGCTTGCTAGTAGAACCATCACTGTCCAAAAATTTCTTAAAAAACAATTATTGAATTTAAAAAAAAAAACTATCGAATCTCTTAAGAATGGTGAACCTGAGCTTATGAGGCATCCCACCCCTTCCTGCATGCATTATATCTTTTCAAATATTATGAAGGTTGGTGAGGATATTTAGGAAGGAGAGATTTCATATTTTTTATTCACTGTAAATGAAAAGTATATTCAAGCACTTGATTCAGGGAAATGGATGAGAAGAATATAAGAACCAAAATATCAAAAAAAAAAATAAATAAAATAAAGTTCTTATTTCTGATCATAAGAAATGAGAAAGCCAAAGAAGAAATGATAGCTGTCATTGTCCATATTTTAGAGGAGGCAAGTTGACATGTAAATGATCCATCTCCTATTAAGATTATCCATAATTTAAAGACTTTGATTTTAGTTATAGCAAGTTTTACGGTAGAAAATTTAGCCTTTAAAATCTAATACAAAAGAAAAGAAATTATAAGTTATTACAGATTAGTTCATATGGAAGCAACAAACAAGCATTTACATAAATAGTAAATTCTATTAAACAAATTTTTTTTTTTCACTTTTTAATGAATAGATGATATATTTCTTAGAACACAATCCCTAAAGGTTAAGTTAGCAACTATCATTTAGACCATGGCAACATGAATGCCATTTGATTAATGAAGTCAATGTCCTAGGGCTTATATTAGTGTTTGTGATGGAGGCCACTTAGTGGCGGGGTTAATATAGTGGAAATAGCAATGTGGGTTTGTTGGTTGGGAGGGGAGATGAGATGTCGAGAAGGAGGACTTGGTGGAAGTGGTTGAGGGAAAGGCTTGATGTGAGGTGGCTCTTGGGTTGTAGAGATTAATTTTCTCTTTTGGGTGATTGCTTTGCACTTGGCTAAGGGGTGTGTGATTGTGGTGGAGATGTTAGAATGTTATGGAGAGGCTGGGAAATAGCATGTAAGTTGATGAAGGTACAAAACTTAAGTGAAAGCGTTGGTGGAATGGTAATATGAGAGCATCTCAATGGAGTTTTGGGTTTGCAAGGTGGAGCCAAAGCCTAGTGAAAGGCTTTTACGTTGGATGGGAATGTGCCAGTGTGGTTACATTGAGGAGAGGGTATTAGATTGTGAAGGTAGAGGCTAAAAGTGAGGGGGGATTTGCCTTGGGTTTGGAGGATGATGAAGGTTGTTGAGGGATTGTAAGCATGGGAGAAAGGGAATTGCAGTTATGCAACACAAACAAACACACACACACACACACACACACAGACCTTTACCTCACAAGATGCAAGCATTTTTAAGGCTAGCAAACCTCCAACCTCAAAATGCAAACCACCATGCAAGGATTCAGAAAAAACACCTCTTTTTTCAATTCAACATTAATTAATTTTATAATAGTTTTTTAAATATCTTATATCATTGTTTAAAATTTAAAATCCCAAGGGAGGGAGGACTGGCCAGCATTCCATGCTTGGGGGAGAAGGTGGTGCCTTAAAAAGTGGAACTTTAAGTTTCTTGAATTGTAGAGGAAATGGGGTTGTAGATTACCGGTTTTTTTACATGTGTTGACTCTATCTAGATGTGCTTTGGCAAGGGATTTGAGTTATCCATGTGCTCCCTCACTTGGAACAAACCTTGGCATGAAATTCCGTGACCATTGGTTGGCCTCATTGGTCTTGGTTTGGTTGAGCCTTGCATGAACAATGCATGTGCATCATCATGGCATCTTTTTCAACTATTTAATGCACTGATAATGAAAATCATATAACCGAAAATCCTAAACTCTAATATCAAGATTTGAAATTGCACAGTGAGGTATTGAGACTTTTTTCTTTCTCTTAGGAAAGGTGTAAGCATAAAAAAATTTTGAGATGCAGAGGAGATGATGAAGGTTGTTGAGGGATGGTAATAGAAGCATGGGAGATATGGGAGAAAGGGATTGCAGTAATGCAACACACACACACACACAAAAAAAAAAAAAAGACCTTTACCTCACTAAAGATGCAAGCCATTTGAAGGCTAGCAAACTTGCAACCAAAAATCAAACCACCATGCAATGATTCACAAAAACATACTTTTTTTCAATTCAACATTATTTGGTTTTATAATAGTTTTTTAAATACATTATATCATTGTTTAAAATTCAAAATCCCAAGGGAGGGAAGACTGGCCAGTGTTCCATGCTTGGTGGAGAAGGCGGTGCCTTAAAAAGTGGAACATAGTTTCTTAAATTGTAGAGGAAATGGGGTTGTAGGTTGTTGGTCTTTTTTTAATGTGTGTTGGCTTCTTCTGGATGTACTTTTGCAAGGGATTTGAGTTATCCATGTGCTCCCTCACTTGGAACAAACCTTGACATGAAATTCCGTGAGCATTGGTTGGCCTCATTGGAAAGTCTTGATTTGGTTGAGCGTTGCATGACCAATGCCTATGCATCATCATGACATCTTTTTTAACTATTTAATGCACTGATAATGAAAATCATATAACCCTAAAGCCCTAAACTTTAATATCAAGGTTTGAAATTACGTAGTGAGGTATTGTGACTTTTTTCTTTCTCTTAGGCAATACGTTAGCATCAAGAATTTTTGAGATATAAGCCTCAGAATTAAACCATTATATTAGTGAACATATAAAATAATAATATTAACATCAAAGTAAGCTCATAAAAAGTCAAAAGTAAAATCATTAAAAGTCATACAAGGCTATAAGCATTACTAGGTAAAAGGTCTCTAACTTCCAATTGAACATAAACAAGTAGTCTAAGATTATAATTTATGAGTTCAAATATCAACACTCTCTTCACTTAAGAGGATTTTTATTAGAATCATTATTGTAGTTTATTGTTGTCTCTTCTCCCTATTCTCAACTATGTTAGCATCTTCTCATCTTCTTCCTCATCTTCAATCTCAATGCTGTTTCTCTATATTAATCATGAAAATCAATGAAAACATTAATTAAATTTTAAAACAATGATTATATTGATAATTCTTGTTTCTATTACATAAAATTCGAGTGCGGAATGAGGGTCTCGTGCCATGGAGCTGTGAGTTTGAGGTCATGCGGTTCTCCTCAAGTTTGACTTGGTTTTGGTATAGTAAATATATTTTATTATATATATCAAGTATATAAATTAAAATTTATAACTTATCTAAATTCTAAATTTTTATGCATATCCCTCTTCAAAATTGCATTGAGGCTTGAAGTTGTGTCTCATCTCTACTATGACATACCTCATTGCATTTTATTTTAAAATTGTGCTTTGACATGCCTCTAATCGCAGAAATTTAAACATGGTAATTACTTCAAACATTCTCTAAATATTACAATCGCAACATAAAGTTCAAATTACAAGGATGGTCTTCATGATAGTAATTACATCGACATTACATTAAGCTAGTGATGAAGAAATTGATGATATCCTCTTGATCTGCTGCAACAGTTCGCAGCAAGTCATTCTTTTAAAATGTTTACTCATGACATATATGCATTTGCTGCTGGTTTTGCTGTGGAGTTCGGATCATTGTATCTTGCAGGCATTGCAGACATAGTTCAGTTCACTGTTCTTGCCACTCCCACCTGAGCTAGTTACCCATACGTACTAGTGGTAGTGGAAATTATTTTTAATTTTCCATTGCACAGCCTCTACCATTTTACATTCAATCTTGGTTCTATTAATATCCTCTTGTTTATATGATTTGGAACAATGTTTAATATTTGTCCTTTAGTTTCATTTTCTAGTCATACTTAAATTGATTTCCA
Source organism: Cymbidium sinense (assembly GCA_021442155.1). Classification (NCBI taxonomy): domain Eukaryota; kingdom Viridiplantae; phylum Streptophyta; class Magnoliopsida; order Asparagales; family Orchidaceae; genus Cymbidium; species Cymbidium sinense. The sequence continues at coordinate 126,613,780 of CM038218.1, forward strand.
GTTTTTTATGCCTCGATATGACCAGTTCTGGAATCCAAGGATGGGGTCATCTCTGTAGCTTCTGCATTTGCTGGTCATCAAGAAGGTGCTTTGACTTTTCACTTTGGTTACTTTAATTCTAATTAATTGTTATTTGTCAGTGGACTTAAGTGGATATGATGAAAATTGTCCCTTATAACTCCCATCTCTATTCAGTTTGATCAAATGTTACCATTCCATGTATGATGTTGAAATTCTTGCTAATGGCCATCTCTGAATCAGAGGTTGAGGATAGAGATCACAAATTTTTATCAAAAACTATTGAAGAGGCATATAATGGGGTAGACTCAGGTGATGGTGGTCCTTTTGGGGCCGTTATTGTGTACAATGATGAAGTAATTGTGAGCTGCCACAACATGGTTCTCCATGATACTGATCCTACAGCTCATGCTGAAGTTACTGCAATTCGGGAGGTAATGCCGTATATTGTTGTTTCTGTTAAACAACCCTCATTGGCTGATGATTTTGTATGATTTTTTATCCTATCATAATAAGATCAATCATATCAGTTTTGTACATGGGCAAATACACATGCAGAGGAAGCAATCAGATAAGTGTTCTTTTTTGTGCTTGAATGTATTTAAAATGCATGGCAGAATGTTAAGTAAAAGAAACATTATTTATTTTGAATTCAAGGAGATATTTGATTGAAAGCAAATCAAATACTGTGAAATAAATTATTTTTATTTGCTAGGATATATTTAAAATAAATAAATCTGTCTCTCTCTCCACAAAGATGTTGATCAAGGAGGCCATGTTTGAATAAGCCAAGGGCAAAGTGTGTGAGATCAACATTGGTGTTATAAGAGAGGTTGGATTTGTAGATGCTAGAGTGGAGGAAGTTGGCTTGATGTCAATCAAAGAGGTTAGAGTTATAGGTGCAGGGGTTGTGATTGGAGGATCGTAGGCTTAGTGGTAGTATTTTGAATTTAAGTAATTTGGGCGAATTTCTAATCCATGAAAGATGAAGCTAATGGGATATCTCAGTTTCGATGCAAATATGTTTTACATCAATTTTACTTACGACCAAATGTTGGATTCAAAATTGTTTATGAGCCCAGGATATCAAAACTTTACTAGCACGAGAAATAAAGAGAAAGGTGATGATAGAGAGAGAAAGGAGAATTTAGAGTAAAATGCTTTGTAATTTTATTATAATTGACTTGAGTACAAGAAATTGCATGGACTAGGCTCTCCCTGTGATCCACTATTAATAAATTTGGATTGGGGCCAGTGCATTATAAGAAATATTACATATTTATATACAGTAATAAAAAGTAGATTACACGATTTTGGATATCCAATGGTTTAATAACTAAGTTGTTGGCATTCTGGGTGTTTGAAGGAAGGTGGGTGAGTAGCCTCCGAGTTTTGATCGAGTACATACTAGGGTGAGTACATCTTGACGAGTTCACAAAAGCTTTTTTGGCAAATTGACGTCCACCCTTATTCAACTTAGCCTCAATGAATTACATTGAACCATGCCACCAAGTACTTGAAATACTTCTTTTGTACACCAAACACCTGGAAGTTTAAAATGCATGTATTCTTTTTACATTACACCTATGATACTTGCAACCCTAAAAATTATTGGGTCCTGGAAAATTTGTCAGACAATGCAGGATTCTTTCCGGATCTGGTTACCTAATAATGCTAATTTTGCATACTTATGCGGTTATTTCGGTCATGTCTAAATAGTTGATAACAATTCTGTTTGAAAAGACTGCCATGTCCGATTAATGATGATATTTAAGGAGCATCCCCCACATGATTTTATGTTTGATTATTTTTCTTCTTGTTTATCACTATAAATACCTTTGAATATTAAGCTTATTTACATGAAATCTTTGTTCTCGTTCAGGTGAGTTTAAAATTTCAGTATGCGAGTTCATTTTTCTTTCAAATAATAATTTACAGGCTTGTAAGAAGCTCGGGAAGATAGAATTGTCAGACTGTGAAATGTATGCTTCTTGTGAACCATGCCCTATGTGCTTTGGCGCTATTTTTCTTGCAAGAATTAAGGTGATGCCTTAATTTCCTCATAACTTTATTTATATAGTCACAGATTTTTTTTTTTGACAATTCACGTCTCATTTTTGACATTATGATCATACAGAGATTGGTCTATGGAGCTAAGGCAGAAGCTGCAATAGCCGTTGGTTTTGATGATTTTATTGCTGATGCATTAAGGGGTACTGCACATTATCAGAAGGTCACTCAATTGGAGGTCATAAAAGCTAATGGCAATGGAGCCATCATTGCTGAACAGGTATTTGAGAAAACAAAACAGAAATTCCAAATGTATTGATGTCATATGATCCTTCTGATATCTCTTGCAAATTTGTGTGAACTCATTTTCATTGCCACTTCATTTATTGTATTTAATTCCATACTTTTTTCGAGATAAATCTGTATACTTTTGATAATTCAGAAAGAAAGTCTCTTTTTAGCTTTTTTTTTTTTATGTCTTGTTTTCATTTTGAGTTGTGTTGCTGCCAAGGTTTGCTTTCCAGATACTATGTTGCCTAAGTCCTCTACTTAAAATATTTAAGATTTTTTTATTTATAAGCCCATATTCTACTATATCTATTGCTGCAGAAAGTTGATGTCACAACCCATGTTAGCTTAGGGCCTATTTGGGATCAATTTTGTTGTGTTTTTTATTTGAAAGATTTACGTACATAACACACAATTCTTATGAATTTACATATCTAACACCTAAAGTTAGATATGTACTTATCTAATATTTTTCTATACTTAAACAGGTGTATTTCATTTTTAAAAAGTTAGTGGTGATGATATTTTTGATGTGATATTGAAGATTAGGATTATATATATATATATATTGAACTTTAGGTGTTAGATATATAAATATATAAAAATTGTGTGGTATGTATGTAAAACTCCCGTTTTATTTTTATGTTAATTTTTAAGTTCATTTGTTTCATGTATTTTTTTTTAATTATTTTTAATAACACTCAAATAAGTTTTAAATATTTTGAATATTTTTTAAAAATAACTATCACCACAAACATATTTTATTTTTATAATGAAATAAAAAACATAACAAAATTGATCCCAAAGGTCTCCTTAGTGATTGAGAGTTTTGGCTCACACTCATGAGGTCATGGGTTCGAGCCATTGTGTATTGGAGTGTGTGCATGTTTGTAGTTAAAGTTGCACAATGTTTGGAAATGGTTGTGAAGAAGTCCTTAAATGGATCAAATTAATAATCAAAATGACCACCTTCTTGTGACATTTACAACGATTCCAAATCTTTCCAATTCTTATACATTAATGTTTTTTTTTAAAATTATTCTTGTCAGATTGGCCTTCAAAATTTTAAGAAGTACAATATCTCGAATGAATTTCAATTATGGTGGTACTCAAAAATTAATGACTGTTGCGTGCCGGAAGATCAGTTGCGGTAGAGTGAAAGTTTACGTCTTAATTTTGTTGATTAGTCCACGTATTTAAAATGGCGAGAATTCGAAGTTTTAACGTGGAAAACTTGAAAGAGGAAAAAATCACGCGGGCCGAAAATGTTCTATGTATATATGTCTGAGAATCTTCCGATACGGGATTACAAGATGGTATACAAGAAAAGAACAAACGGTATGTAACAAGGTTGTAATAGTTCTTCTTGTGTGTGAATGCGTGTAGGAACTTGGTGGAAATGAGGAACAATTTCAGAAAATATAGGTGCTGCAATCTGAGCGATTAGGTGATTGGCGGTGGCGGTGATGGCGGTGGCGGACGGTGGTGGTTGGCGGCCGTCGGTGTGCGATCTTGCTGGGGGATCTTCTTGAGCTCTCTCCTCCTTCTTGCTTGGGCTCCTCTCCTTCTTCACTTGGCCTCCAAAAGTCCCCCCTCATATGGAGAATGATGGGCTATTTATAGATTGGGGGAGTGACAGTCTTGTAAATACATGGAAAATCCAAACCACTCCTCCCATGACGGCTCGGGCGATTCCTTTTGATCATTTGATGTATTTGAACATTTGGATGCTCAAATGAGGTGAATTGTGAGATCTTAGCTTGTTAGATTGGCTCGTCAAGGCGCTCGATTTATTATACTATATTTGATGATCATTCGGAGGTTTAATTCAAAAGTTTCGATGTTTGGTGTTTGATCTTGATTGATTTGACTTGGGATCGACTTGCCTTTGCCCTTAAGATTCATGCTTAGTGAAATTTGTCATATGCTCTTTTTTTTGGATGGCATCATCTTGATCATTCAAAAATATATGCGTCAAATACTTGAAAATAATAAATTCTTTAATGAAACTTGCGGTCCATGAATCATACATTTTGGGAGAATAAATCTTCATAAAAGTACAATATGATTATAGAAGTAAGGTGGTAGCGTGATATTTTGAGGTTATGGACTGTTTGGACACTACGGAAGTTTTTAGTCTCCAGGGACCCATAGGCGAGCGCCCGTGGCCTTGGGGCCTTATGGTAGCGTCGCGAAAGTACCTCAGCGGGTCATTAGAGCCATTGATTCGTGACCCGCGGACGTGAGCAGAAGCGGCGGCGGCGTCAGCGAAAGCGTCGGTGGTGCGAGTCTGCGCCGAGGCAGTTCGCGTCGATAAGCGCCCGCGTCTGACGGTTCGCCGTATGGTCATCATGATTAGCGCCCATGAATCGCGAAACCGTCGAGTGGTTCAGAGCCACGTCGCGAGGGCGCGGCGATCTCGGGGCCCAGCGGGTGGGCATGGCGGCTAGAAAGCGTGTCTTGCCATGGCGCCCTGACTGGCCTACGACCAGAGTCTTTTCCAGACTTTGGCGGGTTTTGATTTTGGGGTTTTATCCTTTATCCCTAAGTCTATAAAACCCCTAAGGTAAGGGAAAGGCACTTTCTCATCTCTTCTTCTTGAGTTAGGATTATTTGGAAGGCGATCAGGCGGTACATTCGTCGTGGTTCCGGTTTACGGACCATCGACCGTGATCTTCAATACATCGTCGTGGTTTAGGTTCTCAGCTCGTCGTCGGGTTAGGAGGTGATCAAGGCCCACCGGTACATACGTGTTCGGTTTTTTTGAAAGAGACATCAACCTTGTCCGGTTCGGAGGTGATCAAAGCTCGCGGTTCCTACTTTTTCTTGTAGAAAATTAGCTTTCTTTCAACTTGGATGGACGGTTCAGCAGTTGAAAACCGCCAAGATGGCGGGGGAGCACCCGTTAGGAGCCATCGTCCGCACGACTCAGAAAGTTTGACTGGTAATTTCATAGCCTTATTAGAGGGGGATAGCTTCTCTCTTTCTCTCTCTCTATATATATATATCCCTTCTTCTTCTCTTTCCCCTCCCCTTCATATGTATGTGTTTCTTTCGTCAGTTCGTAGGAGAAGAATTTTATCCCAAAGCTGCTGGCGAGAGGGTCAAAACAAGAAGATGCCTATTGAGGTGTGTGACTTCACAAAATTCTTCGATTTTTATCATTTCTCCCTCTTTATTTATTATGTATTCTTACTGATGGCGAAGAAAACTCATAGTGTGGCTGGATGATATATCATCCAGTCACATCGAGATAGCTTAATGGTGTTCCACAGAAAATTTTTCTTCCCAAATGAGTTGGTGGCTATTGTTGCCAAAAAATCGATCGAGTTCACCTCAGCAGTACTTTACTATTTACGAGATGACTCTTGTGCGGGTGCGATTCCCTTTGGCTCCAGAGTTGATTGAGATCTTCAAAAGCGTGGCGTAGCTTTATCGCAATTCGTTTGAGCTTTAATGGTCATCGTTGGTTTGACTACCTTCTTTGAGCGTGGTGTTACTTTGAACATCGAATACTTGTGCAGTGTAGATTCACATGTGATGCTGGGGCGTGTTTCTTATTGGACTATAAAGAATTGGATAGAATTTTACGCGGGATCCATCTAGAAATTGGTGTATTCTTTTTATGAAGAATGAGTGGGGACTTCACGAGAGATGGGGAGATTGAATGATCTTCCAGATCCATTCTTGATATGAATATGACTCTTAATATTCGGCGTAGGAAGCTTGCAACATGAGTTACGTCACATTGGCAAATATACAATTGAATATAGGATGTTCAAGGTTGGTCTTTCCATCCAGCCAGGAAGATCTCACGCTCTTCCTGAAGATGTCGAGTAAAGGTGATGAGATATTTCCTCCTCATGGGTTCTCTCGAAGCGTCGCGAATCATCATGCCAATGATTCATCTTCGGAAAAAGAAGACTTATCTTTGAAATGACCACGTCATATATATCTGCGGAGAAGATGCTGCCCCAGTTGGCCTCAGAGTTTAACTGTTTTAACTCACGATGGGGAGTTAGTTTTCGTAGAATTCGAAGAGGTATTAAATCACATGCTCCGGACGTCAACGGGCGGATGAATTGGTACATTATTTTTACTTCTTTCTTCCTTTCTTCTTTTCCCTTATTCTTTATGTAACATTGGTGCTGATTTTATTTTTAGGTAACTCAATCGTTAGGATTGATGACTCATCTGGGTGTTGCCTTAAATGAGTGGAACAGTGAATTTGTGAAGGTAAATTATCTACAAGGCGGTGTGAGAAAAGATGAATGCTAAGGCCAAGTGGCGACTTTGGAGGATCGGGTGTAGGGCGAGCTAGCATGTCGACTTCTCTTTCTCTTGATGAGGTGGAGCGCAGTGATGAGCTAGTGAGGAGGCAGAGGCTCGAGATGGAGAAGAGGCTCAAGGTACTGCGAGAAGAAAGCATTATAAGATCGTCTTTTGGAGAAAAGAGCGATGAGCGGAAGCAAATGAAATCTCCTTGAAGGCGGTGGAGGACTTCAAGAACTCCCTGGCTTATCGTGGTACAATCGAAGACTATGTTCAGGGAGCATCGTAATCATATACTTGATGTTGAAGTGAAGGACTTGGAGCGCCAATGTTTAGAGGAGGACTTCATCAGGGTTCTGAGTGTATTTTACATGTGAGCTAATTGAGGATATATCTCCTAAGCATCGAAGATCCCTTGATTGAAGATGAAGGAGTTGTGAGTGGGCTCAGGGAGGATCTCCTAGTAGTGAGGAGGACGTTGATATCATATAGTGTCAGTTGTAGATGTATTTTTCTTTGTTTTTTTGTTCTATGTAATGTTATTAGCGTGTATCAGGATCTTGATTCTCTCTTATAGTATCGTATTAATGCTGTTGATGATATCTATGTATATTTTTATTATGATTATTATATTTATACACCCTTGTCTTGTTCTTACCCATCTGGGGTGATTGGTCAGAATATCATTTGGCGTTCTTGTATGTAATTGGATCCTGGGGATTTTGACTATCAAGGTTGTTCATCGAGTGTTACTCGATGATGTTAACTTCGTATGGAAGAGGTGGTAGGAAGTACCAAAGACCTCTTAACCTTTCCTAGGTTGTTTGTCGAGTTTTGCTCGATGACATTAACGTATGGAAGAGGTTCGATCAAGTCCCTGGGATTGATCATGTTTGATTGAGATATAGCATTAGTTATATTTCTCAAGTGGGGAAAAAGGAAAAAAGAGAAAAAACATCTGGTTAGAACAAAGCTACAAATTCACTTACTTTGATAAGTTCGACGATACAATCATAAGACACGGATATGAGCTTCAAGAGAAAATGACAGCAACAACAACAACAATAACAACAACAGCGATAACAAGTCTCTATCCCATTAAGTGGGGTCAGTATCTGAGGATGAAGTGATAGGCGAGATAAACTAAAAGTTGCAATAATTATGCAATAAGAGTTCTTCGATAATATTTTGAGATTCTTAGCATTCTAAGTTCAGGCGAGTTTTTCCTTCTAGATCCTTGAGCTTGAATGTTTGCTTGGCTGCTATAACCACATATGGACCATCCTAGAGATGAGAGTTTATTGCGTTGAGGGCCTTTGCCTGCGCGACTTGAGACTTAGTAGAACCAAGTCAACGGATATTGGACGAGGTTTTACTCTTACATTTGAAGTGGCGAGCTACCCTTTGGTGATGAGCGTCAAGTAGGGCCATGTCACGAGTTTGGAGTAGGTCAGGTCTTTGTCGAAGTTTTTCTTCATTGCTATCATGATCGAAAAATTGGACTCTTGGACTTGGAACCCGATATCCCGGTATGATAGTTACATCAGAAACACAAGTTATATGGCGTCTCGGTTGGGGTCTTGATGTAGTCTGATAAGCCAGAACATTGGAAAGCTTATCAACCCATTGCCCCAAACAGGCGTCTTTTAATCCTTTGAGTATAGTCCTATTGGTAGCCGTGCGCGTTAGTTTGTGGATGTTACCGCGTATCACGGGAATGTGAAGATCTTTGCAAAAGGGCGTAAAGACTTTTCCGATAAATTGAGTCCGTTGTCGGTGATGATCTTCACGGGAAGGCGAATCGACACCTATATTTTTCCAAACAAATTGTTTAGCGTTTGCCTCAGTGATTTTGGCGAGTGGTTCTTCCACCCATTTAGTGAAGTAGTCGGTAGAATGATGAACTTTCTTTGTCACGATCTTGTCGGAAAATGTCCCATTATATCAATTCCCCGCAAAGGCCGCGGGCTTTGAAGAGATGAGAGCTCGTGTGCGGCATGTGAGGAAGGTTTGAATGCAAACACTTTTTTGGTGAACTCAGGGCATCTTGTTTCCTTGTAGGCCAATAGAATCCTTGCCTTATAATTTTAATGGCGCTCTTCCTCCTAGGTGTTCTCCACATATTCCAGTGAACCTCTCTTAGCGTAGTCGGCCGATGGTGGAAGACACTTGAGGTATGGCCAGAAAGCTTCGTTTATATAGTTCACCTCAATAACAAAGTTTGCGACTTGTCTTGAGGCGGTGGCGTCGGTAGGGTCTTGGGAGGCTTCCTTCTTGCAGGAAAGACATGATGGGGTCCATCCATGAGGGTTCCTTCACCTCATCAATCGTTTGTATTACAGAATCTTGGGAAATATATTTCTTCAATATGCTTTCTCTTGAATAGATCTCCGGTAGCGGACGTAGCAAGCTTAGCGAGGTGTCTACTGGTATTTTTCTCCGCGTATATGAGTGATTTGATGCCTTAAGATGGGCAAGGCGACTTCACCAAGTCGGCGTATTGTGTTGAGGTTGTGGGTATCGAGTTACCCTCGACTTGAGCGACAAGGCGAGTCGGTATGGATCGTTAAGTCTTGCAGCGGTCGATGGCGAAGTCTCCCGTCGATGAGGGCCTCGTATTATATTGTTAGTTGCGGAAATTTTAAGCGAAGTCCATACTAAGGTATTATGGGGAAATAAGTAAGACTCACTCTGGCCGATTTCGAAGCTCCATCAACATAGAGAGTCCATTGAGGAAATAAAGGGCGTGATGATATCATTTGGAGTTGGGCGGTGCATTCCACATGAAGTATGCAGTATTTGAGATTTTATGTCAGTCGAGGTAGAAAATGAATGTCAAATTCTCCCAATTCCACGACCACTTAATTAATCTTCCGGATGCTTAGGTTTACGTAGGATAGCTCTTAATGGTAGATTAGTGTAAACATGTATGAGCTTGAAAGTATGGGACGTAATTTTATTTGAAAAAACTAGGGCTAATGCCATCACATCTGTCGTGGATAACGACTTTCTATATCGAAAGTATTTTCTTGGCGTAGTAAATTGGTCGTTGTATCCCATTTACTTTCCAGTATCAAGAAGAGCTTATTAGTGGGGAGAGGCCGCAAGATATAAGTATAATATTTCTCCTTGAATAGGCTTAGGCGGTAGAGGGGAGATCTAAGTACTCTCTTAGTTGTTCAAAAGCGGATTGACATTCGGTCCATTGAAAATTATTATTTTTGCTCCTTTTAATATTCAAGAATGGCAAGTATTTGTCCCAGGCGAGCTAAGCGAGATAAGGCAGATCCGTCGATTTAGGCGTTGAACTTCCTTGATATTCTTTGGAGGGTCATATCTCAGAGCCTTAATTTTTTTTTGGGGTTGGCTTCTATTCGCGATGGGTTACCATAAACCCAAGAAATTTTCCGATGTAACTCAAAGGCACATTTGGTGGGGTTGAGCCGTTATATAGAAGAAGATTGAAGCACGCGTTCTAAGTCGAGATATGTTGTGATTCTTCCGGGCTTTTACCAACATGTCGTCCGTATACTTCCATCGTCTGTGCCAATAGCCTTTGAAAACCATATTCATAAGATCGCGATAGGTAGCACCGCGTTTTAACCCGACGGCATAACTTGGTAGCGGTATAAACCTTTATATGTTTGAAATTGTGGCTTCTTCATCCATTGGGTCCATTCTTATTTGGTTATAATCGGAGTAAGCGTCCAAGAAACTGAGCATTTGATGGCCAGACGTAGCGTCGACCAATTGGTCAATTCGGGGAAGGGGGAAGCTATCTTTTGGGCAAGCCTTGTTAAGGTCGGTGTAGTATACATCCTCCATTTGTTTTCTTAACCATGACAACATTTGCTAGCCATATAGGGTAATATACTTCTCGTATGAGTCGCTTCAAGGAGCTTGTTAACTTCATGCTCAATACGGAAGCGTCGGGTGCAAAGCTCCGCTTCTTACATGTCGGTTTGGATGTTGGATTAATCTTGAGGGAGTGCATGATCACCTGGTCAACCCGGCATATCGGTCGGACTCAGAAGATGTCTTGATTTCTACGCAGGAAATCTACGTAGTTTTCTCTTTGTTCCTTTGAAAGCAGGGATCCTACTTGCACTGCTCGTAGTGGTTGGTCATCCGATAATGTAATGGAGAGTAATTCTTCTATAGGTGATGCTTTGTGGGGTGCTCCTTCATCTCGAAAATTAAAATCTTCAATCTTTAAAGGTCCGCGGAAGAGGCGTGGGCGAGCTCGAGGTAACATGATTGCCACTGTTGATTTCCACAGACTACTCCAACTCCAACGGTTGGAAATTTCATCTTAAGATGAGATATTGAAGTGATTGCAAAGATTGATTGGAGGGGCCTTCCAAATATAGCGTTATAGAGTAAATCGACTTGACCATCATAAATTGGATTGAATGAGTAACTGTAGGGAATTCTCAGAATAACAGGAAGAGTGATCGTCCCTTCTACTCGCACGGGGCGGTTGTCAAACCGTCTACAATGGTCCTGCAGCGGGTTGGAGCTTTTCCACGAGGCCCATGCTCGAAGCGTGGTAAAATAGGACATCAGAACTCCCACTATCAACCAAAATCCTTTTAACATTATAGCATGGGTCACCAATCCTCGCGCTGATGACAAGTGGATCTTGATGAGGAACATGGACCCTTAAGTCGAATCATTAAAAGTGATGGAATGATCGATCGGGATTTCTTTAACTCTGGCCCTTTAGAAGCGGTGATGAGGATTCGATTAGATAGCGGTCCTCCGTGATCGTCAATCTCCCCCGTAGGATGATCGTTTGATGCTTCGTGATGATTGTCTGGTTGCCCCGTTGGGCGAGTTGGTTTGAGTTGGTTGATTTTTTCGTATCCTTCTGAATGAGCCTCTCAATTTCTTCTTGAGTTGCTTGCATGCTTGATGGTATGTCCTGCGATGAAAGTGGCAATATTGCTCCTGATTTTCCGAATTTGGTTTCAATGGATGTGGCCATTTGATGATTTCTTCATCTCGAATAGCCATTAGAATGTTAACATGAGATGAATTTAGCGGTGAGTATTCCTTCTCTGGTCGTGGTTCACGGTATGGGGGTCGTGGAGGGAGATCCCGGTTGCCTTGTTGCCTCTTTTGATGTGACTGACGGTCCGCATTCTCCGGGACACTCTTACGTTTTCCTGTAGATTGCTCGAACTGTTTGTGATGGGCATTGATAGCCTCATCGGCAGAGATTTGTGCTTCCACACGGTGAACCAAGTCGGCATGAGTGGAGTATCTCGCGTAACGATAAAAGGTCCGGGGCGGAGCCCTCCAAGAAAAACTCCTCTTAATAATTGTCTACCCACAGGATTTGGAAAACCTTTGGAAGTATTCCTTAAGTGATTCACCTTCATTTTGGCGAATGTCGGAGAGATGGGAGGAGTCTTTGATGATCCGGTTTGCAATGAAGCTTCCACGAAGATTTTGGCGAGTTCATCAAAGGTATGGATAGATCCCCTTGGAAGAGAGTAGAACCAAGTGCGGGCTTGTCCCTTGAGAGTAATAGGAAAGACGACATGTCGAGCTTCTTTGGATATGCATGATGGTCGTAATGGTCGATGTGTTCGTAGGTCGATAACTCCATCATAAGGGTCAATGCTTGGAAGCTTAAACCCTACGGGGATGGGATGTCGAAGAATAGCCCGACGAGGAAAGACTCTTGATAAGCTGGTGAGAGAAAATATGATTCCGTCTTTGTGATGGAGTTCTTCTTTTAAGCGTTGTAATTACACGTATAATATGGCGGCGAGGGGTGAGAATCGCCAGCTACCATATAATGGGTGGATTGGCGGTGGTTGGTACGTGATGGATGGGTGGAAGGCGTGTCGAAGTTGACATCACGGTTTGGAGGTGGTGGAACTTCGTCTAAGAAAATATTGTCCTCTGCGGTAATAATCGATCTTGGGGTGTGTTTCTGATGGAGGTTGTTGTGTTCCTCGTAAAAGTCGGATCATCTCATTTTGAGACTCTTCCATTCGCTCGTTCTTCTAAAGAGATTCTCGTGCCATATGAGGTCATGCCCATTAGGGGAAGTGGGGAAGCTTGGCGTCCACAGTTCAAGGATTGGTTTTGAGTGGCGGAGTTAGGCGAGAGCTCCGTAGATTCTTTTGGCCATGATGTAGTGTTCACAAAAGTATGATTGAGGAGTCTTTCCCACGGGCGTAAGCTGCGCGTCTTAGGAAGACCAGTGAGTGAAAGTTTACGCTAGCTTTGTTGATTAGTCCCACATTTAAAAGTGGCGAGAACTCAGAGAAGTTTTAACGTGGAAAATCTCGAAAGAGGAAAAAACCAGGGCTGGCCCGCAAAAATGTTCCACTATGTATATGAAAAAAATCTTCCGATGGATTACAAGATGGTATACAAGAAAAGAACAAATGTAACAAAGGTTGTAATAGTTCTTAGTGGCGGCAGTGATGGTGGGCTGCGTGAACTTGGTGGAAATACATGGAACAATTTGCGAAATATAGGGAACAACTCGCGAGGAACGATTAGGTGATTGGCGAGTCGGTGGCGGTGGCGGCCGTGGTGGTTGGCGGCCGTCAGGCGGTGTCGATCTTTTGGGGATCTTGAGCGAGCTCTCTCCTCTCCTTCTTGGGCTCCTCTCCTTCTTCACTTGGCCTCCAAAGTCCCCTCATATGGAGAATGAGGGCTATTTATAGGGGAGTGGCGATCTTGTAAATACATGGAAAATCCAAACCACTCCTCCCCATGGACGGCTCGGGCGATTCCTTTTGATCATTTGATGTATTTCTAACATTTGGATGCTCAAATGAGGTGGAATTGTGAGATCTTAGGCTTGTTAGATTACTGTCGAGGCTCGATTTGACTATAAATACTCTATATTGATGATCATTCGAGGTTTAATTCATGTTCCAAAGTTTCCGATGTTTGTGCTTGATCTTGATTGATTTCGACTTGGGATCAGCTTGCCTTTGCCCTTAAGATTCATGCTTCGACTAGGGGAATTTCGAATGTCATATCAATGACAAAGGACGATGCCTATGGATTTTAAAAGGTTAATATAATGTGCCCAAAAAAATCTTTGCTAAATAATGAAGGTATTGTTGACTTAGTTGTAAGCCTCATAAGACTTAATTTTCTTTATATTTTTTTAGAACGCCATAACAGCAAGATGAACCAGGAGGGTAATGAAAAGAAATTTTATTATAAAAGAACCTTTTGTTATAAGTATGCCTTTCAATTTTAAGAATACGAGAGAAACATACTAAAACTTGATTGATTAGATTTTTAGAATTTGTAAGAGCATAAGTTTAGAGGGGTGTATTAAAGATATTATTGTACTTAAGAGTAAATTCTAATGTCATCAATTTAGATTTGGCACAGGAAGAAGGAAAAAAAAAACAAAAACAAAAATTGCGGCATACTATTTCAATGATGTCTAGCTTAAGTATCGTATAATGGATGAACTTTCCCCATCTTCGGTTGAATTGTGCTTTCCCCAGGATGAACATACTCCTTGGTCATGTGAATTCATATACATAGCAATAAAGATAATTAAGATCAAATTATGTGTATACACTTCACATAGATTTTATAATTCATTTTAATAAAATAAAATGTCACGTTACATATGTAGGTTAAGCCCTATATGATACATCTTTGCACACTTATAGTACCAACACATAACTTGCACCCTAGCAAGTTAACACAATGTGGGCTCCGAAAATTCGCCGCCGAGCTCTCGATTAAGAGAGTGATTAAGTGTTGGTGTAATTTTCAGAAGACAGATGGAATAGTAGATAAGACACTACCCAGAGATTTCACCCTCATTTTGTGAGGACTTTATATCTAGTTCCAGGTTTCCTATAGGCGCAAACACCTATAGTTAATTACCTCTCTCAATGCTGAGAGAGAACTTTTGATTAAGGCAAGTCATTAGGTCATTTAATGCGTAGCGTATAGTAGCAGCATGTGGAGTTTTAGAATTTAGAATTTATGAAATTCATTATATTTAGCTTATAGCGGATGGTTGGGGGAACGATGACGCGTCTGATCTAGATCTCATGGTTCCGTCATCCCGGGCTATTGCGATCCCTAGTCTACTTAGTCAGAGGAAGTAGTCAACTCAACCTGGCCGAAGGATCCTTATCAACAACACATGGGTTACGTCGTCCAATAAATCCTTGTAGTTTAAGGAGATAAGCTTAAGTCTACCTTAGCTAAGAGAGGGTTTTTTTTTCCCAATCAAGTATACCCTATGGTTCACAACTCAAAGGGCAGAGCCATTGGAGAGCATACGGGCTACAGTCGTGATCGTGGTATAGTGGGGTCATTTGGCGATAACCATCCGGTCAGATGACTCAAATCGTCGCATCATATGGAGCCCTGGCCAAACGCATCGAGGACACCTGCTCATCCTTCTGACATGAGATTGCTTGAGAGTAAACATAGTTGTGTACTTGATTTGACTTTGGCTCCTTTACGAGCTAGGATTTTTTTAATTTGTCACATCCGTTAAAACAATTGCGGAAGGCGAGTTGAATTTTTAGCTTTAAGTTTTTAATATTGAATTTCACTTAGACATTTATAACTCAATAATATTTTAAATTCTACATTTAGATTAATATTCAATCTAAGTCAATTTATTTTGAAATTGTAATCATATTTGGATAGAAGTATCCCCTCCGGTTGAAATCTTCATTCAACACAGCCATCATCAGGGTGGTTTATTGTTTCACTGTTTCAAATCCTGTCGACTCTATATTAATTTAATAATAGATGATCAGATTTGTTGTCATATGACAAAATTAGTTTCTCAGATGTTTTATTAGATTTTTAGGTTTTGTTAACTTGGCACGGTCTAAGACCCAAGGAATCAACAGATCCTCATACACTAAATTTAAGCATTCAACATAGTGTCGGGGCCCATGCGGGTGTAGTTAATTCAACATTAATTTAAATCTAAGAAATTTGTTTAATATTTCTTATTTTGACTGAATTCTATTGCAAGTATAAATTTTTAGATAAAATTTTGATAGCATTTTGGCGACTTCATCGTCCCTATGGTACATATGGGCGCCCACCATGTTAAGAAAGACATGTATGGGTGGTATAAACACCACGGTCGAATGCGTCATCACACCATGTCAAGAAAGACATGTATGGGTCTCTGAAATACCTGTATGAGACACTTATTTCCCTGTTACGCCAAGAAAGGCGCGTACAGATACTTATATATTTGCAATGTCAAGTTAAAGCATTACTTTTAGCTTTATTGTTGAATTTTCATTAAGCAGTTTATTAATCATATCACTGTAAAAATTTGGCAGTATTTTGGCGGCATCCCGTCATCCAGATAGGCTACTTAATTATCTTGGCGCCCCACGCTAAGAAAGACGTGTATGGGTGTTATAAACTACGACCTGAATGCGCCTTCCCACCATGCTAAGAAAGGCATATATGTGGCTCTAAATTACCGAACAGTTTCTCCATCCCAAGAAAAGTAATGCAGTACTTATACACCTGCATGTTAGTTCAAAAAATAATTTTATATCATAGCCTAGTTTACTATCAAGCTATGCAGGTCCCATGTTGGTGTGAAATTTGACAGCATTTTGGCAGCATCCCAGCATCGTCCCCGTATTGGGGGCTACTTCGGGTATGCTGAGTCTTCCCACCATGCCAAGAAAGCCGTGTATGAGTGGTATAAACCACGACCTGAATGCGTCTTCCCACCATGCCAAGAAAGACATATATGAGTCTAAGTCCTGGCGAAAGATTTCTACATGAAATGTATATACACATGCAAGCAAGTACAAATTTCCACCACGCCAAGAAAGTGTATGGTACTATAACAAGCAAACCACAAGTTTCCAGAAAGTGTCAGGTACTTATGATCAAAACCCTTGAGGCGAGCATGGTGTCTTGTGAGCGAGGGGTGCTCGCGTGCTGTGATGAGGAGTCACGGGTTCTGCCGTTATAGGCCTTGAGTTGAGAACCGCGAGCGGGTTCTGCGGGCGAGTGGGAGTATGACCGGTCAGCAGGAGTCACGCAGCGCTGACCATGCGCGTGCAAGGCGAGAGTGGGTCAGAGTCTGCAGTCTGGCCGTCAGCCAGCGTCAGCTGGCTCCGAGTTCTTATCCTTGAGGATCGAATCTGGGTGAGGTGCGAGAGTATGTCGTGAAGCAATCTTGGACGGAGATTTCACTGGGAGACGGACAGGTAATGCGTCACGTATCAGAATCTGCAGGAAGATGGGCTTAGACTGCGAGGAGACGGAGAGTTCCGTGAGAGGGAGAGCGTGAAAGGGAGACCTTGCGGGAGAGAGCTGTCAGCTATGAGAGAGTGGGGGAATGGAAAAAAAATTAGGGTTTAGGGTTTTAGGAGAGGTATTTATAGGATTTATTTATTTTATTATTTTATTTATCATAATTTAGATTTTAGATTACTTTGATGTTTAGATACTGATGCGTCCGTTTATAATCGAGTCCGTTTTGGTTCAAGCGATCAAATTAGGTTAGTTTGCAAATTTGCGTGTCTTTGCTTTTTCGCTGATATTTGCATATACTCTGAGTGAATGAATAGTCTCATTTGATAGGTTTGATGTTTCATGAAGCGATCAATTTCATGAACGGAAGTTGTTTGGGCAACATCGCGGCTTCTTGACCTCGATATACGTGTTAGTGCATTGGTGACCCTCCTTCTTGATATGTCGATCGTCGAATTATGCAAGATGGCTATTCTGATTAATTTTGATATTTTGAATGCGATGGAGGAGTCCATTCGTCGATCGGAGGTCATTTCAACTGATTTTTGGTGCCATCGAGTGTATCTCAGCTCCGATTTACGTGTTGTTGTATCCGATTGCTTGATATTCAACATACTCGTCTGAATTGAGCGTGAAATAATATCGTTTGATAGGTTTTGACGTTTCAACGCTAATGGAGCAATCAATTTTGTGTGTGGAGGTCATTTGAGCAACATCGCAGCTTCCTAACCTCGATATGCGTGTCAGCGCATCGACGACCCTCCTTGATCGGTCGACCGTCAAATTATGCAAGATGTCGATTCTAATCAATTTTGATATTCTGAATGCGATGATGGAGTTCTTTTATTGATCAAAGATCATTTTGACTGATTTTCAATGCCTTCGAGTGCATTTTAGCTCCGATTTACGTGCTAAAACTTGTTGAATTCATCTTATGAGTTTGACTTGACTTATGGCGCATGCATGGAGGTCGACAAATGCCCCCCAACAAATATGATTCACGCATAGAGCGACTCATATTTATTGAAAACTAGTTGACCTTTTGGGCTGGTCACAGATCTTGGATCACTTCAGCTTTGATTTTGGTGGCTTATGGAGCTTCAACAAGATTTGTTAATAATATGATGCTTTATTTTGGACATGCTAGATGATGGGATTGACTGATTTATCAGGATCGACTTGTCAGCTAGATAAGAGCTCTTCTCCATCTACTATCTATTTCAATGGGCTTGCTGAAGACCTCTTTTTCTTGTGTTATTGTAAACTTGAATTTCCTCCGACCCTAGCTTCATGCTTGATCGGGTTTGATGGAGGAATTAGTTTGTTCACTTTGAGATTCAAAATTTCTTCTATCCTAGCTTTAAGCTTGACGGACTTTGATGAAGGATTGACCTGATTTGTCTATATTAACTTGTCAGGAAGTGTATGTATGCCTTAAGTTCTGTGCTTGCTACTTTGACGGACTTATTGAAGGGTGCATACAGTTGACCCAACCTTCTGACTCATATTAGGTCAATGTTGAGTTATCAGTCTAACACTGTGTACTTTAACAGACTGAATAATCATAAAATTCCTTTAGTTTGACCATTGCTTTTGTGTGAACTATGTAATCGCTTCCTCGGTCCTGTGCTTTTTGCTTTTGCGGACTTGATGAGAGAATTGGCTTTGATCTGTGCTTTGCGCTTGATCAGATCATTTGAAAAGAGATTGAAATATCACCTTGTAGGCAATATATAGATTGATTTGAGATTGCTCTGAATTGAGAGTTTCCTCAGATTATCTTGGTTCGTCGATTGAGTGGAAATATCTCTTGGATTTTGGTTGCTTGTAGTCACTAAGCTGGATCTGGTTTAAGATTGAACAACTATCATCATTGGACTGATGAGCAGGGGCTTTTTCACTGCGGCCTTTTCTTGCGGCTTATTGAGTGAGGAGAGCGTCAGCAACTCGATTATTTGTGGGCTTGTTGAGTCTGACCTTTATAACCTACATGAGTTTTTGACTTAAGCTGTGATGGCTTGACGGTCTTGTCATTAGACTGACGAACGATGGGTCTTTCACTGCGGTCTTTTCTTGTAGCTTGTTAAGTGAGGAGAGCGTCAACAACTCGACCACCTGTGGACTTGTTGAGTTCGACCTTTAGAACCCATCCATGTCCTAGACTTGAAAATGTAGAGTTTGATATTTTTTCAACTTAGTTGATTGAAGTTTCCAAAATTAGGAGTTCTTCTGATTTGATCTTCGACATTTGATGAATCTTGGAGGGAAACTTTTGACATTTAGGATTGTCTTTTCGTGCATTGAAGCAGATTCTTTTTGTTCTTGTAAGACCTGCAACTTTAACAATAATAGTTATAGATATATTCAAAGGTCTCAGCATAAAGCTCAATGTCAACCTAAATGCATATATAAGAAGCTCTTCTGTTTCACAGGGAATGATTGAATAGCTTTGATTTATAAAAAATATATCCCCATCTAGGGGATTAGACTAGTTAATGTATTAAAGTTTGAACTTCTTTAATATAAATAAATGGAGCTCGTTCTGATTATTATATATATTTATATAAGGATCTAGGCTTGAAACACGATGTCAACTTAGCTAAATATATAAAAATGCCCCCTGTCTCATAGGGGGAGGCTTTTGTAGTAATTTGGAAATGCTTTCTCATTTTACGAGATAATCTTCAAGTGACATTACATATGTAGTTGAAAGCCTTACTAGTGCAAGATTCATTTAAGTATTTATATACTTATCCATAGTCTGTTGTGATATTTCTTGAGATATCGACTATTGATTGGTGGTATCGGTCGTTGATCATTCTTGTCAATTAGCTGGTAGGCTCCTCCTTCGTACACCTTCTCTATGACGTAAGGACCTTCCCAGTTAGCTTCAAATTTATCACCGATCTTGCGATGAGGGATGATTGACCTTCTCAGCACCAGAACCAATTCACTTTTCTAGAATATTCGAGGATGTACTGAACTATTGAATGCTTTAGACATCCTCGCTCTGTAAATTTCTGAACTTTGTTGAGCTTGGAGTCTAACTCCGTTAAGCGCATCCAACTCTTCCATTCGCAGCCGAGTGTTCTCATCTTGAGTAAGATTGAATTGGATAACTACTCGATGACAACTCAAATTCTAGTGGAAGAATAGCTTCAACTCTAAATGTTAGAGCATAAGGAGTGGATTTGGTTGGCATTTTATAAGTTGTTCTATATGTCCAGAGTGCTTCCATCATTTTAGTGTGTCACTTTCTTTTATTCTTTGTGAGAATCTTTTTTAGTAGCTTTACTAATATCTTATTGAAAGCATCTGCTAAACTATTGGCCCTTGGATTATAGATTGATGAATACCGCCAATCAATTTTGTGCTAATCAGCGAATCTGTATATCGTTGCACTCTTGAAAGCTAGACTGTTGTCTGAAATGATTCATCGTGGCACCCCGAATCTATAGACAATATTATCTGTGAAGAAGTCAACGACTCAATCAGCAGTGACTTCCTTAAATGGAGCGACCTCGGCCCACTTGGAGAAGTAGTTAGTAGCTGCTAGAAG
Source organism: Cymbidium sinense (assembly GCA_021442155.1). NCBI lineage: Eukaryota > Viridiplantae > Streptophyta > Magnoliopsida > Asparagales > Orchidaceae > Cymbidium > Cymbidium sinense. The sequence goes on from CM038218.1 coordinate 126,634,184, forward strand.
AAATCGATGTCCCGCTGATGATGAAGGATCGACTGCCTAATTATATCTCGTGCCCCAACTTTGAAGCCGGATATTGTTGGGTGTAGAGGATTCAGAGGTTGATGAATAAGATCCCTGTGGACTTAGCATTCGTGACATTTCCTGGCAAGCTCTATGTAGTCTTTCATCATTGAAGGCCAATAGTATCCCATCCTCTTAATTTTTGTTGCCATTTTAGGACCTAATTGATGCGCCTCGCAAAGTTCTTCATGAATTTCAGACATAACTTTGTTGGCTTCACCCATCCCTAAACATCGCAGCCACATTTGCTCAAAGGATCTATGATACAATGTGTCATTAACATAAGCATATCGTAGGATTCTTTTTGTAATTTGTTTGGCTAGTGATTTATTGCTCGACAATTTGCTTTCCTTGAAATAATCGATGAAGGGTTGTATCCAATCATCTGGCTCTTCCACTATGAAAGCTTCACATGATTTGTTTGCAATACTTTTGAGTTTTTCTATCTCTTGTGCTTGTCATTCTTTAGGAGGGTGATGAGCAATTTGAATTGCTTCCTGTTGGCTTGAGTTTGATGTCCCCTCTACCTGTGGGGAATATGAATTTACTGGTTGTAGAACTCGATGAGTGGACACTTCAATCAACATATCATCGTTGTCCGTGTTCGCCATCTCTTTTGCCAGCTTGGCCAGGCAATCTGCTTTACTATTCTTCGATCAAGAAACTCGAGCTAGTTTAATGTTTGAAATTTTCTTCATGAGCTCAAGCACTCGCTTATGATAGTACGCCAATTCAAGCTTGTTAATATTATAGAGACCCAATACTTGATTGATTACCAATTGAGAGTCTCCAAAGATTCTTCAATTTTGAATGCCGATAACAACAGCTTCTTCGAGACCTGCCACCAATGCCTCGTATTCAGCTTCATTGTTGGTTCTTGGCTCAGTCAGCCTATATGAATGTCTCATTATGCCACCTTTTGGTGTTATGAAGACGAGGCCAATGCCAGCCTTGCTTTTGGTAGATTTGGGGGCTGAGCAGACTTAATAGATGATGCACCGTCGAAATACATTTCCCAAATCTGCAACTCCTCCCTTTCACAAATTAGCAAGATCTATTTATCAGGTAAATCATCGTTGACTGTTGAATCTGTTGGGATAGGATGCGCAGCGAGAAAATCTGCTAGGATTTACCCTTTAACAGCTTTCTGAGATATATATGTAATATCGAACTGTAATAGAAGTACTGCCCATCATGTCAAACGACCTAACAACGCTGGTCTTGTCATCAAGAACTTCAGCGGATCGATCTTGGGATGAGTGTTATCTTATGTGACAACATGTAATGTCGAAGCTTCTAGGCAGCGAAGATTAATGTAAGACAATGCTTCTCAATCAGAGAGTACTTTGCCTCAGCTCCTATCAATCTTCAACTGATATAGTACAATATATTTTCCTTATCTTCTTCATTTTGCTGTGCAAGCAATGCTCCGAGGGATTCTTCTAATGCAGCTGTATACAAAATGAGAGGCTTTCTCAGGATTGGCGCTGCCAGGATTGGTGGATTCAACAAGTATCGTTTGATGCAATTGAATGCTTCTTGACAATCGTCGTCCCACTTAAATGGTGCGTTCTATCTTGATCCCTCTATGTCGTACCATATAGCCAAGGAACTTTCCAGACGAAACCTCAAATGCACATTTGAGAGGGTTCATCTTGAGATCATACTGCCTAATTCTTTTGAAGACCATCCTCAGGTCACCAAAATGATCTCTTCGATCTATGCTCTTGACGACGAGGTCATCCACGTAGCATTATACTTTCTGATGAATTAACTCATCGAAGATAGGTGTCATGGCCCCTGATATGTAGCTCCAGTATTCTTCAATCCAAAAGGTATGACTGTGTAGCTATATATACCAATTGGCATCCTAAATGATATGTGCTTCTCATCTTCAGGAGCCATCTTGATTTGATTGTATCCTGATGATCCGTCCATAAATGAGAACATATCGCAGTTGAAAGTATTGCCAACTAGTAGTTCTGATATTGGAAGTGAAAAATCATCTTTTGGGCATGCTTTCTTCAGATCTCAAAAATCAATGTAGATACGGAATTAACCATTCTTCTTTCTCACTGGAACAACATTGGCTATCCAATCTGCATACTTTTCTTCTCAGATAAAGCCTACTTCTTAGTTTCGCAATCACCTATTTTTCAATCTCCAATCTCATTTTGGAGCTTAACGGTGTTGCATCTGCCTTGATGGCTAGTTTGTGAACTGCCATATTAGGAGATAAGCCTGGCATTTTGGAGTATGTCTAAGCAAAGCAGTCCTTGAATTCACATAGTAGAGTTTTCATTTCTCCAACCTTTACATCAGGCAGAAGGGCACTGAAGAAAGTTGGGCGAGGATCATCCTCTGTTCCTAAGTTGATTTCCTTCAACTCATCCATGGTAGCTGATTGTCCACCATCTTCAAGTTCTTCAGGTGCTGGCTTGGCTTCTACCTCTTCATCGTTTGTCAAGTAAATCTCATAAAGATCATCTTCATTTTCAATTTCAGTGTCAATCTTTTCTTCTGTTACCGCATAACAGGTTTTTCTTTGATGATGTTTACGTCGGATGTATCTAAGACCTTTAGATGTATGATTATCACACTTTCACGGGTGGACTTTTAGACCTGAGTATCAAAGAAGTGGGCTCGCAATATATCTGTTCCAATATCAACTCCCAATTTGTGCATCATCTTGCGAATCCTTGGAGGATAATATTTTGACATTCTTGTGAAAATCATAACATCAGATTCATCAAATTGCTTGAGCCAATCAGAATCCTGGTGATAGCACTCCTCAGACTTGTAAAATGAAATTTCACGTTCATTACTTCTAAGCAAAAGAGGCACATATAAAGTCTTTAACTCTTCAACAATGTGGACTTCACATGGAGTGATTTCTTTGAAGTGTTAAAAAGGAACCGGTATGATCACTAATGATTCTTCTAATATCAACATGTCTACCATCCTTCTTGAGGAGATACATTGAACTTCACTTTCATAAGTAGGTTTAGAATCATACTCAGAATATGAGTATTCTATAATTTTATTTTCTTCACCAGAGACTTGTTTACTCACTTGGGTCCGACAGAAGGATCATCATCATCTTCTTCTGTGTCACTGCATAGATGAGGGACTAGCCTTTTCAAGTTATGTTATGCGCTAGCTGCTTTAGGAAGAGTCGGCGTCACCTTCTTTCTTCATTTTTTCTTCTTCACTTCTTTATGTTATTTTGTAGCCTTTGAGGTAGAAGCTTTGTATTGTTGAGGCTTGGGCTCCTTCAACATATAGTATTTTGCATCTTCGTAGATTTTAGCTTCATGGACTGCAAATGGCTGAAGGTTGCCAGAAATTCTATGTTCTTCCTCGTCACTTATGTATTTCATGTATTTGTGCAAAGTAGACAGGACTATACTATACTCATATAACCAGGGGTGCCCCAACAAGGCCCTGAATGAGGTGTCAACATCAATGACATGGAATTTAGCTTCTATGTGAAGTTCTCCAAATCTTAGCAGTAAGGTAAAAGATCCGAGCGTCCTTTGCCCTTTTTCATAGAAGTTGTGGATCATTAATTTGTCCTGTCCTAGATGCTGAACATCAAGGGACAATCCTCTAAATGTTTTCAGACTCATGAGATTAACGGATGAACCTGGATCAATTAGAATTCGATTGATTATGACACCATCGCTCTCCACAGAGACATATAGTGGGCAATTGTGTTCTGATGTCCCGAGCATAAGATCTTCCTCAGAGAAGGTGATTGTCGGAAGGTCTTGAGATTATAATACTTTAGTCATACACCGCTCGGTGAAGTACGCTTCATATTTCTCTGGATTCTTAAGAGCCTTAATTAAGGTTTTACGGAGATCCTGCGACATCAGGAGGGCCTCATACACACTCAATTGTGCAGGGATCTTCTTCAAGTGCGACAAGATGTTGTAATCAATTCCTTTATCCATGTTAGACTTCTTCTTTGGATCTTTGGGAATGATATTTTCATTAACTTCTATGTTCTTATCATTGTCTTTATTTGACGTTCTTTTCTTCTATGATGACGGCAGAACCTTGCCACTTCTTAGTTGTATTGAGGCTGCTCTATTTGGCTCAGATTCTTCTAAAGAAGTCTCCCCTTCAGAACCACTGTTTATGTCAAATGATCGGATGGAGCCTTCAGAATCACTTCCCAGTTTTATGCCCTTCATCAATGGTGATATTGAAGACTCTGATTCATCTTCCTCCGGAAAGCACAAGTCATCTTCTGAGCTGTCTTTTGTTTGCTTCACCATCAGGCAAGGCTTGAATGCCACATCATTGGTGGTTCTTCTTCTTGGATTATCTTGAAGAAATAGATTCTGTCGGGGAATATCCAAAGGCGCTGAGATAACCCGACAAACTTCTCCAGAAAGAGATTCTTCGTCATCATCTCCTTGATCATTTGTTTTAATAATTCAGAGTCTTAACATGAAATCAGCAAGCTTAACTGGTTGTCTTGCTGGTTGTTGATATTCTTTCAGATTATTAATAATCTTTTGGGTGGTAGATTTCTTCTTTATCTTCTTTTTTTTGGCTAGCCTTTTGGGAGTTTTTGGCGAACTTTGAATAGGTTGCTTTTTAGGGTGAGCAACACCAAACACCCTAGGCTGCTTTTGAAGAGAAAAACCTTTTGATGTAGATTCTACCTTCAGTTCCAGCACCAATTCAAGTGGAGATTTTCATCTGACAGCCGGAACATCTTCTAATTGCTTCAACATTTTCATAATTTTCTTTGAGATAGTAGTCTCCCATTTGTCATCCTCAACTGTCTTTTTTTTTTGCTTTATCTTTCTGTGGGGGCACGGAAGAGGACGTAACCACCCTTACAGATTCTTTCTTTAGGTGAATAAGAACACTATTGGATAGCGTGAATTCACCACTCCTGTATTTTCTTTCTAACAAGTCCTTGAATACATAACAATCTTCTATAGAGTAGCTAACTATCCGATGATATGGACAGTAATTTGGGTTATCAGTTCATTCTGACTCTTCAGGTCTTTTACATTATGGCAACTCCAAACCTACCTTAAGTGCTTGCCGAAATAGTTTGGTCACACTTTTTCTTTTGAATGAATATTCCTTGTTCATCTTCTTCTTAATAGATGGACGCATTTGATCATCATCTCCTAATGATTGCCTTGGGCGGTCACCACTACCCGGGAAAGTTTTAGGTTTGTCATTGCCTACAAGAACTAACGTCGGTTGAGAATTGAAGGGTTGTTTAACTTTCTTTTCAAAATAGATAGGTTGTTTCCCCTTATCTACATTGTAAGTTTCCCTCATTCCTCTATTTGAATCATATGAAGCAGTGTGACATTCAGTCCCTCTTGATTCTATGAACTTCCCTTCCTTTGTTTTATCTGAATGGCTTTCAGTTTTAAAAAGATTCAACTTTTCAAATTTTGCCACCCGATCTAGTAGTTCTTGAAAGGTGGTGATGGAAGCCATGCATAAATAGGGCGTCATTTTATCATCAATGTTGTCCATTAGCAGTTGAATTGCATGTTCCTCTTCCAGCTGTTGCTCGCACTTCATGTTCATGTTGCGCCAACGAGTAATGTATTTAGTGACTGACTCGTCCTTCTTTCTCTCTCCGTAGGCTCTATAGTCTTCTAACCTGCACTAGCAAATCTTTTGATAAACATTGCCTCCAGCTCGACGAATGTCTTAAATGTGTCATTTGACAACTCTGCGTACCACTCAAAAGTATTTGAAGTTAAGCTGTTAACGAACTAGAGGAACAACAGTACATCATTACCCCGAGTATTATCACAGGTTGCTTTAAATTATGCTAGGTGCTGCCTAGGGTTACTGTTGCCATTAAATGAATGGAATTTTGGCACTGAGTAACCTTTAGGATACGACACATGGTCATATTCTACAGCACCTGCTTCAACAATTTTTCCACCTATTCTACTATGACGCTTTTAATCTTTTCACTTATATATAAGTTGTAGCCAGTACTTTGCTCGGATGTGCTCGATTTTCGGAGAATGGATAGCCAATTGATTGACTTCGTTTCTACCATTATGAGCACTTTGTGCTCCGGAGGTTTACGACGCTTGCTCAATTAGTAGATTGATGGGCACAGTGTTGGTTGTTTGATGATTGACAGGAGGGACTGGTGTCGACACTGCGGTAGCATTCCTCTGCATCATTTGTATCATGAGATTCATCTGCATCATCATTTCATTCATCTTTGAATTCAGTTGAGAAATCTCCTTATCCTTCGCTTTCATCTACCGTCATATTTTCCTTTCCACCTAAGCAAGTGTGGTAGTGTCAGCGAATAGCGTGTTATCTTCTTCTTCTGGTTCCTCTTCTTGCTCATCACTTGAGGAGGAACTAAAAAGTTCTGCTTCCATTTGATCTGGTGCCGGTTCTTTGATGTGGATAGGTGGTGCGGCTCCATGATGCTTGGATCGGTACTGTTGTACACGAGATGATTCTCCAACGTGTTGTACCATATACACCACCTCTACCCCCATGATGTCTTCTTCTTCTTCTTCTTCTTCTTCCTCTTCTTCTTGTAGCCTTATCTCTGATCGACATCTTCATCTGATTTCAGGCTCAGAGTGTGGGACGAAGGTCTCCTCAATTAGAGGGCTACGATAAAAATCAAGGGAAGATCGTTTAGGTTGGTGATGGGATTCCTTGGAGGATTCTCCAGGGTGTTGACCACCACGAGCCTCATTAATTATAACATTCTTTTTAGGAACCCATTCTTCCGTCTCGGATACCGGATGTCGCTCTGCCTTTTGCCGAGGCTGGACTTCCCAATCCCCACTGGGTTCACCGTGTGTTTGTTTGTAATGCTCTTGAGTTTTGACTACCTTTGATGATAGCTTTTACAGTGGAGCATTATTAGCTTCTCTGATAATTGACATTTGATAGCTCTTTTTCATAAGACCTTGTTCTTTAATAACTTTCATCACCTTGTGCACTCTAGAGGATAGAGTCTCAGGATGCCTCCTTTATGGAGCTTGGTCAGAGTTCTAAAATGATTGCTTAATATCACCAGAGTCGTTCCTTTTCACCCACTTGAGATTTTCAAATTTGTTGGTGGGAACACTCAGTTCCATACATGCGGTAGAGGGGCCGTGAGAGTCTGGCTCACAACTCGACATTCCTTCTTCTCCTTTGTCTTTTAGTTAACTTTTCTCTAAATGAGGAAGCTTCAGCATCATATTGACCTTGAGCAAAGGGCAAGGTCAACAGAGAAGTAGAGTTCGGATGCACTACTAAAATTATTTGCCCAATCATCATCCTCTTCATGGCTGGAGCTTCAGTTTGTCCCGATCTTTCAAATATAGAGGCTCTCTTTCGAGGGACCACAACAGTAGTAGCGATAGGAGTTTTAGTGAATTTGGCCTGCTGCACGGGCTGATATGCAAGTTGTGCATGATTGTTTCATGTAGGCCTAGTAGTAGTTTGAGCAGCGATTGCTGAGAAATCTATGCTACCAAATTGTATAGTAGCTCCAACATCCCCGATGTTGATGACAGCATTAGCCAGACAGATGTTTGCTCTGCGGCCCAGCTGCACTATGAAGGGTGTGTTATGAAGATCCATCTGCGAAATGAAAGATAGGGATTAGTAATCGGTAATTTATATATCATCCCACACTTTCATGATGCAGAGATATAATAGAACAAATACGATAAAATATGAAAGCAAGTTATGAATAAGAAAATATTTTCAAAACTTCAGAATTATGTTCATTATAAAAATAACTTTGAGTTTCAATCAGTTTAACTTTATAAATAACCTTAAATTTTCATTTTACTATACTCCACTGTTATCATAGCTTTGATTCGACTAGCCAAAGATGAAAAGAGAAACATGTCCCCAGTGGAGTCGTCAGAAATCTGAGGACTCCAAAAATTCGGAACCGACCTCTTGATTAAGAGAGTGATTAAGTGTCAGTATAATTTTCAGAAGGCAGATGGAATAGTAGATAAGACACTACCCAGAGATTTTGCCCTCATTTTGTGAGGACTTTAGATCTTCTTCTAGGTTTCTTATAGGCACAAACATCTACAGTTACTTACCCCTTTCAATGCTGAGAGAGAACTTTCGATTAAGGCTAGTCGTTAGGTCGCTTAGTGCGTAGCGTATAGTAACAGCATTTGGAGTTTTGGAATTTAGAATTTATGAAATTCATTATATTTAGCTTAAAGCAGATGGTTGGGGGGAACGATGATGCGCCCGATCTAAATCCCATGGTTCCGTCATCCCGGGCTATCGCGATCCCTAGTCTACTTAATCAGAGGAGGTAGTCGACCCAACTTGACCGAAGGATCCCTATCAGCAATACATGGGTTACGTCGTCCAATAAATCATTGTAGACCTTGGGTGGTGTTTATCTAAGGAGACAAGCTTAAGTCGTTAGTCAGAGGATTTTTCCCAATCAAGTATACCATGATTCACAACTCAAAGCGGAGCCATTGAGCATACGTCTTCTGATTGTGGCCAAGTGGCATAATTGGGGTCATTTGGCGACAACCCGGTCGAGGACTCTGCTTGCGTCATGTATAACAAGCCCACGGTCAGGACAACATCACTGCGCATGAGATTGCTTGAGAGTAAATATAGTTGTGTACTTGATTTGACTTTGACTCCTTTGTGAGCTAGGGTTTTCTTAGTTTGTCACCTCCGTCAAACAATTGCGGAAGACGAGTTGACTTTTTAGCTTTAAGTTTTTAATATTGAATTTCACTTAGACATTTATAGCTCAATAATATTTTAAATTCTGCATTTAGATTAATATTCAATCTAAGTCAATTTATTTTGAAATTGTAATCATATTTTGATAGAATTATCCCCTTCGGTTGAAATCTCCATTCAACACAGTCATCATCAGGGTGATTTATTGTTTCACGGTTTGAATCTTTCTATTAATTTAATAATAGGATCAAATTTATATCATATAGAATTCTCGAGATGTTTTATTATGTTAAAGATATTATAATAACATCATTAGATTTTTAAGTTTTGTTAACCCGGACTCGGTCCTAAGACCCAACTGGGAATCAACCCGCGCAACATCCTCAAACACTAAGTTTAAGCAGTCAACATAGTGTCGGGGCCCATGCAGGTGTATTTGATTCAACATTAATTTAAATCTAAGAACTTATTTTGACTGAATTCTATTGCAAGTATAAATTTTTAGATAAAATTTTGACAAGATTTGGTAGCCTCCGTGTCCCATATAATAATGTGGTGCCACCATGTCAAGAAAGATATGTATGGGCCGTGTAAACACCACGGCTGAATGCGTCATCCCATAATATCAAGAAAGACATATATGGGTCTCTGAAGTACCTATATGAGACAAATATTTTCTGTACGAAAGGTGTCTGAGATACTTATATATTTGCAATATCAAGTTAAAACATTAATTTTAGCTTTATTATTGAATTTTTATTAAGCAGTTTATTAATCATATTAGTGTAAAAATTTGGTAGCATTTGGCGATCCCGACTTCGTCAGTAAAGTACTTTGGGTATCTTGGCCGCCACCAGAAAGTGTAAGGGTGGTATAAATCATGACCTGAATGCGCATTCCTACCATGCCAAGAAAGACATGTATGGAGCTCTAAGACTCGAAATAGATTTCTCATAGAAATGCGTGCAGTACTTATATATATATTAGTTCAAATTACGCTTTATATCATAACATAGTTCTTATCAAGCTATCAGGTCCCCTGGTGTGAAGTTTGGCGATTTTGGCATCGTCGTCCCATATAGAGGCTACTTGGGTATGTTGGGCCGTCACGCCATGAAATGTATGAGTGGTATAACCAGACGAATCTTCCAATCTTGAAAGGCATGTATTAGTCTCAGGCTGAAATAGATTTTCCATGTCGAGAAATGGTGTAATGCTTATACACACGCAGCAAGTTTGATGTCGAAAAGCGTGCAGTACTTACATTCAACAAGCAAACATAGGTTTATGTAGAAAAGCGTGTGCAGTACTTATGGTCAAAATAGGCGGTGAATCGTGTGATGGGGAGCGCGCAGCTCACGGGCGCGTGTGGGCGCTAGCGCATGCGCGGGTCGCAGACGCGGGTGCCAGTCGCGGGTCACGGGCGTGGGTCACAAGAGCAGGTCGCGGGAGTGGGTCACAGGGCAGGGCTCGGGAGCGGGTCGCCGGCACGAGTGCGAGTCACTGGCGCGTGAGGCGGGAGCGGGTGCAGGCCACGGGTGCGCGTCGTGCGAGTAGGTCGCGGGCTGCCAGCGCAAGCTGCAGATGCGAGATGCGGGATGCAGACTGCGGGTGCGACGCAGGAGTGCCGTGCGTGAACGGTAACCGTACTGAGATTGATGCTGGTGTCGTGCTTAACCGGCTGTGAGAATCTCGCCGGAAGATGGGCTTCGGCTGCCGCGGGAGACAGACGGGAGAGTTCCATGAGAGGGAGAGCGTGAAAGAGAGACCTTGCGGGAGAGAGCTGTCGGCTATGGAAGAGTAGGGAAATGGGAAAAATTAGGGTTTAGGGTTTTAGGAGAGGTATTTATAGGATTTATTTATTTTTATTATTTTATTTGCCTTGATTTAGATTTTTACGCTGATATCATCATATAGATAATATATATGTTAATTCTATTACTTTGATGTTCCAATGACGCTCTGATTTTGATCGGGCTTTTGTTCAAGTCGTTAAATCGGTTTCGGTTCAAATTTGTCATTGCTTCGCCGATATTCATGCATACTCGTCCGAATTGAGCGCGAATAGTCTCATTTGATAGGTTTCGACGTTTCGACGCTAACGGAATGATCAATTTCTCAGACGAGGGTCGTTTGGGAAACATCACGGCTTCCTGACCTAGATATATGTGTCAACGCATCGACGACCCTCCTTCTTGATCGGTCGACCGTCGAACTATGCAAGATGTCTATTTTGATCAATTTCGACATTATGAACATGATGGCAGAGTTCGTTCGTCGATCGGAGGTTGTTTCGACTGATTTTCGGTGTCGTCGAGTGTATCTCAGCTCCGATTTGCGTGTTGTTATATCAGATTGCTCGATATTCACGCATATTCGTCTGAATTGAGCGCGAACAATCTCATTTGATAGGTTTTGACGTTTTGACGCTAACAAAGTGATCAATTTCACGAATGGAGGTTGTTTGGGCAACGTCGCAGCTTCTCGACCTCGATATGTTTGTCAGTGCATCGGCGACCCTCCTTCTTGATCGGTCGACCGTCGAATTATGCAAGATGTCTATTCTGATCAATTTCGACGTTCTAAACGTGATGGCGGAGTCCGTTCGTCGATCAGAGATCATTTCGACTGATTTTCGATGTCGTCGAGTGCGTTTGAGCTCCAATTTGTGCGCTAAAGCTCGTCGAATTCACCTTGTGAGCTCGACTTGAATTATAACACATGCATAGAGGTCGACACACTAGAGTAGCCATATCATTGGCATATGAATGTTATTCTCCCATTATCCTTATATCAATCTAGGGTAGCTCTTTATAACATGGATATTTACTTTCATTATACCCAAATCATTTCATCATTATTAGTTATTCCTCATTCTCATTTGAATAACAATTTTAATATTCATACACACATAATATTCTAATGGATTGGGATACATCCAAATCTCTTTAGCTTGTAATGTGCTTGGGTAAGCCTAATTTACTCGAACATTTTTTTAGGCAAGTTAAGCTACATTGTATATTAACCAATATGATCCCTCCAAAGCAAGTCCTAATTGCTTCAGATAAAATCATAATGACTATTTCAATCATGCCTTGATTGCCTAGTTTTATATCAAAATTCGGTTGTTTGTGACTTGTGAATCTTTAATTTTTTTGTATGTATTTATGTTACATATCATATTAATTGCATTATGAAACATTAACTATGAGCCATTTTACATTACATTGATATCATAGCTTATGGTTGAATTATGATATCAAACAAAGTTGGATATATATTATTATGCAAGGCCTAAACAACTTGATAATAGTCGTATTGAATAAAAGATCTAAACCTAATGAGTTCAATCTTAAAATAAAATTCTCAATTTATTGTGTGAATACTTAAATGATTGACACCCAAATGATGCACTTGTGTTGGCAAAAAATATAAACCAGAGGGGTTTATTATTGTCAAAATTCTTTAAGGTCGTAATTCTAAATTATTTTTATTTTAAATTTTAATCAACTATAAAATGATAAAAAAATATCAATTAAAGATATCCAATCAAACAAAATTCATCATTCATAACTTAAAAGTAAAAATCCACACTCTTCGCAATCATTTGTCAAGAGTGATCTAATAAAGCTTTAGCTCATAGAGGAGCTATTTTTTCGCTATAGTTAACACTCAAATGATTTCAAGCTATTAAGGATATGACACTTTATCCTCTAAGTAATTTGGTGACTCAATGACCTATTAAATTATGATTACAACTATGCTCTTTTGATTGGATAATTTGACCCCTTAATAACCCCACTAAGTTACGATCACGAGCCTTTTGAGTCGACAATTTTGCTTCTCAATAATTCCATTATAATACGATCATGAGTATTAGCCTTCAAGTTCCTCATTGGCTTAATCATTTGAGTTGTAAATCATAGCATTTGTTAGGGTATAAAGTCCTTTGTTAGCTATGGTTGATTCAAAATTATCCCATTAAACAAACATTCATTCCAGGTCTACAAGATCCTTTTAGACAAAGTAGCCCATGGTTGGCGATACAAATTCTCCGATCAGCTTGGGTCGACTTCCTCTTTTAACTAAGCAGAGTATAAACCATGATAGTTTAGAATAACATAATTATAATATTTCATTAGGTTCATCATCATTTTCCCCACCATTTACTTTAACCTAAAATAATGCATCTATATGCTAAATATTTAATGACCTAATGAGTAGTCTTAATTAAAAATTATCTTTCATCATTAGAAGAGATAATTAATCATAAGTACTTGGGTTATGAAAAATTTAAAATGAGATCTAAAATTTTCAAAATAATAAGAGCAAAATCTCTTAGTAATATCTATCTATAAACTTATATGTAATTTGACCTAGAACAAAATCAAACTCTCTTCAATAAGAGATTTGGCATGAGTTTTTGGAGCCCATAAAAAAAATCCCAATTCATCAGCTTTATCCATTTGCTAAGTTAAACAGGATCACCCTAATAAAAAAATTGATCGAATTGGTACAACCATCCATTTTAAATTTTACAAAATCTTAGATCTTAAATCTTGCTTCTCCTCCATTTTACCTTAGATAACAAATTTAATAGATATTATCATTTGACTAATTTAATAAACCTACAAGTCTCTTGAATGCTTCGTCTTTGCGCACTATTGCTGCAGTTGACATAATCTCCAGCGAAAAGTCATAGCAAATCCCTAGCATCTCTATGGTAGGAAGTTTAAGAGAGGATTTATTATTTGTGATTTAATTTAATTAAATAGAATATATTATATTTAATAAATTTATAAACTATTAATTAATACATTATTTGGGTTATTATAATTTAATTAATAGAATTAAAATTGATAAAAAGTTGTATTAATTGTAATTGTCAAAATATAATCAAATATTTGTATGTTACATAAATAATTAATTTAATATAAATTCATAGCAAATCCCTAACATCTCTATGGTAGGAAGTTCAAGAGAGGATTTATTATTTGTGATTTAATTTAATTAAATAAAATATATTAAATTTAATGAATTTATAAACTATTTATTAATACATTATTTGGGTTATTATAATTTAATTAATAGAATTAAAACTGTTAAAAAGTTGTATTAATTGTAATTGTCAAAATATAATCAAATATTTGTATGTTACATAAATAATTAATTTAATATGAAGAATAAAAAAAAAATCTTCTTTTAATAAAAATAGTTGGTGGTAGAGTGAGAATGTGCAAGAAAAGATAAAAAATAAGAAGCATTGTTATTAAATTTGCTTTAGATATAAAAATTTAGAGAATTGGGAAATATATAATGTTGCCTGTAGAGATTCTAAGAAAGTAATATATGATGCAAAAAGTTTAGCTTTTAGTGATTTATATAATAGATTAGATACCAAAAAAGGTGAAAGATGCATGTCTAACCAATCAAAGAGATAGGAGAAGTAAAGATGTAATTCAAATGAGTTGCATTAAGTATGAAAATCATAAAGTACTTTTCTTAAAAAAAGTTATTGAAAATAGGTGGATGAGATATTTTGATAAATTTTTCAATGAATGATCTGAAAATACAATTGATTTTAGCAACCTTAATACCCTAAATAAAAATAGAGAATTTTGTTTTTATCATCGTATTAGTAAATCTGAAGTTACAGAAGCTTTAAAAAAAACAAAATATAGAAAAACAGTAGGACTTGATGATATTCCAATAAAAGTATAGAAATGTTTAGGAGAACAAGGAATTTCTTGGCTTACAAATCTTTTTAATGTTATTTTAAAGACTAAAAGGATGCGAGATGAGTGGAGAAAGAGTTAGTTGATTTTTATATTTAAGAACAAAGGTGATACACAAGAGTGTGCAAATTATAGAGGAATTAAGTTAATGTGTCATACATTAAAATTATGGGAGAGTAATTGAGCATAGGTTACGATGTGATACAAAAGTTTCTCACAATCAGTTTGGTTCCATGCTAGGTAGATCTACTATGGATGCTATACATTTGTTAAGAGGTTTGATGGAGAAGTATAAAGAAAGTAAGGAGGATCTACATATGATATATATTGATTTAGAGAAAGCTTATGATAAAGTTTCAAGAGATGTTCTTTGGAGAATTCTAGAAAAGAAAGGAGTTAATATTGGTTATATTCAAGTCATTAATGATATGTATACTAGAGCTATTACTTGTGTCCAAGCATAAGGTGGATTGACAAAATATTTTCCTATTTCAGTTGGATTACATCAAGGATCAACTTTAAGCCCTTATCTTTTTTTTTTTCTTTTCCTTTTTTTTTTGCTTTAGCTATGGATGTTCTTACTAGGCATTTATAGGAAGATGTACCTTGGTGTATGCTTTTTGCTGATGACATTCTTCTTGTTGATAAGACTAGAGAGGGAGTCTAAGAGAAACTTGATTATGGAGGTCAACCTTAGAGTCTAAAGGTTTTCGTTTAAGTAGATCTAAAACTGAATATATGGAGTGTAACTTTAGTTGTAGAAGTTCGAGTGGTACTGTTGTGATATTATGTGAACAAGTCATTAAAAAGAGTGAGCAATTCATATATTTAAGCTCTATTGTTCAAAATGATGGTGAAATAGATGGTGATGTTTTAGTAGAATTCAAGTTGGATGGTTGAAGTGGAGGAATGCATCTAGCCTATTCTATGATAGAAAAGTACCGCTTAAACTTAAGAAAAAATTTTATGAGATGGTGATAAGACCTACAATGATTTATGATGTAAAATGTTGGCCAATAAAAGAGAAACATAAGACTAAGTTAAGTGTTGCAGAAATGAGGATACGCAGGTGGATGGGTGGCTTTACTCGTAGAGATAAAATGTGAATGAGTATGTTTGGGAAAAAATTAGAGTAGCTCCAGTGGCAGATAAGATTAGAGAGAGTTGCCTTAGATGATTTGACCATATAAAACGTCGGTCGTCGATTTGCTTTATGTTAAGAAAGGTTGAGGTAGGCCTAAAAAGACTTGGTTAAGAAGTATAAAAAATGACCTTAGTATACTTGAATTAAATGAGAATTTGATACATAATAGAACATAATGGAGACGAATGATTCATGTAGCCAACCTCACTTTTTGGGATAAAGGCTTGTTGTTGTTGTTGTACTAATTAATTAAAAAATTACTATCTCAAGTTAGTTGATATTATTTTTGTTTGTGGTTTAATTTATTTAGCATTATAAAAACTAATAAACTATTATCTAAAAAAATGCAGTTTATTATATATATTATAGAATTGCTTATTTGAATGTGGAAATGATGGATGCTTGGAGACAAAGCACCAAAGATTTATTCAGAATATTGTGAGTCAGAGAAAACCTCAACCCGATTCATCGCAAAATAAAGGGAATCATATATGAAAACCTCACAAGCCAATGACGGCCTCCCTACCTCCTGCGAGCTCTCCCGTCCTCACAGCGCGCAGAGGTAATAAGGAATGCTCGAGATTGCTTATTTACACAATGATCTAATGACAAATCCCAGATACCCATCTCCCTCCCACCAACCTAATGGCCGCCGCTCCAACCTGGCCGACATCCTCTCCGGTGCCTCCACCCCCGACCATGCCGCCGAGCTCCACGGCCACCTCATCACCTCCAATTCCCTATCTCACCCCTACCTCCACTCCCTCCTCGTCTCTCTCTACGTCCGCTGCGATCTCCTTTCCTCGGCCACCGCGGCCCTTCTCTCTCTCCGCTCCCCCGTCCAAGACCACCACCATTCCGCCTCCCCTGCCGCATGCACCTCCGTCCTCGCGCGCCTCTCCCGCTCCCACCGTCCCGCCGATGCCATCTCCCTCTTCTCTCTCCTCCGTCTCCGCTGCCTCCTCCCTCACCCCAATCCCTTCACCTTCTCGGCCCTCCTACCCGCCTGTCACTCATCCTCGTCCGGCTCCCAACTTCATTCCCTCGCCCTCAAGTACGGAGTAGCTGACGACGTATTCGCCTCCTCCGCACTCACAGACATGTACGCCAAATCTTCGGACATGGACTCGGCTAAGCAAGTGTTGGATGAAATGCCTTGCCAGAACCTCGTCTCCTGGAACGCTCTAATTGTCGGCTACTCGCACAACCGCCTCTTTCACAAGGCAATATTGGCTTTCCGCGAACTGCTCAGGCTCGCCGATTCGTCAATGAAGCCCGACCAAGTCACCTTTTCGGGAGTTTTATCTGCATGCGCCAACTCCGGCGAGCTCGGCTTTGGCCTTGGAGCTCACAGCATGATCGTAAAAGCCGTGCTGGATTCCCTCGCCTACGTCAACAACTCGCTGATCAACATGTATTCAAAATGCGGTCGCCTGGTCGACGCCCGAAAACTGTTTGATCCAGTGCGCGACAGAGATGCCGTGGGCTGGAACATAATGATAGCCGGTTTTGTTGAAACAGAACAGTTTGAGGAAGCATGTAGATTATTCTTGGCCATGAGAAGGCTTGGCATCGAACCTGACGAAGCCTCCTTCGCCACAGTCCTTCATGCCTCGTCAAACCTAGCAGAGCTCCTACTGGGTGCTGAAATTCATTGCCAGGTTGTGAAGTTTGGGTTCGCAGAGAACCGATGCATCTGCAGCTCTCTCATCACCATGTACTCAAAATGTGGTAGCGTGGAAGAAGCACAGCTAACCTTTACCGATGCCAAGGATCACCTCAACGTTGTGTTGTGGACGGCAATGATTGCAGCGTTGCAGCAACATGGACTTGGCGACCGAGTTGTCCAACTGTTCGACGAAATGCTGTTAGCTGGTCTTGAGCCAGACTACATCACATTTGTATGCGTCCTCTCAGCCTGCAGCCATGCCGGACTTGTGGAAAAAGGTTTCAAATACTTTAATTCCATGTTCCAGGATCACAAGAAGATACCGGGACACGAGCATTACGCGTGTATGGTGGATATGCTGGGTCGGGCAGGCCGGCTGGATGATGCAATGCAGTTCATCGATGATATGCCGGTTAAACCCGACGCCTCCGTATGGGGAGCATTGCTGGGAGCTTGTCGGAATCGTCGGAACCTGGAATTGGGCAAGGAGGTTGCCTACAAGCTGTTTGAAATAGAGCCACATAACCCTGGAAACTATGTTTTACTGTCAAATTTGTATGCTGTTCATGGGAAGATGAAGGAAGCAAATGACTTAAGGAGCCTCATGAGAATCAATGGTGTAAAGAAGGAGACCAGTTGCAGCTGGATTGATATGAGAAACAAGACCTATGTGTTCACAGTGCACGACCAATCTCATGAAAAGACGCAAGAGATTTATGAGATGCTGAGCAGGTTGGAGGATTTGGTGACAGAGAAGGGATACGTGGCAGATACTCTATGTGCTGTGAACGATGTTGAAGAGTACAAGGAACATGGTTTGTGGTATCACAGCGAGAGGCTTGCACTTGCATTTGGGCTGATTAGTTTGCCGGAGGATGCACCAATTCGGATCAAGAAGAATCTCAGAACTTGTGGAGATTGTCACACCATTATGAAGCATGTTTCAGGGATCTTTCAACGACAGATAATCTTGAGAGATACAAACCGTTTTCACCAATTTGTGGGTGGGTCATGCTCTTGTAAAGACTACTGGTAAGTAAATTATTTCAAAATTTGACTAAGATTCATTTATATTTAATCAAATTTCTCTCACAGGTTGCTTTCTGATTTGATCTCATAAAATGAATATAATTTAGATCAAAATATTCTAATAATTTTATAACCATTTGATTTTTTAAATTTTTTTTTAAAGAAAATAGAATAATATTAATTAATTAATCAATCAAAATTTATATCATATGATCATCTCAGAATAAGTTTAATGACTATAAAACATCTTAACCAAATTTAAAAAAATCTTACTCAAATTTTCCTCTAAATAGCTTATTTAAAACCCTAAATAATATTGAAATTACTGAGCAGAGCACACCCACCCACCTCAAGCAATTTTATTATAATTTCTTGGCATCTCATTAGATAAATTCAATCATCCCTGTGGAAAAGCCTCATTAAAAAAGGTCAATGTAATAAAAAAAAAAAAAGATAGACCACATCTGTCTATTAGAAGAACTCAAAATGGGACCCTTCTCAGTCCTCTTCGTAGGGCCACAATAATAATAATAATAATAATAATAATAATAATAATTATTATTATTAAAAAATGCAAATGCCAAAACACGAATATAATATAGAATAAAAAAGAAGAATCCAAGAGTAGCCTTCTTTTCCAGGTTCTGGAAGCAAAATGTGAATTTGACTCGATTTACAGCCATTTACAGTAGCGATCCTCCAAATCTATGGTTCAATTATCGCCCACAAGGGCATCTGAAATCGAAATGGTTGTGAAGCATCAATCAGGTAGGTGCAAAAAGAATTCCAGACTGACTTTGGAACACGAAAATTGAGGTTGATAACTCTCTTCCTTCTCAAATGCGTTCCTGAAAGCTGTCTTCCTTCTCATCCAGCTTTTTCTTCAAACTGCAAGTTTGGTAAAATCCAGAAATTGGAACTTAACGTGGAACCGTATCATACTTCATTCCCCAATATTTATCGTTGTTTTTTTACATATATGAATGAGACTGACTGAAAATTTCACATACAGCCATTTTCAAGCAATTGGTTGCCAAACAAACGAAATTCTTATAAAAATCCCTAGTAAGAACACACCCCCAATCACAATAGTTTTCACTTTGGGATCAGGGAAATCCATTAGTTGATTCTCTAGACGATATCCCTATAACTTTCATAAATCCCGAAGTGGCTGAAGAAAATTGTTTTTTCCAAAGTCATGACATCGAGCCACAAGCTTAACAATTTTTCACTTACCAACCTCCAAATATATATATATATATCCCAAAGTGAATTGTATGATGATGATTGGGTATTCATTATATATAGATTTTTAATAAAAACTTTTCTCTATAAAAAATTTGTTCCAAATAATTTGTCTCCAACATGATCATCAACAATAACAAGAAGTCTTTATCCCAACATGATCATCGAAGAGAAGAAAAAATAAAATTTTTTTGGGTGAGTATATCCTGATAAAAAATTGACCAAATTTTTTTAAAAAAATTCTAGGATGTGTTTTGAGATGAGGGTATGCACTCTAAACAAAATAAAACCAAATGACTCAAGTTTTCTCCTGCATCAGGGCAATGATTGGATCTGGTTTTTTGACAATTGATGAAGGAAAAACAAATAATATGATTTTAAATTGGAATGAAAAATACACCGAAATCATAATATGCTCTCGAGTAATAAATAAAAGAAAAATCCACAATTGATGGTGACCATGTATTATTTTTAAATATTTAGCATTCATTTTACCTACACGTAAAATTAGTTAAAAGAAAAATAATTGACTCACCGAGCATTTCTCTTCCCTTGCATCAAGAGCCTCAGCTTCCTCATTTGATAGAATATCAACGATGGGTTCATACAAGTACCACTCCTTCCTTTTCCTATACGAAATCAACAAAATTATCTATGAATTTGACTTTTTCTTGAATAAGTTATATGTGATATATGCAATGCATGGTTGTCTGCCTTCCCCTTGCTCTTGGTTATGATGGCTGAGATCCTTAGTGGGCATCTATTAACATATTTAGCACGTTTAGTCAAATAAATCATCCTTATCCAACTAGAACTTGGGTATCATTCTCTGAATTCATTCCTGTTAACTGCAGTTAGAATATTATACTGGCAACAAGGCATCTTAAAAATGCTATTTCCGTTGAAATTTTAGATGCCCTGTTCATGGTTTGGCATATTCATCTGTTAAAGAAATCCTTCTTATCATTTAGAATTAATTTAAAATTAAAATAAGATTGGCCTTATGTTAACTTTATTTACTGTCATAGCTAATGAGAAGTCTAGAAATGGTTGATCGTAAGCATATAATTCACAACTTCTATCATAAATAAAAATTTTCAGTTATAATAATAAAGTGTGAGTTGGATGTGTAATTTCTTTAAGGGTAATATGAGTGCGGCCCACCTAATTCTAAGGAAAAATCATCTGATTGTACTAGCGATGGAAGTAGCCGGATCTACTCGAAAGCATATTTTTTTTAATGCACAGCTTTTGGCCTTTGAAGGGAGACGTTTTAAGCTTAGGAGTCCATTTTTAGGATCAAATTAACTCTTATATTTAATTTAAGTGAGCCCGACAACCACTCCAGTCTTCATCCTTCCCTCAATCTCTCTATCTCTTGTTCTCTTTCTCATGCCATTCTCTCTCTAAAATAGAACCAAAAAAATAAAAAAAGTCTCCTCTTTCTCTCCAAAAAAAAAAATCAATAAACTAAAAAAAAAAGAGAGAGTAGAGAGAAATCAAACTAAGGCCAAAAAATACATATTATCTTTTCATCATTCTTATTGTCTGAACATTACCTTGTGCATAAAAGTATAAAACACTCCCCTTAACAATACCTAAAATCTCAATGGCAGCATGTTTGATGCGAAGAGCAAAACCTATGCACACTTTTCTTAGAGTGACGGATAAAACTAGTAGGTGATGCTCGTGATGCAACAGGTAAGATTGATGCGCTCTTTTTTTAGCATGGCGGAAAAAAATCATATATTGTAAAAATTTCATACAGGTACCCCATATAGGCCTTCTTAGCTCAGCGGGTTTCGATGATTATGGCCGAAATGTCCTACGTTATTGATCATTCATGCTTTTCTTGATGCGGATGCAGCCCCATATGTTGTGAAAATGTCGTTAAACTTCACAGTGACAAGAAACTAAAACAAGAACAAATGAAAGCACTCATAGATTTAAATTGGAGTTAAATAGAGCTCTAAATCAAAATTAAAAGTTAAATATAAAAATTCTTAAATCTTAAAATAAAAAAAATAATTTATAAAGCTTGGATTTAAATGGCACTTATAAGAGATTTCGAGGCAAACTTGAAAACTCGCTTGCAAGAAACAAGCAAAATCACTTGAATCTCTTAGAACACACATAGAACTAATGAACTTGATTAATTGAACCAACTCATGTATTTATAACCGATGAAAGATGCTTGCAGGGCCCACCAAATAATTTACAAATCATGAAAAGATGAATCACGCCGTTTTTATGATTTATGAGAGAATATAAAATGCAACCCAATTTATATAGTATGAATGATGAAGTAATTCACACCCTGATAATACTCATGTTGATTATAAATTTCAATCGAAAAAATTATCACTATCATGATTTTAAAAATTTAATACTAAATCACACAAGTTCTAATCCCAATTGATTATAGAGTACTCAAGAAAAATATTAATTAAGGGGTTGTTCAGAATGAAGTAAATGTACTGCATTTACTTTATAGGTATTTTAATTATACTGTTGTTTGGTACACAACAAATAAATGCAATGCATTTAATAGTGGTTTCCGAAAAACCTCAAATAAGAGTTTTATAGTGACTTTCAAATCCTTTGAATTTTAGCGAATTTAGAATACACAAAGGCTACTCATCTTCTTACGAATCGACACAGTGCACGACCTTGCTACCCTCAGCCGTTCCTTGTGACATTGGAAGACAGCTCGACCCCGCTCTCTCGGCCATTCCTCATGACATCAATACAACTCGACGTAGATGCCGCTCACTCCGTCGTTCCTTGCATCAACCCTTCGACATTAGGTTATCTTTGCAAGCACCCTTCCTAGTTGCCGGTTGGAACCCCTTTTCCATTCATCCTCATGCAAATTGCAACCCATTTGCCTACTATTTGAGGGGTTGTCTCTCTACCAAAACCACAACCCAAGGGGTTGTCTCTCTACCAAAACCACAACCCAACTCGCATCTTCCTTGCCGATCAGATTTAGCGATTTAGATTGTTTTATTGCTTAACTTTTTTTTAAAATAGTTGGAATGCTATATTAATTGAATAATGTATTATAAGAAAAGGAGAAATGATTTCTTTTCTATTACAGGCTCCACATTTTTGAATCTATTTTGTTTCTTGAATAGTCTACTTTATTAGGTTTCACTTAAGCCATGATTAATCGCAGGATCTTAGTTCACCGAAAAGTAGTATTTAAGGATTTTTTTGAGTTTGATGAGTTTATCTTCATGAATTACTAGTTATTTTAGGAGACTATAAGTATTCATTGTCACCCTTCTCATTTTTGAGTTTTCTATGTTTGTTTTAGAAAGATTAGCAATTTGTCAATATCAGGAAAGAGCTTCTCTTTGCATTTTTGCTTTTTTTTTTCTTAAGTATTGATTTTAATTACTCTATTTCATAATAAGGAATATATTTCACTTTTAAGCTGTGATTTTTAAGAATTAAAGCTCACCTGATTAGTTTGGTTAAGTAAAAAATTCATTCATCTACTCTTTTCTCCTAACAAAAAAATAAAAATAAAAATAAAAATAAAAGAAATGAAAAACATTAGATTGATTTATCTTTCTTAAAGATGATTAGATCATATATAAACATTAGAAATTAATTTTTGGCTTCATTGGACTTTGATTTTTGGAGGTTTATAGTTAAAATGATTGTCTTAATATGATGATTATGATGACACCAAAGTTGTGTCACTCCTAATTGAAATAAGCCAAGTAGTGTGGGAACCCAACCTCTCATTCATCATCTTCCAATTACATTCTACTCAAGTTCATATCCTATGAAGTTTTCATTGTTATTTTCTCCCATTTGGTGGGTAGGAATGCCATCATGACACTCTTATCTCTTTTAACCATATGCAGCTTATAGAATACGAATTGGGACCTGGAGACTGAGACTTGTTTTAAGTGATAAGAATTTTCACGAATGGTGGAAAATGCTAGCAAATTCATCCTACAAGGTTGCAAAGTCCATCTAATGGGAGGAAGATAAAAGCTATATCTAAAAAAAAATTAATCAGCAATTCAAATATTCCCAGAGCAAAAGCATATCAAAAACAAAACTAGTCATTATCCGGTGAAAGCCATCCTTGAGAAATGAGTTAAATGAAAGAAAAGAAATTATAATTGTGATAAATGAAGAATTACAAAAAAGAAAAAATGATGCATTCATAGATTTTCATTTCATATATATATATATATATATATATATATATATATATATATATATATATATATATATATATATATATTATGATGGTCAAACACATATTGAGATTTCAGTATAATTTTAGCACTATTAATGGTTTCCCAAAAACAGAGCTATCCTCCCTCCCCACAACAAAAGCTCCAAATCATTGAAGATGGAAGATTAAAAAGAAGGAAACCATTAGCAATAGTTAAGAACATCAAGCTCACATTTGTGTTCCAAGAATTCTTAACTACACAGACAAGAGAGATGTAAAAAGATCATTTTCCAAACACTATCCACGAAACCAGGGCTTCAAGAAGTAGAGAAAACGTGGATTTCATCCACAATGAAGATAACCTCATTGCTAACAGGAGCTTCATAAGAGACATTAAGGTCTGAGGTGGGTGCGGTGATAGGATCGACCTAATCATGGATTTTCAGTTCAAAGTAGCAATCATCAAAGTAGTTGTAGGAGGATTGCCAGGAAGGATAAGGCATCGAGAAATCCAATGACATGGCTAGGCCTATCCAACAACAATCGATTCCCCTAGGAACAGAGATGAAGAGAAGAACTGTAGTTTGTAAGAGACAAATAAACTCCAAGTCAAGGGATTCCATGACAAAGGTGGACAGAACCAAAACAAGTACAGATGGGACCTCTATAGTGTCCGTGGTCAAAATGAATGATAAGCCAATAGAGAAACCAAATCAACAAAAGTAAATGAAGAAACAGAGGCAGAGAATGGTGTGACAACGAGGGAAGAGGAGTCATAAAAGATGGCGACGCCTGAAACCCCAACAGAGCCTCTTTTCGGGAAGTTGGTCCTACAGAAATTGTTATCGCACATTAGAAACATGGAAGCTGGCTGCCATCTTTATTACAAGCATGCTATAGACATCTCAATAAAAGGCTTTAACTTGCAATAATGTTTCTCATATGCCAACTATTAAAATTTAAAATTCATTATTGATTCTACTGAACTGCCAATCAACATAGCAATATGCTGTTAAATTATTTTGCTAAAAAGTTCATACTATATTAAATGTTATCATTAAGGACTACTCTGTGTGATCTTCCCTGCATGGAATTAAAAAATGACAGTAACTGCAATTTTCAACTCTTTTAAGAGATTTTCATATTTATTAAACTTTTATCAGGAGTCTCTGTGCCCTAAAATCAACTTTTTCCAAATATTCACCATTGCTGTCCAACATGTGACACCATTGTGGCATATAGTCTTAAAAATAAAGAGGTGAATTCAATGGGCAACCTCAACATCTAGATCATGTAAGAACTACCATTCTTCAGTATTACAGCCACTTACAACGATTGCCTTACTTTATTCTAAACCCAAACCTTCACACCCACAAACCACCTCCATAATCGTTGAGAAAAAAAAAAAACCATGTTAAAAAATGACAGTAAAAAATAATGACTCGGTAGAGTGAATGCCAACTGTCCAGAGTGCTCTTACCGAACAACACTCCCTTTGCTACCAAATAACTTCACCAGATCAAGAGAACTACTGCTCATTTTACTGCAAAAGAAATGATAATCATAATCATTTGATCAACAACAGTGAACCATGAAACAGGTTATTTACTAGAAGTGACAATTTGGTCAACATGAGAGCGTAGATTGAGGACCTATTTAGGAAACTTTCTGCTCCTCTTCTGCCCTTTTTCCCTACTCTGCTTTCTCTTGCGGAAGCAACGCCTTGAATGGCAATCTACAATTTAAACAAAACCAATAGAGGGGAACATTTTTATATTAAAAATAACCGAGCATTCATATGATATCCTTATTTAAACATATGTAATTAATTGTTCAGCATGTGTCACATATGGTCTAGTAACAAAAAAAAATACTCATGTTGACCTTCTCATCTATTCCATAAAATCAATAAATGATCGCTGCAAAATCATACAAGTCAAGTTCAAAATGTTTCACTGAATGTCAGTCATTCGAAACAATGCTTGCTTATAGAATAGGCTTCTTTGATACATCTAGGATGCTGAAATCATTGGAAAAAAATACCTTCAATTGATTCAATGAAAGATGTCAACCGCATATGCAATGTCGAGAATAAAATTAAAGTTAGGACACTTCAATTGCTGTCAAAGTCGCTTGAATATCGTTCGTTCATGAAAAGAACTATGTCAAGAATTCCAGGAGCCGAAATCTACCAATATATACCATTTTGCAATTAATTTGATCAAGCAAAATAATAATAGTGGACTAAGCATGAATGTTGCATGAATCGAGCTAGAATCACTTTGCATGTTACCAAAACTACTCAAACAACATCTGTTCATGAAATAAACCATGCCAACACATCCAAAACATCAAAATTGTCTAAAAAAGACACATTTTACTTAGGTCCTTGCACAAATGTGAAATGAAAAAAAAATCATCATAAACGTGCGAAATCAACATGTATTTTGTGATGCGTGAGATACCATAAATTTCATGATAAAAATAATAATAGTGATAATAAATGCTCAAAATATTTAAATATATAGATAATAATCAATTATGATAATATTAAATTGAATAAGATTAAAATTATTACTTTTTTTAAAATCATACACTAAATAATTGTTAGTAAATCCTCATAAATATATATACATAATAATTCTTTCTCATTCTTGGTATCATTCACTTATAGCCATCTAAATGAAGGCCAACTTAGAACCCAATGAGATGAACCAAACAACTCACATGGATTAATGAGATATTATTGCACCCAATACAAGACAAACCAAATAGCCCATAATTAAATGCACAAGGTAATCATAATGTCTTGTGAGCATTAAAGCATCTTATATGAAAGAACTAATCAATATCACTGCACTGCAAGTTGATAAAAGTAATAATAATAAAATTTAAATTATTAGTTATACTACAAGGCCATGACCTAAAAGTTCAAAGTGATTACAAAATAAACTATAAATAATTTTTAGTTAAAATTTAAAGGTTATATATATATATATATATATATATAATAGCTGACATATTGATGTATCAAATATGATGCAATAATTTAATACTAATAAAAAATAGAATGAAATAGATTTCAATTTGTATCAAAATTTTAAAAAAATATTAACATGTATAATGTGAAAGTTAAATATTAATTAAAACAATTAAATTCAAATTGCATTATTTTTTCATATCAAAATTTAAAGATAATGAAATGATGTAATGGCAAACTTTTAAATGTACTGGTATTCAATTTTCAAAACTATCGTCCAATCTTAAGTCAATTACCACCTGTTAATTCAATATACACTTCTGTTGTACAAATAAAGATATCTTGTAAAAATTCTAATTACCAAAAGAAAACAAAAAAATATGTCCCACATAACTTTATTTCAAGCATGCAGAAAAGGAGATTCACAGAATAATAACCAAATAATTGCATAACCAAACAAAATAGCTACTTCCAAAAAATTCTTATCCGCCATAAATGGATGAGCAAAATAAATCTAACCTCAAAAAGCTGCTCCCTTATGCATACAGCAATTGTTGGCTGCAAAATAACAGGATAAACAAAGATTACTAATTAGCTAAAACTTAGTGATGAAGAAATAGAAAAAAAAAAGTTTCAAGATATGTAATTATTTAGTATTAAATATGACAAGTGTTTAATCTTTTTGTGCCAATTTAGATTAATATTTTTATTAAATAATGATTTAAAAATACAAGAAACTATGATGTTTTCATTCCTAATTGATATGTTAGAAGCATTAGATGTAAAATTAAAGAACAAATTCAAGTAAGAGTCATTATCTTTATCTGCAAGAAAATTTTAATAGGAATCCATATCTTTTCAAATGCAAATATAACTACTAAGAAAAGGAAAGATCATCTTGTACATATTAGGATATATCTAGTAGAGACCCTATCCATTCAAATAGCAAACAACCAACATAACAGCTAGTTCAAAAATAAGTCCTAGCAATGCCCAATATTTCTGTTTTAATCTTTTTTTCTTTTTTTCTACCATGTGTAAACAAGAATAGCAAAATTAATGATGCACCAATAATTTCTACCAAGTCCACAACATCCCTATTACCTCTTCATTTATTTTCAGACCAAAACAAATTATTATCCATGATTATGTTTTGTAACTTTGTTTATCAACTTCAGATCATCTGGCCCTTGAACTCTAGATGATGTCTATCCCTTGCCAAGCACACAAGCTAATTAACTGACCTAAATCTGAACCAGTATAATTAGTACGTAGAACTGTAAGTTCTGCCTTAATTAACCAAATGAGCATCGAGAATATTGAAAGTTGCTTACTCCAACTTCAAGGTCTTCAATACCCAAATCTTTACATAAGGTTTTTGCAAACTCCTCAGGATCACTTTCTAGATTGCTTATGTCCTGAAAGAGAACAACAAAATAGCCTGTGAATAAAACCTAAAAAAGCTAACATAAACTCGACCAAAAATGAAGCACAAAAAAGAAAAAACACAACAATGAAGAATCCAAATTAAACTTACCCACAAGAACTGGTCTCTAATTACAGTATTATTTATACGTATATCAAGCTGCAAAACCATTGCACCATCATACACATGAGCATGCTAAATATCCAATCCATTTTCCAAGTAACAAACCTTAAGAGGCACAATCTTCTCTTTTAAATGCATTTCCTGCCCTTCATAAGATCGAAATTCAGCCAATTGTGACTGAATAAACCAAAAGAAATTCATTAGCAAAACAAGCAAGCATAGTGGTTATCCAAACTATATGATATGGGTCCGGAAGATTCATGGATCGTACTAAAGTGTTTGCATGAAAACAAAAATAAAATTGTAATAGAGTACATGACAACAAAAACTGAAAACTTATTTCAATTCAAAAAATTATCCAAACACTGTATCATGCTAAAAAGACAATGCAAAACAGGAAATAAAAGCATAAGCATGTGCAGCCGAGGAAGCGAAATGACATAGATTAACTTGAATAAATCCATTTAAATTTGAAAATATCATGGCAGCATCAGGAAAAAAAGCAGCGGCAAAAAAAAAAAAAGTAAATAAATACACAAGCTTCATCTAGTACAACTATGTTGATGTTATACTAATTTTGTGCATGATGAACTAAAATCAATATACTCTCGTTAACCCACTAAAATTGTGCATGTGCAAATAGATGATTTTCTAAGCATATATTCCATAAAAATCAGAAGCCATTTTTTAAAAAGTTAAGCAGAAGAAAAGTGGAAACAAATGAAGTTCAGAATTAAAAGCTTTCTAATCATCCACCATACAATAAACATGTCATGTACTACTAACATATTTAATTGGTAAAGTAGAATACTCAAACAAAGCAAATAACTCATATTAGCTAACTTAAACAAAATCATGGTGGTGAGGAACAATAGTAACTACTTACATGTATTGATTGAGAAATTTGACTGATGAAAGCCGGAGGTAACTTCAGATCCTTGACAGTCCGTTTTGCAAAACTGATTACTTCAGAATCAGGATCTTTTGATGAGGGAAAAAAATACTAGTTAGCTTAAACTAAGCCCCTCTATGACCTGAAGTTAAAACTAAGCAATATGCAACAGATAATACAAATATATTAACAAAAGAAAATACAAATGAACACTCCAAATGTTTGCCAAATTGAAAATTGAAAATCTCAATCTAGTTTGGGTTGTGACAATTCTTCAATGGAACAGAAAATATTCCCTTGAAACAAAATTTACAAGATAACAACACTGTAGTATCTTTCTCTAGTAAATATAAAGATGTACCAGTGGGATTCCAAGTGAACGAGTCTTTGAACCGTTGCCCCTCATGTTCGATATCCAAACGAATAGGAATCAGATTTTCAGGAGTTGGCCTGCAATTAATCAATACAACTATTATGTTTCATCGCCTGATCACCATGTCATACAGAATTAGGCTGTGAGGAATCCCATCTAGAGCTGACCAATCATATATGCATATATAGAGGGTTTAGGGTATATATATAGATACATACATATATACATATATGCATACATATATGTGTATGTACATATGTATTTGTGTGTGTGAGTATACAGAGAGAGATACATACATATGTTCAGGAATATATATATACATGAATTTATGTATGTATTCAAATATGTTTTGATCCAAACACAAGTCAAGTTTAATCTGATTTAAGCCTGATTAGTTTGATTTTAGTAAGACATGAATGTACGGTTGGTTATTTTAATTGAACCTCAATCAAAGCCAAGGACCAATTAGATTTTTGAGAGAGCCTCCATTTATTTTCGAGTCAAACTAGCGGTTCAAACAATGAGCACCATTTGTTCAAGTGATGAAGTAACGAAGACATAAAACAAAACAGCAGGAGATGCAACCCTTATTCCAAGCAAAACGTTGATGATTAATCCAGAATTGCACTGTACATCAATGAAATAATAGACCAAACTTATTTTGCACAAAATCATATGTCAATTATATCATCGATTACCTAATCACATCAATAATAGTAGGATGAAAAAAAATCATCTCAACTAACCAAAAATGTTTACAAAAAATTGGGTTAGAGATTTTAAACTGGGAATCTCATTTCCAGAAGAAGGAGTATGTAATTCAAGTAAGGAAAAAAATGCTGCTCCAAGACGAGAGAGAGAGAGAAGGAAAGAGGGTGAAGGGGAGATTGAGACTGATAGTAAAAAGAAAGCAATGAACTCACATTCTGAACCTGATGGGCATTTTCGAAGAGCTTGGTGGGTGAGATTTCATAGCTTTATCAGTTAAAAAAAACAAACTCCAGCCGACCTGAGGATTTCCAAATCCAAGCTTGACATTTCTTTGCAGAACTACCGCTCCCTGGTTGATTATGCTTCCGAATTTTTTTAACACGATCTGAGCTGAGATAAAAATTAAGATTTAAATAGAATACTGCCATTCAGCAGCAGTAATTACGCAGGTGTTTGGTACAAGGATTTGCATAGAATTTATAGTAAATCCTGCCAAACGGTCGTTCATTACCAAAAGCAATCCAAAGTTTGTTTTTTTTTCTAAGAGCTGTTCGATTGCAAAATTTGATCGGGATTTAAGCCGGATTTAACTTAAATCCAGCCAAACAGTATTTTTGAGCAAGTCAAATCCACCTGCGCAATCCGTTAAACCGCTTTCGGATTTATTCAAACTGAAGAGCGCGGAAAAGGGTAAGGGGTTACCTTCGCTGCGTATCGCTGTAGAAAGGGAGCGGAAAGGGAGAAAGATGAGGGTTTCAAACAGCACCCAAATCCCGTTATGCTGTAAATTTCGGTTTCACGAGAACTCACTTTGCGACTTCCTGAGTTTCAAGCAGCAGCGCAAGGCGCAGAAAGACCCGCCGCGATCTCCCGAAAGCTTTGCGTCCTCTCAGCGAAATTTACGTTTATAATGTCTAAACTTTAACATATATATATATATATATATATATATATATATATATATATATATATATATATATATATATATATATATATATATATATATATATAACTTCATTTTTTTTATATCAAATCAAAAATATTATTATCATTTATTCTTTAAAAATAAAAAAATATTTTGTAAATATAAAAATACTAAATAAATAATATATAAATAAATAAAAATTATATAATATATATATAAATCTTTCTATAATTTATTTATAAAATATACAGATTTAATCATTTGATTTCCTTTTAAATTAACTTAATAAGAAATAATAATTACTAATAATTCTATATATTAAATTAAGAAAATTAATATTATTTATGTAAAAATTTGATTAAATATAAATTCTTATATTTGATTAATTCTATAAATTATTTTACAATTAATAATTTAATTAGTTATTAAAAAATAAATTTATTTTATTTTATTTTATTTGACTAAATACAATTTGATTTTCAATAATTTTAGTAAATTATTACTTGATTATTAATCAAGATTTTTTCTTAATTTTTATTATTTATTTAATCAAATTAGAATTAATATAGAGTAAGTAAATATAATAAAATATTATAAACATCTGAATCCTTAAATATGAAAATGAGTAGCTAAATATTTCACTTTAATGTAATATTTAAAACTTTAAATTAATATTAATATTTTATATCTAAAGATTCATATAAATCTCATTAAGTCATAATTATTTGTAAAAATTTTAAAATTTTACAATATGAATTTATAAATATATATAATTTATAATAAGAATATGATTTATTAAAATATACTATATTTTACAATAAAAAAATAAAGTTTATTTTAATAACTTTATAAAATGTAGATAATAATTAAATATAATATATTTAAAATTCTATAAAATATCATTTTAAGTTATAAATTTTAATGATAAAAATATAGATATAAAAATCAAAATGTTATTTATATATTCTAATATATATATATATCAAACCACAACAGCTACAAGGGACCATATACGCACATATCAGAGCAAAATAAAGAGACTAAGTATTCCATCAAAAAAAGACAACACTTAACAGCTCCAATAAAAAGAAAAAAAAGGTAAAATAAAAAATACAATCAAAACCCAAAAGGCAAACAACCATACAACCAAAAGGATCCAACAATCCACCCCAAATAAAACACTTAAGGACAATATAAAATAGGAATCCTAGTACAAGAAACCCAACATAAAAGTAGGATAGTTTCAAAGCTGCTAAAGCTAAATAAAATGCATTATCCACTGGGAAAAGGCTTGTTTTTATAAATATCCGAAGCCTAGCCAAAACTGAAAGGGGCAACGAATGAATGTCATCTAAACTTATATTAAAGGGTTGCAAACAATGCACCAACCAATCAATCAAAAAATGGTCACATCATTGCGAACAAAGCAGCTAAAGAAAATTATCAAAAAACAAAAAATACAGACAACAAAAGAATTAAAATAAGTATAAAAATTTATCAACAAATATAATTATTTAATTCTTATATAAGGTAATTTGATTTTATCCAGCTTAACCATATTTCTAACTTGTTTCCGAAGATTTTGATTAGAAAATAAAGTAAATTCAGGTAAAGTAGTACCTAGGTTGGCAAAAAAAAAAAAAAAAATACACATAAGTATTTCCTTCTCTTAATATGTTAGAAATTTTATAACAAACTTGGAAGAGAAGGCTTTTAGTTTGATTAACTAAATGAAATATCTCAGCATCCCCCCCTTTTTTTCAAATTGGAATATATCAAGTAATAAACTTTTGACAACCTCAATCCAAATATCAAAAATCCTTTAATCAAATAAATTTTAATAGCATGATAAACTGCCATGAGTTCAGAATGAATAACCGTGCAAAGAGTTAAAGGACAAGTAAAAGCACATATCACATTACAATCTATATCTCTTAGAATACCATCACAAACATATTTATTATTAGAAACTGAACTATCAATATCAATTTTGATAAAAATTTTCTTTGGTTTAAGCCAATATATAATTCTATTGGTATAGATTATAATTCTAAAATGAATATTCTTAATTAAATTGGCTTGGATTGGGTTGGGTTGGATTCGGTTCAGTATGGTTTAGTTCAGTTGGGTTTGGTTCAGTTTGGATGGGTTTTGTTTGATTGGAGTTGGTTTAGTTCTGTTTGGTTTGATTCAGTTTGATTTGATTCGATTCGACTCCGTTCAGTTTCGTTTGTGTCAGTTTGGGTTGAGTTTGGTTTGGTTTGATTAGGTTGGGTTAGGTTTGGTTTGGTTAGATTTGGATTGGTTTAGTTTGGTTTGGTTTGGTCTGGTATGGTATGGTTTGGTTTGGTTTGGTTGAATCAGTTTGGTTTGGTTTGGTTAGGTTAGATGATTTAGTTTAGTTTAATTTGGTTTGGTTTGGTTTGATTGGGTTGGATTTGGTTTGGTTCGGTTGGATATGATTTGGTTTGGTTTGGTTCGATATGTGATCTGATTTGGGGTTGTTTGGTTCGGTATGTGATTTGATTTGGGTTAGTTTGGTTCGGCATGTGATTTGATTTAGGTTGGTTCAGTTTGGTTGGGTTTTATTTAATTTAGTTTAGTTAGGTTTGATTTAATTTGGTTTGGTTGGGTTGGGTAAACCCTAAACCCTAAAAGCCATATTAAAAATAAAAAAAGGAATGGCAATAGAAGAACTCATGAACCTTGAAAAACTCTAGTGATCTTAATCAGGCTCAGGAAAAGAAGAATCATCATTAAATGATAATTATGTAATGAAACAACTATAGGAATATTAACCATAGAGAGAAGTTCAATAGGGACAACAAATCAAAATAGCATCCAACCAACAAGGGGTTATAAACAATGAGATGTCACTAGCCTAGAGTGAAAAGGAACAATACATCATTGCATGAACCAACAAGAAAATAAACATCAGCCAACAAGACTCATCATACGATAAGAAATAAGTAAGCCCCAAATAGTGGCCAAACAAAAGCCAAGGCTAACATTTTAAAAATAGATCCAATGGACGGCGGAGATTACATAAGGCAAAATAGATAATTTATGCTCGATGAAAATAAAGCATATTAAAGTGGGTTTGGCTCAGAAAATTAAAATATAGGGATATAATTTATGTTTAGTTTAGAGAAGGAGAAAAGACAAGGATCAACACTAAGTACATCATGGCATTAGAATAATAGGGATAACAAAATTTTTTAAGCCATTTGTGGGATCCGAAAATTCACCATGACCTCTTTGCGTAAAGAGAGTGAGTTGAATGTCGATGTAATTTTTAGAAGATAGATGAATAGTAGATAAGGCACTACCTAGAGATTTCTCCCTCATTTTATAAGGACTTTAGATCTGGTTCTAAGTTTCTTATAGGCACAAGCACCTATAATTAATTAGCCCTCCCAATACTGAGAGAGCACTTTCGATTAAGGCTAGTAGATGAATCTCTAAGTAGCGAGAGTATAATAGCAGTGAGTGGAGTTTATAATTTATGAGATTTATTATTTAATTTAAAGCTTATGTTTGGGGGAACGATGATGCGCCCGATCTATATCTCATGGTTCCATCATCCCGAGCTGTCGCGATCCCAGGTCCACTTAGTCAGAGGAGGTAATCGACTCAACCTGACAGAAGGATCCTTATCAGCAACCATGGGTTATGTCATCCAAGGTGTCCTTGTAGACCTAGGGGAGTGTTTGTCTAAGGGGACAAATATAAGTCAACCTTAGCTATCAGAGGATTTTTTTCCCAATCAAATGCATTCTATAGTTCACAGCTTAAAGAGTAAAGTCGTTGGGGAATATACGGCCTGCGACCGTGACCATAATTTAGTGGTGTTATTTTATGATAAGCCACTTGGTCAGAGGGTTCTGGTCGTAACCGCCATTTATGTGGTATTATTTTGTGGCAAAATCACTCATACAGAGAACACAAGTCACATCTTTACAGGCTTAAGATTATTTAAGTGTGAAAATAATTATGTATTTAATTTGATATTGACTCTTTGTGAACAAAAGTCTTCTTAATTTGTCACCCCTAGATAAATAGTTATGGAGGGGAGGATGGTTTTAACTTTAAATTAAAATAATTAGTTTCATTTAATTTATATATTTATTATTATTTTTATTTGAATATTTGATCATCTAATAATTAGTTTAAATTTGAATATATAGAAATTGATCATTTAAACCCTAGTAGTGATAGCCTTTAGATCATATGGTTGCTAGCTAATAGACATTGTCAACTCTGCATCTTTTCTTATAGAGGATCAAGTCTAAATTCATTACTTTCATATTTATAGTCTTTCAAACTTTATCAATTCTAGCTTGAGCATAGATGATCAGGTTTGAGACTTTTCTCTCAGGAGCTTGATCTTGAGAAGTGTTAATAGATTTATCTTTTACAATTATATGATAGAATTAGCTTCTCAGATTTTATCGAATTGAAATTCTTATAATATTATAATCAAATTTTTAGATTTTGTTAACCCAGACCAGGTCCTAAGACCAAACCGGGGTAATTCATTACTTCAAAATTTATAGTCCTCCAAACCTTGTCAACTTTAGTTTAAGCATAGAGGATCGGGTTGACAACTTTTCTCTTGAGCGTTTAAACATGAGAAATTATATTAACAATGATGTTGATAAATTTATCTTTTGCAATTCTATAACAGAATTAATTTCTTAGATTTTATTAATTTGAAAATATTATAATAGTATTATTAGATTTTTAAGTTTTGTTAACCCGGACCTGGTCCTAAGACCAAACTGGGGCTATTCATTATTTCAAAATTTATAGTCCTACAAAGTTTATCAACTCTAGCTTCCTATTAAGAGCTTTAAAATGAGAAGCTACATTAACAATGATGCTGTTATATTTATCTTTTATAATTCTATGTAGAATTAGTTTCTCAGATTTTATTAAATTGAAAATATTATAATATTATAATTTAATTTTTAGGTTTTATTAACTCGGGCCCAGTCCTAAGACCAAACCTGTGTAGATATCTATTCTTTTAATTTTGCATATGACTTGCATACTTTCCTAGATGTTTGATCTAGTGAACACTTCAACATACATACAAGTATTTGTTCTTTTTTTGTATGAACATTAAGATGACTAAGTTGAAGTAGTTATGTTTAGTATGACATATGTGTCAAATTGCAAGCATAAGTTTTGATAGCAAGTATAAATTTTGATACCTAAAATCACAAATTAAATATAGTTCTATCTTATAAAACATGAGAATTATAACTCATTTAAACACTTGTTATAAATCAAGTGAAGATCTGTTCTTATAAAAATGTGTGTATATTTTTATCAAATACTTGTTGCAAACCAAACCAAGTGAGCATATGTTCTAAATGATCAAGCTTATATCTTTAAAGTAGAGAGAGTTGAGGGAGTCGCTACAAAAAAGAAGAAAAAAAGAAGAAGGAAAGTTTAGCCCTTTACCATTTTTATAAGAATTCCTCCCATAATGATTCCTGATCTCCCCTTTGAGCGATTATCACTTATGTTGATGTCTGTTGGCTAAAGTGATTAGTGTTTTTCCATATTCCTTAGGCCTAAAGGGAGTGGTGCCAATGTGTAGGTGCCAGGATTATGGCATCGTGGCTCCCTAAGTCAGGATACTTCATATTTGGGTTTTTTTTTTTTGCAAACACATAGTAAGTGCTCATTATATATTTGCATTGATTCATATTCTTTTGTAGTTGGTTAAGAGAGTCAAATAGTGGCATCCCCCATGAGTCCACTTGCTTTGGTTAATAGGTCGACAAGCTGGTTTTGTTCTCTAGGTATTTTCTCAATCTTGATGTGCTCCTATAGCCCAATCTCTATTTTGACTTTAAATAAGTGTTTCTATAAGAGCTCATTCTAATCTCACTGTCTCCATTGACTTGTCTCGCCATTAGTTGAGAATTTGAATAAGGCAGACCTGTAATGCCTTGAGTCATCAGGAAAATTTGAGTCCAGCAAGTGGAGCATCATAATTTTTTACTTATTTGTTGATTTCAAGATAAACTTGATTGATTGTGTTATGGTGATTCCTTTTGGGATTTTTAGCACTATGATGGCACCTATGCCTTATTTGTCAGATGATTTATCCATATATAGTTACCATAATGGCTCTTAATTAGTTGGGACTTCTTTGTGAGTTGTGGATGTTCATAAGGAAATCAATGAGAGAAAACTTTAATTATCATCCAAGGAAAGTAAGATATATCGAATTCACTTAATTCTACTAATCATTTCAACAACCTCCTAGAATGATTTAGTTTGGTGAGTATAGATTTGAATAGATTATTAGTGACAACTTGGATTAAGTGTGCTTAGAAGTATGGTCAAAGTCATCATGCCAAAATAATGAGCATTAGCATGAG
This sequence comes from Cymbidium sinense, assembly GCA_021442155.1. Taxonomy (NCBI): domain Eukaryota; kingdom Viridiplantae; phylum Streptophyta; class Magnoliopsida; order Asparagales; family Orchidaceae; genus Cymbidium; species Cymbidium sinense. The sequence continues at coordinate 126,671,792 of CM038218.1, forward strand.
TTATTCTATAATAAGATAGTTTAGTTTGGTTCCCTTTAAAGATTTGCTGACATAGTAGATAGGCTATTTCTTTTCACCTTCTTACTAAATGAGAAAAAAGCTGATAGAATTATCTCCAACTTTAAGGTACAACAATAGGTTTCTCCTATTTTTTAGCTTTATAATAGAGGTGGTGAGGTGAGTGATAATTGAAAAAGGTTAATTAAATTAGCATGTATTTAAGGTAAAAACTTTGTTATTTTATTATTTATTTTTATAATTTTAAGTATTTATAACAAAAAATGTCTGATTGAATAAAACTAAGAAATACAGAATATGCAGAATCATACTATAGAGATGTGATGCTACATTTACAGTGCCGAGGTGCTAGTATCAAAATAAAAAAGCTATGCATAATAGAGAAGAAAATCCCACAATGCAAGATTTACAATGCTGAAGCACCAAGCTTAGCTTCAAAGTGCTACATTACAACAGTGAGGTGTTATAATAAGAAATTAGAAGCAAAAAATCATTGAGCTCAGTGCCTAAGCACTACAGAACTAGTGTCGAGGTGCTATGGCCAAACTAGAGTAGCTTCATGATGGTTCAATGATAGTTTCAAGCCATTTTCAAGGTGGTTATGGTGGGAGAATGAGGGAACCCGACTAGGGCTATGTTTAGGTTATATAAAGGGGACATTTCTAAGGAAAAAAAGGGATTATTTCTTTTACTTTTTCTTTCTTTCTTTTTTTTTTTCTTGTCAAGATGGTGTGTTTGTGAGAGTGTAGTGACAACACTTGTAGAGTGACACTCTAAGTGCTATGTTTTGTGTGTGTGTGTGTGTGTGTGTGTGTGTGTATGTGTGTGTGTGTGTGTGTGTGTGTGTGTGTGTGTGTGTGTGTGTGTGTGTGTGTGTGTGTGTGTGTGGAGTACATTATGGAGATCTCAATTAGGAGATCAAGGAGGAGGATACACAATAAAGGGAGAGAATTTATTGGCGCACTCTTTCCCTTTTCTTGTATTTTCTAGTATTTCTTACACATATTTATGTATTGTATTTATATTTTACTTTCTAAAATGATGAAACTATATATGTTAACTCTGAATTTATGTTAGCTTTTAGATGATTGTATTGTATTAAACTTTATTTGTGGATTTATAAAAGAAAATTGTTTGTGCTTTTAATGAAAATGTGTTTTGCTTCTTTCCATGCTTGATTTACTTATAATCAAGCCGATTCAAAGTTAAAAATAACTGTGATCTGGAGATATTAATGAAATCCTAGAAGAACAAGTAGAAAGAATTCAAATAAATGTACTAATTAATAATTAATGTTCTAAATAGTTTGGGGTAGCTAAATAATCATTATATATATGATTATTTTTAGGATTTGCAATCATTTAAAAAGAAATCTAGATAAAGTAAAATCAAAATTTATTAGACACTAGGCAAAAAATTAATAAAGGCATTATTTTGGTTATAATTGTTTAGAGATAGAGAGTATAACACTTTTGCTCATAGGTGATACTACAACCTTTAAATTAATCCATAATTTAGTTTAATATAATATATAGTCTAAAAGATTCCATATATTTAGAGTACTTATTTTAAAATTAAGAAAATATTCATATATGTGGGGAAAATTTATTACACCACATATGTTTTTAAGAAATTTCTTATTTGGATGATCAAATGCATCATTAAGAAATAAATATATTATCTCGGGAGATAAATGTGTTTTCCTATAATGGATTCAACCATTTAATAAAAGACTCTTAATGCTAATGGGTCTTTAATTTACGAGAGAGTTTTCCCTTGAACTACATGGAACGTAGAGAAGGGTTTATTTTAAACTGGGTTCATGGTTTCCTATAAGGGCAAACCCTTATAGTTAATTGCATCCTAGGAATGAGGGACATCTTCCTATGAACACTCTCAATTAAAGAAATAAGTTATTATTTCTATGGATTTCAAATGTGGTTTCCAAAGAAAATGATAATTTGGAATTTCAATTGGGAATGATCCAAAGTGGAAAGACTTATTTTTGGAGGCCAATTGGGATGAAATAGGAAATGCTTGTTGATACTGAGATGCCTAGTAAGCATTTCAATTATCCTACCATTGGGCTTTAAAGTTTGAAATTTAATTTAGATTTTGAGTTGATATTTTCTTAAAAATCTAAGACTTAAATTCTAACAACATAAAAATATAGAAATGCATAGGGTTGAAGACTTACTCCAAGGAGGATGCTTTAAAACCTAAGTCTATAAATGCTTCTAACACAAGTCAGATACTTGACCTAGTTCTACTTCTGGGAATTATTGGTCATTCCTCTCACTTGAGGAAATAACCTATCCCTAACTCTTCTCAACTTATAACATGCTTGGAAGGGCTGTCAGCTAACACCATCTAAGCGTATTTTAAATTTTATGATGCCAAGTATTAGGTATGCAAGATGGCTAGGTTATTATCTTTTAGGAAAGAATCTAAGAACACAGACTCACTCCCTAATCCCTAGGAACCTGTAAGGTATGATATGCACTAATTATTATAAATTTTTTAACTTTTAAATGCTGTTGTACTTCGTTCAGTTACGTATTGCTATATACATTTTATGCCTAAATACCATGCAATTAGTAGTGGTCATGGGCCAAATCAATAATAAAAAGTAGACTTCCCTAAGAAGGCATTCATCCTCAAAGTTCAGAAGCTCCTTATGTGCAATGGGTGAAGAGCCCAATTCAAGAGTTTAGAGTAATATGCTAGCATGATTTGCAAAAGATAATAATTTTTAGTTAATTTTATGTTCCTAGGGCTTTACTTTATATGACGATTCAAGTTTCTATATTTTTGTATTTAAGTTTATTAGATTTAAATTGGGTAGAAATTTAGTTTTTTTAAGAGCATAATCATCCAGATATTCATCACAAAAAAATACAACACAGAAAGAAATCTAAAAAAGTAGGCTGATTATATTATGCAACCATAATAAATTAAGCTAATTTTAAATTAAAGAAAGGACAATGCAATATTATTGTACACCCTAGAAGAAAGAGAAAATGGACAACCGAGCTTTGCCCTTATACAGCCTGACCTAGAACTGAAGTTTAGATCTATGAGTCTTCTATCCAAGATCGTCTCCTTCTTTAGGGACCCCCATTAGGCTTTATAGAGGATCTCTATACCCATCTGCTGGTAGGGTCAGCTTTTGCTAATCCTTGACCCAATAGATTCTAACCTAATTCTAAGATCAAAATTAAATTTCAAATTCAAAAATAAATCCTAAGCCTTGTAAAATAATATCAAGAAAATACAAATAACATATAGCAGTTATATTTTATAACCATATGGGCTTAACATTAGTTATTTGCTAAGCCCACCTATCATATTAGGCTATACTTAAGACCTAAGCATACCAGGAAGAAAATAACATTTATACTTTTTTTTATGATAACATTCCTTTTTGTCATAGACCCTTGTAGAAGATAACATTAGTTCTAAAAAGAATGTCCTACCATCTAGTCTAATGAGCAAAAAATCTTAGACATGCAATCTAAAATAATACACCACAAAGACATAGATCACATCACAACATAGAGTATCACAAAATATCATAGATCGACTTAACCTAAGTCTAAGGTCTGTGACCTAATGATCTAGTGTGTGAAGGAAATAGGCTTGTGTGGTAAAACTTTGTTAGGCCTTTTCATATTCAAGTTTTTAAGTTTATTTATTTTTACCTTTGGATGGTTTCAATTCAAATGATTTAATGATTTATGATTTTATTTTCATTTTTAAATTCATTTTATGCTAAAGTGAAGTTTAGGTTTTTAAGAATAAAGAATAAAATAGATTCCACTTTTGGGTGGAACCCATTTTATTCAACATCCTAAATCCTAATAGAATGAAACATTCATTCTAAGATGAAGATTTATCCTAAAGATCTAACTAAGATTCTAAATATCTTAATTAGCTACTTTTAGATTCGTTTAGATGATTTGGGTTTTAGTTTAATTTAGATCAATGTTTTAATTTTATCTTTATGTTAATTTAACACTACCTTTGCCGGTCCCAAGTCCGGATGTGAAAAGTGGAGGGTTGCGATAGGTAGTCGACAGCCAGCGTAAAACTTGTCGAATTAATCATGACATGAATACTTTAAATCTTTGTGTTAATGCTAGGGCGTCCCTTGGAAGTGACGTGCTGTATGGCTTGAATACAATGAAAAATGTGTAAGGGCCATTGCATCGACACCCGAGTGCAATGTTAAATAAGCAACGGTTCCCACATTATGGACGAATGCAGTCAAAGAAGTTAGTCCCATAAAACTAGAATTAGGTTAGGATCTTGGAATATAGGTACTCTTATAGGTAAATTAATGGAATTAATAGATATTATGGTTCATAGAAAGATAAATATTTTATGTGTTCAAGAAACTAAATAGGTTGGGGAGAAGGCCAAAGAGATTGATAGTTTAGATTTTAAACTTTGGTATTCAGGTAGAAGTCGAACTAGAAATGGTGTAGGTGTGATTATAGATAAAAGTTTGAAAGATAATATTATAAATATTAATAGATGTGGAGATAGAATTATAGCTTTAAAGTGTTAGCTTAATTAGCCTCATGTTCAATTCGATTAATTTTGATGATAACAAACAAATGCTTGGATGTTCTAATGAATATTTTTATGTATTTTAGATATATCAATTGCTAATTACATATATAATACATTAGAGGAAATTGCAAGAGTAGAAGAATGAAAAGGATAATGTGAAGCTCAAGATACAAGATTTTGGGTTATATGACTATTCATATGAGTTCATTGGCATGAATCAATTTGCTAACAACTAAACATATTATTTTAATGAGGTTAATTTATATAAATCTTTATTTAATTAACATTCAATTATATGTTTCATACATAGCATTAAAATTGTCAAAGTAATAAATGATAAAAAATATTAAGTATAATTATTTTATTTACTTAATATAATTAAGTATTTTAATTTAATTTGCTGGTTATAAGATAACTAACATATTTATGATTATATATAAATTATATCATAATTTTTAAATGTCACATGTCAAAATTAACAAAAATATATAAAATTTTGTATTTTAGCCAAAGTCATTTTCTAATCTAAGAATTCATATCTGATTTCATCTCCAACAGATTCCTTGGATTTTTTTCCTTTAATTTAAGAGGTTACATGACCCACTTTTGATTAAAATTGAATTTATTATGATTTTCTAAATATTAGCTAATTTTTATAATGAATGCATGCTACATGCTTTGAATATATTAAGAGCCATATTTGATTACTTTTGACTTACCCATGTGAATAGCCAAATTTTGGCTGCTAAATTTAATATTTATTTAATATAAATTATATTTTTATTGAATATTAAATTATTAGATGATAACATGAGGTTTGCATGATATATTTTTAAAATATGATCTTCTTGCCTATAAATAGCCCTCATTCTCTTCATGAAAGCATTCCTCATTCAAAATTCAAAATCCCTCCAGCAAATCTAAGAGAAAATTTTTTAGATTTTTCTTCCAAGTGTTCTCCAAATATTGCAAGATCAAATCCTTGCTTTGGAAGCTTCAACATCTTCAACTAAGCAAGCTTTCTCAAATTACTTGAGTTTGTTTTCTTGATCTTAATCCTTTTTAGTTGTTCATGCTATTTTCACCATTTATTTATTCTTTCCAATTTATATTTTTTAGTGGATTAGTCTTTGGACATTATTTTTCACATCAAAGTTTCTCTATCATTTTTTTATGCTAAACTCTTGTGATAGTTTGTAGGATCTATTTCAACTTGCTGAAAATTTTAACTTCCTACAAATTTATTTTGGTTTCTTGAAATATTTCTTCATTAGTCTAAAAATTGCATGCTAGGTGTGGACGTAGGCCTGTTTTGGGGTTTGGCCAAACCACATAAAAATTTTGTGCCTATTGTCTCTCTTTACTTTCTTGTACTTTTATTTTTTCTTTGCATTAAAATTGTATCTGTCATTATAAAATCAAAATTAATTTTTTACTAAAATTAAAATTTAAGATTTAAGTTTTAAAATTTTTAAGATCACCCAATTCACCCCTCTTGGGTGCTATAATGACTCTGGTGGTATCGAGCCTAGGCTCTTTTATTAACAACATCCAAGAGTAGATCTTTTATGGCACAAGGTTTCCCAAAGGGTTCACTACTGAGGGATAATCTACTCATAGACCTTCACTTTTAGATAGTGTACCATTTGACTATTGGAAAAGTAGAATTAGTACATTTTAAGAGGTCAAGATGCGCATGTGCTATATGTTGACACATCAATATCATACCACGATTGAGTAAATGGAATTAAAGTAGAAAAACTTTTGAGGAATGGTTCGTAGTGAAGAGAACTTGATGAATTAAATGCTAGGGCTTGTAATACTTTACATTGTGCTTTATTACGATGATTACATAAAATTTCTATGTTAAGTACATCAAAAGAAATATGGGATAAACTCATTATAACTTATGAAGGAACTAGTGAAGTTAAAGATGCTCACATAAATAGACTTGTTCATGAATATGAGTTATTTCATATGTCTCCTTCTGAATCTATTTTTGATATGTATACTAGATTCATGAAAATAACTAACACATTGCATTCTCTTGGAAAAACATATAGGAATCAAGACTTAGTCTATAAGATTCTTAGATGTCTTCCGAAAGAATGGGAAGCTAAAGTAACATCTATTAGTGAAGATAAGGGTTTATCTTCTTAACCACTTAATCAGCTTTTGGGTTCTTTGATAGCACATGAACAGGTTATTGCTCAAAGGGATAAGATGGATAACTCAACAAAAAGGGAGAAGGACAAATGAAAAGCCATTGCATTACAAGTTGATGACAGTAATAAGCATAACACCTCAAGCTCGGATGGTGATAGTGATGAGGTAGTCATGCTATCCAAAAGGCTTAGGAACTTGCTAAGGAAGAATAATCAAAGGTATAAAAATTCTAAAAACTATAAATTTCAAACAATGGTAGCAAATGATCCCTTCATGGCCTTCCAAGTGAACATCGAGGAATTGATCTAATTGCTACTCAATAAGGCTTTATCTCCACTAGATTAAGCTTCCTCAATCATTTGAGCTACCAATCTTGAGCTCCAGCGAGGTATGCTTCCAAAACAGATACTTAAGAAAAAATGGGTTTGAGCTTTTTGAAGAAAACTTGCATCTCATGTGATCTTCACTGTTAAGTCCCCTCCGATCGATGTCATGAAGGTGTGGGATCCTTTTATAGTTGATCTGAGCTTGGGAAAGCTTGAATCAAGTGAGCAATGGTGGATGGACTCCATTCTCCCTCACTCATGTGACGTTAGATCACGCATTGTCCATTTCGCATGATCAAAATTGACGGTCATGATTAGATTCTCTAGATCAATCTGATTTAATCCTATTAAGTTGAGGGATTAATCGTAGATGTCCGATCTTAAATCAGATGGTGGACAAGAAAGTGCATCCACCACTGTCACGTAGGTGCTGAGTTGGATAAGTTTTAAGTAGCCAATCTCATAGCGCCACATGGAAAGTGTGCCACATAGCTCCAATAGGATTTGGCTTTAATTAAGATTAATTAATCATTTTTAATGGCTAAAACTTTTAAAAATCATAAAAAATCATAGAGAAATAAAAAAAATGCAAATATATACTCATTTTAAAGGTATTTCAGAGGAGAATTAATTAAAAATGATCTTAACTCATTTTGAATAGTAATTAAAGTTTAATTAAGGTTTAATTACAAAATTAATTAACAATTACTTAATTACCCAAATTTTGGGGTTAATTTAATGTGATGACCTCACATTAAATTAAATGATTAAATTAATAACCCATGATGTAATAAATTAGTTAAAACAAAATTAATAACATTATGAACTAAAAAAGGGTTGGGACCCTTTTCCCATTCTCACCCTATTTTAAAATGAAATTAATTAAATTTTAATAATTAAATCACTTAATCAAATTGAAATCAAAATCACATCATACCTTAATTAATTAAATCATGGGGTAGATCTTTAATTTTTTAAAGGAGTTTAATGTTAGAATGTGTGGGAAAATCATAGGAGTAATTAATTAAGTTTCTTAATCTAATTAACTATTAATAATGAGCCAATTGCATTAGGCCCCTTCTATTTCCTAGGATCATTGCAAGTTTATTTTCCACGCATATCATGTTGGCTCATAATTATTTAGTTAATTACTTTAAGGTGACATAGGTAAGAGTAATTAATTCATCTAATTAAGGGTTCAAATTAATTAACCCATAAACTCAACTTAATTACATTTCCTTAAATTAAATCAAATCACTAATGTGGGCGTGGGTTTAAAATAATAAGTGATGACTTCTCTTCTCCTCTTTAAATCAAATTAAATCCAAAACTTAATTAATAAAGAAGCTTTGGTTTGCTTTAAATAATCTTATTTGATTTGATTGTCCTTAAGAACTAGTTTGGTTGAAAAAAATCACATGCTTATATTTGATTGTCCTCCTTCCAATCATGTTAAATTTGGTATGTCATTTGAATTCATGCATCCATCTTTTCAAAATCAAGGAAAATAAAATGGATTTACTTTATGTAAGCTTGCATGTGTTGATTTAATTTAATATATGCACAGCTATTATCACTATTAAATCCAAATGTATTTTTCCAAAGCTTATAAATGAATAATAATGTGTTATGATGCTAGTTATAAATACATAAGAAATGCATATGCTTATAGATTAAGTGTATGAATGTTGAGTTCTCTTTCCTCTATTCATGTGTTGATTTATATAAGATTGAATGGTAATGGGTATATATTCTAGACATCTCGGGAACACGAGGCTTTAACTAGCCCCAAGGAGGTCATTTGATTACCTCGCTTCCCTTATTTAACAACAGCACGTACCCATTTTATTTCATTCTTATATATTTCAACATTAGAATTTGGATAGAGCTTTAATTCATATATATAAATGATTCAATAAAAAAAAAAACAATCATTGCATGGTTTTCTTTCCCTCATTTATGTATACATCCATGTGTGTCAAAGAAAAGAAAGTATATAGTCTAGACATCCTAGAAATATGAGGCTTTAAGGAGGTCATTTGATTACCTCACTTCCCTGGTTTAACAATGACACATACTTTCCTATATCTTTGTACATGTATATGTATATGTGAATGAAAATCCTATTTTACATTAAAATTACATGCATTTATATTAGACTAAGTGGTTGAATTAATTATCCTTATGATTTGGAGCTTACTTCATATGTTAATGTATACAAATTTACATATGTTTGAATGCAAATGGGTATATAGTCTGGACATCCCTATAATACGAGGCTTTAACTAGCTCCAAGGAGGTCATTTGAATACCTCACTTCCTTGGTTTAACAATGACACATGCCTTATTCTTATGTCCTTTTTGTATAATAATTTGGATAAAGTTTTAAATTAATATGTTTAAATAATTTAATCAATTAAAAAATAAATTCTAAACATACACATACATTCATTATTTAAGTGTGCTAAAATATGTTGCATGTATATATATACTTATAATTAAATCATATACATGTTACATGTGATGGAAAAGAATGATTTAATATACGTCATGTGGTAGTAATTCAATTAAATTAATCTTAAGATGCCTTTCATTTTGAATAGGATTATTTAAAGTGAACCTAAACTTAAGATTAATTAAATCATTTAATAAGCCATTCACTTAAGAGAACTAAATCAAATTAATATACTTTAGAAAGTGACTAAGTTATGGATGAAAGAAGGAAATCCTCCATTCCTCTCTTTATAATACTTAGTTCCTAAGTGTAATAAAATGAAATAAAATAAAACACAAATTAAAATTCTCAAATCAATTAAACTACTTCAAGTGAAATCAACCTTTCATGTTAAATTGAATCCTTTTACACTTAAGAAAATACAACACTAATGCCTAATAAGACTTACCACACAAGCCTTAATACACACATTAAAATTAAGTCACCACTTCTAGTTGTAAGTTAGGATGGTGTATGATGTATTATTTTATATTGGATGTTAGGGTGTATGCTTCATAGACTGGATGATAGGCCAATATTAGGCTAATCATATTTTCTTCATGGGATTATGCTTAAGGGATGCTTAAAAATAAATGTGAATGCTATTTTTGAGGGTTGTTTAAATCCTTAAGCATAATCTAAGTTAGTTTTAGTGGGCTTAGTTACCTATGTGTATGGTGATATGCCCAAATTATAAATACAACTGCTTGGGATTATATGTATATTTTTCTAACCTATATTTTGTAGGTGTAGTTAGATTTACTTTTCCCACATAAATGTAATTTTTGTAATAGGAATTAGGATTAGTGTTATGGGGATTAGGATAAGCAGTGGCCAGAAGGCTTTGTCCGGGGTGCTCTGTGATGCCTTTGAAGCAAGCACCATCCAAATCAAAGAGGAACTAAATTAGAAATGGAGATATGAAGAAAGAAGACCCCCATAGCATTTAATAAAATTATAATTATTCTTTCATATTTTAGGTTGTATAAGGGTAGAGCTCAGCTACCCATCTTTTCTCTCTTCAGGTTATACAGAGGTACCCAACCTCACCGACCTTTTATTCTTTTATGATAGTTTATATAATTGTTTGATTTTATGTTTACATTGTGCATTAGGATGACATGCTTTTAATAATTTCTTAAATGATTGATGCTTTAATGTGTGGCTTGCAAATGATTAGGCTCTTAGGATAAAAATAACTTTTCTACCCAACTAATCACTCATAACAAAATTTTAAATAACCCATAACCTCATCATAAAGCCTAAGACATAAATAAGATAATTAAAAGATTTAACAACCCCTTAGCTGTATGGTTGTATGTATCACATCATGCATGCATACTCTTTCTCTCTTGAATATGATGGATATCCATCCTTGCGATAAAGGAATGCTTGACGTGAGGGCATCCCAGTGGCGAACATCTTCTTCTAGGCGATTTGACATATGACCTATTTCATCATGCATTTAGGCATAAGAAATCCTAAAGCCTATGTCAAAATGACGTGTCTAAAATGAATTAAAATTTGAAAATATTTTGCATCTATAGATTAAGTCATATGCTCATACCACTCATGCTTTAGTCTCTTAGGGAGTGTGTTTAGGACTTTAGTCTCTTTCTAATTAAATAACTACCCTAGATATCTTACAATTCATAAGACCGGACTATATGGTTTTAAAATCAATGGAGGAGTTAGCAGGCGGCCACTCCAGGCAATTATAAGTCAAGAAGTTGGGCAATATATTCTCTCTTGTGGTGGTAAAACCCTTATGTCCACCTATAGCTTAGATTTAGGTCGTGTTTTAGCTCATACTAAAGCTCCCTAAATTTAGGATCCGAGGTAGCTATTTTCTTCAAGCTACAATCATAAATCCTACCTCTTACGCATTCCTACAACTTTGTGTTGGTGGATTATAAGCCATAGTAATCTAATTAAATTTCAACTCAAAACATATAAATCTCCTCAAATTTAAAATTATAAAGCTCAACCATAGGATATATTGGAATGCTCATGATGCTTCTTAGTATCATGAGAATTTCCTACTTATTTCATTTGGATTCCTAAAATAACTCTTCTCCTTAAACTTTCCCAATTGATTTTCCAAATACAACCAATCTTTTGATAGTCTAACCTTGAAATCTTTGGAGATGATAATTGTCTACTTTAATTGAGAGTATTCTTAGAAAATTTCATTTCCTAAGATGTAATTAACTATAAAGGCTTGCCTCCATAAGGAACTAAAAAAATGTGGTTTAATATAAACCTTGCTTTATTCATCCATGTAAAGTAATGGAGAAATCTCTAGTACATTCGAAGACCCATTATGCCTAAAGAGTCTTTATTACATGATTAGGTCCTTTATAGGGTGATGTCTCTATCTTTCAAGATGTAATCAAAAAGTACCCCCCCTACATCCAAAAATAAACACCACAAGGCCATCTCACCTTATTCATTGAATTTTCTCAATATCATCCTTTCTTTTTGGATTTTGGAGATGTCGATCCCCAAGTAGGCAAAGGTTCTTAGACTCAAAAAGTATCCCCTACATCCAAAAATAAAAACTGAACTAAAAATAAAATTAAAATAAACCTAAAATAAACCTAAAATAAAATAAAATAAAAACTAAATAAAAACCTAAACTTAAAAAATGAACCTAAAAATATAACCTAAAAATAAATAAAAAATAAAACATAAACCATAAACTAAAAAAAAAAACCTAAACCTAAACTAAAATAAACTAAAATAAATAAAACCTAAACCTAAACCAAAACCAAAACCTAAACTAAATAATATAAAATAAACTAAAAATAAACCTAAACCTAAACTAAAAAATAAAACTTAAACCTAAAAAAATAAAATAAAAACCTAAACCAAAACTTAAAAATAAAAAGTAAAACCTAAACTCTAAAATAAAATAAAAATAAAACTTAACTAAAAAATAAAGCTAAAGCTAAAGCTAAACCTAAAAAAATAAATTAAAATAAATAAATCTATAATAAATAAACTAAACTAAATAAAATAAACTAAAATAAATAAAATAAAACTGATAAACTAAGTAAACTAAACACTTGGGTTTACCTCATTTTTTTAAAACTAATATCCTAAACCCTAAACCCTAAAATAAACTAAAAGAAAATGTAAACCTCTTGGGTTTTAATTTGAAAATAAGCTAAACTAAAACCTCACCCTAAATCTAAAACCTAAACTCTAAACCCTCAAACCTAAAATAAAATAATAAAAAATAAAACCCTAACTTACCTACTTAAAACCTAAACTCTACCAAACCCAATGTACCTTCCTAAATCATAAACCCTAAACCCTACAATAAACCCATCCAACCCTTAACCCTCCATGCACCATAAACCCACCACAGGCCACAAACCTGACTTCAGATCCTAGGCAGGCTGAGCCTGAACCCTACCCTACCAATCCTAAAACCTAAATCCTGGGCCCTGGGCCTTCCCTGGGCCACTCCACACCTAAACCTAACCTGAGGATAGATAAAATACAACTCAAAAGAAATCAAACATATATAAAAATAAATTAAAACCTGGCTAAGATAAATACCAAAAATATAAAGTACTAACTAAATGATAAATACTAATTAAAGAAAATAAAAGATAAAACTAAATAAAACTTAAACCAACTGGTTTGCTTGTTTAAAAAAAACCAAACCCAAAATGATGACCTTGATCCAACCTTAAAACCACAAACCCTACCTAACCCAAACCTAAACCCTAAACTAAACTTGGACCTCTTAAACAACCACACTTAAATCCTTAACTGACCTAACCTAAACTGAGCCTGACAACCACGGACCTGACCCCGGGACCTAACCATAAACCCCAACCTAAGATCATGGACAAACAAATCATACCATGACCCTAAACCCTACCCTAAAACTAAATAAAACCTAAAAAAAAACTAAACCCAAACTTTAAAAAAAAACACAAATAAACAAAATAAAACTTGAAAAACAGATACACTACTAAAATAAATCAAACCTAAATAAAACCTAAATGAACTAAACCTAAACCCTAAATATATAATAAATAAACTAAAAATAAACCTAAACCTAAACTAAAAATAAACCTAAAAATAAACCAAAAAATAAAACCTAAAATCTAAACCCAAAATAATATAAAAAATTTAAACCTAAACTAAAATAAAATAAAACCTAAACCCAAAATATAAAATAAAATAAAACTAAACTAAAATAAACATAAACCTAAATCTAAACATAAAAATAAACTAAAAATAAACTAAACTAAAATAAAAACTAAAATAAATAAACTAAACTAAATAAAAAAAAAAAAAAATAAACCTAAAATAAAATAAAATAAAATATACTAAATTAATAAAAAATAAACTAAATAAAATATAAATTAAAATAAACTAAAATAAAAAAACTAAATAAACTAAACATGTTGGTTACTTAATTTTAAAATAAAAAAAAATCAAACCCTAATCACTAGCGAAATCCTAAACCCTAAACCTAAAGTTAACTAGAAAACTAACCTAAACTCTAAAACCTAAAATACTAACCTTAAAACTGAGTGAAACTAAAAGCTACCATAAAAACCTGGGCCACTGAGCCACTAGGCCACACCTGGGCTCTGGGCCCTAGATCCTGGATTCTTAACCTGGCCCTGACCCTATCCTGGGCCTCTGGGCCCTGACTCTTGATGCTGGGCCACAAACTTGAGGCTGGGCCACAACTGACTAACCACTGGTGACCCTCCACACTGACCCTAAAACCTACCTGGGCCCTAAGGCTGACTGGGCCCTAAAACCCTGAGCCAACTTTGATCCTAAACCAAACTGATAATACCACACACTGACTACCAAAGATCCAAAAACTTAAATAAAATAAAAATATTAAAAAAAACTACCTAAATAAAATAATGTGATAAGATAATGCAAACACCTAAAAAATAATAAAAATAAAATTAAAACTAAAATAAAATAAAGATTCTAAACTAAAAAAAAATAAACCTAAGAATAAAATGCTTTTATAAAATAAAATAAATGTAAAATAAAATAAAATTAACTTAAAATAAAATAAATAAAACTAAATAAAACCTAAACTTAAAAGTTAAACCTAAAATAAATAAAATAAAACCTAAAACTAAAAAAAAAAACTAAATAAAATAAAATAAAATAAACTTAAACCTAAACAAAATAAATTAAACTAAAATAAATAAAACCTAAACATAAAATAAAGCTAAACCTAAACTTAAACTACATAAAAATAAAATAAACTAAAATAAATCTAAACATAAACTAAAAAATAAAACCTAAAAATAAACCTAAAATAAAATCTAAAATCTAAACCTAAAAAAACATAAACCTGACATAAAAATAAAAAATAAACCCTAAACCTAAAATAAAATAAAAAATAAAACTCAACTCAAAAATAAATCTAAACTTAAAAAAAAAAAAAATAAACTAAAATAAAAAAATCTAAACTAAAATAAATAAACCTAAAATAAATAAACTAAACTAAATAAAAATACAAAATAACATAAATAAAAAAAAATAAACTAAAATAAATAAAAAATAAACTAAATAAACTAAATAAACCTAAACCGATTAGTTTATTAAATTAAAAAGAACGCTAAACCTTAAATCTAACCTAAAAAACCCAAACATATAACTAAACCTTGATCCACAAACCTAAACCTAAACCCTAAAAAACCCTAAACTCTAAACCCTAAACCCTAAACTTTAATCCTAAACCCTAAACCATAAAAGCATAGACCCTAAAACCTTAAACCCTAAACCATAAACACTACACCCTAAACCTTAAACCCCAAACCCTAAAATCTAACCCTAAACCCTAAACCTGAACCCCAAACCCTAAATTTAAACCTAAAGTAATTAAATAAATTAAAAAATAAACCTAAGCCCTAAAACCTAATAAACCTAAACCTAAACCTAAACCCTAAGAATGGGCAAAACCTTGATGGCAGGAACTTCACTGTCAAATAGGCTCAATCTAGATCTAGCGAGGGAGGAAAAGGTGGAGGCAACGATTTTGTAGTGGCGGTGGGGGAACTGGAGCTGCTGGTGGATATGGAGGTGGTCGTCGATGTAGTGGTGGTTATGGAGACAGGAGGAGCGATGGAGGTTACAGCCATAGTGGTGGCGGAGGGAGAGATTGAGGATATGATGGTGGATCCTGTTACTCGAGAGGACAATGTGGTTCTAATGGGAACTAGACAAAGCGAAGACGACCATCGATATCGCTTATGGAACTATGTCTTTATAAAAGATGGTCTAGTTATCTAGGGTCTTTGATTTGCTCTATCGTGCTCATTTTGATCTATGTCATCATTGTCTTAGAAAACTTGGTATGTTACTTAGTTGATGAAATAAAAAAAAATGTTGAATCTAAATTTATTCTTTGTAAAAAAAAAGGCCAAAACCCTAAATCCTAAACTAAAACTTGAACCCTAGACTTAAAACCTAAACTCTAAATCCTAAACCTAAACAAAACAAACCATAAACCCTATAAAACCCTAAACCCAAAACCTAAACTAAAAAAACTCTAAGTCACACAAAATCCTAAGCCCTAATTAACCCTAAACTATAAACTAAAAGTTAAGCCTAAACTAAATAAAACCTAAAAAAATCAATAAATAAAAACATAAACCAAAATAAAATAATGAAATAAAATAAAACTTAAACTAAAACCTAAAAGAAACTAAAATAAAAAAAAAAAACTAAACTAAAATAAAATAAATAAAAAACTAAACTAAACTAAAAAAAATAAAATAACTAAATAAAATAAAAATTAATCCTAATATAAAAATAAAATAAAATAAAAAAAATAAATAAAACTTAAACTTAAAATAAACCTAAAATAAATAAAAATTAAAACCCTAAACATAATATTTTAAACCTAAACTACCACAAATGAACTAAACCTAAACCCCAAACTAAATAGAAATAGACTAAACTAAAATAAACCTAAACCTAAACTAAAAAAAAAACCTAAAATAAAAACCTAAAATCTAAACCCAAAGTAATAAAATAAAAACCTAAACCTAAACCAAAAAAATAAAAAATAAACCCTAAACCCTAAAAATAAATTAAAAATAAAACTAAGCTAAAAAGTAAACATAAACCTAAACCTAAACTTAAAAATTATACTAAAATAATAGAAACTAAAATAAAATAAATAAAATCTAAAATAAAAAAACTTAAACTAAAATAAATAAACTAAACTAAATAAAAATAAAAAATAAACCTAAATAAAAAATAAAAAAAATAAAATGAACTAAAATAAATAAAAAATAAACTAAATAAACCAAAATAAAAATAAAAATTAAAATAAACTAAAATAAAAAATAAACTAAATAAACCTAAACATGTTGGTTTGAATTTTAAAACAAAACTAAACTAGATCCTAAATAATAAATCCTAAATCTAAACCCTAAACAAAACCAGGAAAACTAACCTAAACCCTAAACCTAAACCTAAACCTTCAACCTTAAAATATGACCCTAAACCTAAAAGCCCTAAACCATAAAGCCCACAAACCCACTAAACCCAAACTCTATCTAAACCCACCCCCTAGTCTAAACCTAACCCTACCTAAACCCTACCCTAAACCCTGGGCCCTGGGCCACTACTACACTACCTCCACACCCCACTCTGGGCCACTAAACCTGGGCTGCATACTGGGCCCTCTGACCTCTAAACCTCCTCCCTATCTAAACCTGGGCCACTGGCTAAACTACCAAGATCCTGGGCCCATTGTGAGCTATGGGCTTCCTCTACCACAGGATCCAAAACTTAACTATTAAATAATAAAATAATATGACTAAAATGAAATGATAATGATAAATAAATATAAAAAAAATAAAATAAAAACTAAAATAAAATAAAATTCCTAAATAAACTAAAATTAAAATAAACCTAATTAAAACTTTTATAAAATAAAAATAAATGTAAAATAAAAATAAAATCAACTTAAAATAAAATAAAATAAAAACTAAATAAAAACCTAAACCTAAAAATAAATAAAAAAATAAAACTTAAACCCTAAACTAAAAAAAAACTAAACCTAAAATAATAATAAAATAAACCTAAACCTAAACTAAAATAAATAAAACCTAAATGAAACCCTAAACTAAAGCTAAACCTAAACCTAAACTACATAAAATAAAATAAACTAAACATAAATCTAAACATAAACTTGGGGTTTATGTTTAGTGGAGATGAAGCCCTGCTGAAAGTTTCAAGCCTTGGGGTTGAGTAGATCTCTCTACAGACCAACACCTCTTCCTCTTGCTTGCAGTTTTGATTAAATTCAACCTCTCCTTGCTTTAGGAACTTGAATGATAGCTTGGGTTCATTTAAATTGATCCCCTGAGGGAGTGTGCAAAGAGAATTGAAGTGATTTTGAGTGAAGAGGAAGTTAGGAAATGAGAGGAGCTCCCATTATCTAGGAAGGAAAGAAAGCATTTCAATTCCTTCCTAGGAAGCTTAGGAATGCTCTCATGGCTCCTAACACTCTCTGACTCAATCAATAATGAGGGTGTTGAATTCAAATGGAATTAGGGGGAGCATATCTCCCCCTATGGAAATCGGATGACCGAAGCTTGTGTTACCATTTTGATCCAATTGACCATATGAAAAGGGTTGGTTGGGCTATTTAAAGTTGGCACATGGTGATTTGAGCTCTTGGTTGGTTGGGTGCGCCACTCTCCATTGTGTCCACTTGACCTATTAGGCAGGTATCAAGTTGACATGAAGAGGGCTTGACCAAATTACCCATGGATTAGATCAAAATTTGCTCTATTTCCTAGGGTTACAATGGTCATTTTGATGAATTTTAAATTTGGATATGTTGGGTATGTGAAGAAAATAAGTTTGGCCAAGTTTCATTAGATTTTGAGTTCATTTGATATGGTTTGGCTCATGTTGACCCATTTAGGTCAAAATGGGTCAACTTGGTTCAAGTTGACCAATTGGTCAAATTGGGTCAAACCAAGGGTTGGGTCAAGTTCATATGACCATTTGAAATGTTTTGATGGCTTTGGTTTGATTTAATTTTGTTTAGTTTGAATTTGGCTCATATGACTTCATTTAGGTCAAATGGGCCAAGTTGACCAATTTTACCCATTTGACCTATTTAAGCTAGGTCATGGGTAGGTTTAGGTTTGGTTAGTCATATGGAGTGGATTGATATCTTTATTTCCAATCAATTTGGTTAAGTTTGAATTTGACTCAACATGACCCCTTTAGGTCAATTTGGGTTCAAGGTCAATTGGACTAAGTTGGGTCTAGTTGGCTAATTGAGGCTTTGGTCAAGTTCAACAAGTGATTTGGAATGAACTTGACCCATTGGTTTCAATCAATTTGGCTTAGATCAAGTTTTGACACATTTTGACTTTTTAGGTCAAGTTTGGTCAACTTGGGTAAAGTGGCCAATTAGGCTTGGTTGGGCTCAAATGTTGACTTGGTCAAGTTCAAACATAGTTCATGAATGAACTTAGATCATTGGTTTCAATCAATTTGGCCTATGGTGAATTTTGGCTTAGGTTTCATTTTGGCTAAGTGTTGACTTGGTCAACCCTAGTTTGACCCAATTTGATTGATTGATCATCCCATGATGATTGTTGATCATGATGAGAGAGGCATAGGTGAGTTTGATTCAATCCAATTTGGTCAGGATTAGAATTTGTCTAATAAGGGTACTTTAGGTCACTTAGGGTCAAAGTGAGCTAAGTCGTCAAATGGCAAAGCTTGATTTGAGTTTGATTGAACTTGTATATGGACTTATGATTAAAATATAATTCCATTTGCAAGTGGTTTGAAGTCAAATGGGTTTTGATTCATTTGACAATTTCATATTCAAAGGAAGAATATGAATGGATTTGGGGTTTGATTTTTGAATTAAATTTTGGTTTGGTGATTGAAGTTTGTATGTATATTTGGATTAATGATTGTAGGGTTGATTGAATCATGAAGAAAAATCAAGAGTTTGGCTTGATTTGAAGTTGATTTGGCTAAGTTCAAGATTTTGACTTGAAAGGCTTAGGTTGGATTTTGAGTGGATTTGAGTTTGATTTTTGGAATTGGTTTTGATTGTTTGAATTCATATTTCATTTACATATGTGAATCTAAATGAGAATATAAATGCGTTATGAGAAAATTTCAAGAGTTTGAAGTGATTTGATCATGATTTAGGCTAAGTCCATTAAAAGAATTTAAAGGACCTAGGAAATTTTTGGAGTTTGAAGCTTGTATTTTTTAATTTGGTTTGATTGATTTATATTTATATTCCATTTATATGTGAATATAAATGAGAATATAAATAGGTTATGAAAATCCATGAATTTGAATTGACTTGAACATGATTTTAGCTAAGTCCATGAAGGAAAATGTAAAGGACTTAGGAATTTCATGAATTGATTTTGAATTTGTATTTCATTTATATATGGGAATATAAATGAGAATATAAATTGTTCATGAGAAAATCTCATGAGTTTGATTTGGTTTAGATCATGATCTAGGCGAAGTCCATTAAAAGGGAATTAAGGACTTAAGAAGGATTATAAATTTGGAATTTAATTTTTGGATTTGATTTGATTAATTTACATAAATATTTCATTTATATATGTGAATATAAATGAGAATTTAAATGATTTATGAGAAAATCCCATGAGTTTGAATTGATTTAGAGTTGATTTTGGATAAGTCCTTAAGAAGGGAATTAAGGGACTTAGGAAATTTCATGAATTGATTTTGAATTTTGAGTTTAGTTTGATTGGTTTGAATTTATATTTAATTTATATATGTGAATAAAAATTAGAATATAAATAAATTATGAGAAAATCTCACTAGTTTGATTTGGTTTAGATCATGATTTAGACTAAGTCCTTAAGAGAAGATTAAGGACTTTAAGAAAGATTTGGACTTAGGAATTTCATTCATGGGTTTCAATCATGGATTTCAATTATGAATTTCAATCACATGGAGTTTATTTGAGTTTGGAGAAAATCAAATAAGATTGATTTGGTGTTTGACTTGAAGGAAGAAAAGTGAGGAATGGTTCAAGCTAAGGGTAGGAAAAGTTTCCTAAAACCACTAAGGCATGACCTATTCCTATGGCTAACTCTTCTAAATCTCTAGGGCTAGGTTGAGTGTCCACCTAATCACTAGATATGTCTTAAGACTATGGAACTCTTAAAGTCTAAGAGAAGTCCTATGCCTAAGATGAAGGGGCTAAGAGCTCATCCTAAAAATGAGCTCAATAGAGCTATATCGAACTTATCCTTTCTCAAATTTACAAATCCAAATGGATAGCCTATTGGTCATGGGGTAGGGTTAGCCAACCTATGGGGTTGCCTTTCGGTGTGCAACATTATGTTAGGAAGATGGCATAGTAGACTTACATCTTCTAAAGCAGGGAACAATAGCTAGGGTGATCTGTTGGTAGCACAATAAATAGAACCCGACTTAAGGGTGACTACTGAGTGAATGCTATTGGGGATTTATATCAACTAAAGAGTAGTCAGATGATTCCTATAGGGAGTTTTATTGATAGTGCCCTAAAATAGGATGCCTGCATGGGAAAAGGTACCACTAGGGGTGTCCTCCTAATCCACAAGTGAATATATATTTTATTTATATGTTTGTGTGGACCCTTTTGAAGTGCGAGGGACCACACTGAGAAGGGGATATGTCGACCTTGACCTGTGCTAATTTCTTGAACCAATGGAGAATCACACATCCACGGGATGGATTCTCTAAGCAGGTGGTAATAATAGGAAGATCTATCGATAGTAACCCAAGTAGTGTCTAAATGGGGTTGCAAAGGACATGATCCAGATATAGTGCCCATAGGGGAGGTGATGCTAGGGGTGTTATCCTGAGCCCAGGAAAAGAAAGCCTATGGATATATAGTGGCCAACTCAAGGAGAAAGCATGACAGACTTACATTTGCCATGAGTGGTGTCTCCTAAGGTGCAAGAACCAACCAACCTAAGGTGTATCCATCAGCATGAGTGGTGTCTCCATCAGCATAGTGAGAACTAACAAACATAAGGTGCTTGTCAATGTGCAACAATCAATCTGAAAAGAAAGGATATAGGCTTACAACTTTTCAAGCAAAACTGATCATCGGGATAATCTGTCATCAACGGGACATATGCTATCTGACCTAGAGAGACTACTAAGTAGGGAGCCCTAAGGAAGAACTTGACCCATACTTGAAGCAGTCAGGAAGGAAGGACCCACTAAGGGACTTATCCTAAACCTCAAATATACTCAACCCAGTCAGTGCATGAAGGCTAATTCAAGAAGAAAGTGCAGTAAACTCACTTCCTCTTAAATAAAGCCAATATGAGATAGCTTATCAACCATGCAGTAATGCCTACAAAACTAAAAAAATGCTCTTCGAGGTGCAGTGGCCAAGTAAGAAAAAAAAGTAAAGTAGACTTACATCTTCCAAAGCAAAAAGACCACAAGAGTGATAAACTAGTAGGGTAGCACGTCAGCTCGACCTAGAGGACCTACTGAGTGAGTGCCAGTGAGGGTGTTATCTCAACTCATAGTAGCGAGATAAAATATATGTATTTGTTTTATATGTTTGTGTGTAGTTTGTATTTGTGTTGTGTCGATGAAGGATAGGATGCCACTCGGGTTCCTTACACTTGCCCTAAACACATTGTGGCAGATTCACAAATAAGAATACTTTCAACATGGAAGAGATTGAATTTGAAATGGAATTTTCATTGATGATAATTGTTTTTAAATATGATTTATAATATTTCTTTAAGTACTACACATTGATTGGAAGCATTGGGCGCTCTCCCTTATGATTAATAAGGCGATAAGAGCACCTTGCTATGGCAAAGGGCCTTGTGGGTTCAAACTTGCCACCCATATTATGATGGACAATAATTGGTCTCCTTATAACTAAAATAAGATCTCCTACTTGAAAAGCTCTAGGACGGACCAACTTCTTGTGAGCTTGAATCATTTAGCTTTGTACAACTCAAGGTTTTGGCATGCCCATAGGCGTCTATCCTCCAAATCTTTGAGCTCTTCTAACCACAACTTGGCGTTATGCTCTATTATGATCTTGCTACCCATAACTATCTTTAGTGATGGGAGTTGGACTTCTAATGGTAGAATGACATCAAACCCATACACTAAGGAGAAAGGAGTAGACTAAGTTGGAGTTCTATATGTGTGTGTTAGACCCACAAAGCTTCAACTAATTGTTCATGCCACTGTTGCCAATTATTATCGAGTGTCTTCTTCAGTATTTGGATTAGAGTTTTGTTGAAGGCTTCTGCTAAGCCGTTTGCCCTCGGGTAGTTGATGGTAGAATATCTCCAATCTATATTGTGTCTCTAGGCAAAGTTGTTGATCTCGGTGCTCTTGAATGTAGTACTATTATCAGATATAATTCATGATGAAACTCTGAACTTATATATTATATGGTTCCTAACAAATTGGAGCACATGTTAAGCTATGACCTCTCTGAGCAAAATTGCCTTCGCCCATTTGGGAAAGTACTCAACAGCATCTAAGATGAACCAATGACCTTTGGAAGGAGGATTAATTGGACCCACTATGTCGGTACCCCAACACTCGAATGACCATGAGGCCAATGTAGGATGTAGAATGTTGTGTGGTTGGTGCAGGACTACACCATGTATTTGACATTGATGACATCACCTAGACGTATCCATGTAATCTTTGATCATCCACGGCCAGTAGTATCCTAGTCTCTTCATCTTGGCTTTCATCTTCGGACTGGATTGGTTGGCTTCACATAATCCTGAGTGGACCTCAGTTATGATCTTACGAGCTTTATGCTTGTGTAAATAATGTAACCACATATGATCAAAAGATTGCCTGTACAAGACACCATCTACAAGAGTGTCAGAAAGTGCACTCTACATCATTTGATGGGCTTGAGACTTCTCTTGAGGTAGTTTACCTTTATTTAGGTAATCTATGAATGGTTGCCTCTAATATAACTCCTCATCCTTCTTGGTAATGGCAACCTCCCCTTCAAGAGAGTACTTTTTGATGAGTTCAATATCAATAAGGGATAAGACTTGTCTATTTTGGACCTTTATTGATATGGACATCCTCCAGACATGCCAACTCCATGGCAAGTTTGGCTAAAGCATACATTACGATATTCTCTCTTCGAGAAATCTTATAAGTGGTAACCTCTGAGATTTAGGCCAACAACTCCATGGTGTACTTGTAGTAGTGATGGAGCTTGGGCTTTCGAACCTTATAGGACCTAGCGATTTGGTTGATAACTAGCTGAGAATACTTAAAGATGTTGATATTATGGATGCTTAGAGTAACAACTAACTCTAGATCGAAAATCAGAGCCTCATATTTGACTTCGTTGTTCTTATAAAGATTGGGCAGATAATATGAGAATCTCATCACATCAAAGTCTGAAGTTAAAAGAACTAGTCCTACCCTTACCTTTTTTGGAATAGTAGATTATGGTTCTCCTCTTTGAGAGAAAGCCACACCATCAAAGTACATCTCCCAGTGATGAATTCTAGTATTCCCTAAGTTTATGATTTATTCATCGGGAGATCATCATTAAGTAGAGAGTCAACAGGATGTGGGTGTGCTATTAAGAAATCTACTAGCGCTTATGCTTTCACTGCACAGAGGGTACAAAGGTAATGTCAAACTGTGAGAGGATCATGGATCGTCATGCTAACCACCCGACGACATCGGTGTGGAGATTAAGTTCACCTTATGAGGAAGCATGTAATGCTGTAGCTTTTGGGATGTAAAGATTAAAGCTAGGCAATGCTTCTCAATGGGTGGATAATTATCCTCAATAGGGATTAGAAAATGATTGAGATAGTAGAGTGCATTTTCCTTCCCTTTGTCATTGGCTTGGGCCAAAAAAGCACCAAGAGAGTCATCTAACATAATAGTATAAAGTATGAGCAACTTGCATGGATAGGGGCTGCTAGAACTAGCGGCATCATCAAGTAATGCTTGATGTCTTCGAAGGCACACACTTGTCATCCCACTTGAACTTGGCATATATTTTGATAAGTGCTGAGAATGGCTGACATCTTCCCAATATGTTGGATATAAAGTTTCTTAGATACTCCAACCGCCATTGAAATGATATGAGTTGAGTTAAACTTTTATGGGGTGGCATTTTTAATATTGCCTTGATCTTCTTCGGATCGATTTTGATTCCCAGTGTCGGACAACAAACCCAAAGAACTTTCCTAAAGCTACTCTAAATGCACACTTTAGGGGGTTCATTTTGATGTTAAATTATCTTAACTGCTCGAAAACTACTCCCAAGTCAAAGAGATGGCCTTCCTTTTCTCTACTTTTGACCACAAGATCACCGACATAGCTCTTAACTTGATGATGAATGAGTTTCTTGAAGATTCAAGTCATAGCCTGCTGGTTTGTAGCACTGACATTTTTAAGACTAAAAGCTTGACCTTATAGCAATAGATTCAGATTAGGGGTTTTAAAAGTAGTGTTTCTTTCATCAGAGCCATCTTTATTTGGATATATCCAGATGAGCCATCCATGAAAGAGAAGACTACATGAGATGAGGCACTGTCCACCATCAACTTGAGATTAATAGTGGAAAATTTTCTCTTGGATATGCCTTATTTAAATCTCTAAAATTGAAGCATATGTGAATTTGGCCATTCTTTTTTTTAAATGGGATGATGCTGGCTAACCTGCTAGGGTATTTTTCTTCCTGGATGAAGCCAACATCGATCAATTTCTTGACTTGATAAATGACCTGTTGTTTTATATTTAATCGCATGCATCTAAGAGCTTACTTGATAGGGTTAGTAGTAGGCTCTATTGCTAGTTTATGGACTGCTACATCAGGAGCCAATCCAAGAATCTCTTCACAACTCCATGCAAAGTAGTCCTTAAACTAAGGCAATAGCTTAATTAAGTCATTGGTTTCAATTTCATTCAATAAAGAACTGATGTATGTCGGGCATGGATCTTCTTCAATTCCTAAGTTGATTTTCTTGAGCTCGTCGATGGTTGACTTGATATCTTCTTCAAACTTTGGCGGTGCATCTTTGACTTCAAAATCATTTGGATCATCGAAGTTTCTAGAGCACTCTCATATGAGTTAATGTGATTTGAAAAGAACTGTCGATTCCAAATGATTGGTGATGACTAAGCAATAATCATCATCATGGATCAACTATCTTTGAATCTAATCGATCTTGATTGAGAGCTTTTGCATTTGTTCTTCCATATTCTTTCAAAGTAGTGACTGCTTTGACCAAGTATGTGGGATTAACCCTTTCTTTGTTGAACATAGGCAAAATACCAATCGAAAAGTAATTCTATTAAATCTTTATATGAATCATTCTCAAGTTCTACATCAACTTCTTGACTTGAGGTTGATGCTCCTTGAAAAAACCTCTAAGTCTTTACACCTGTGGATGATTTAGGTGCTTCATTAACAACTAAACCTTCAACTTTTTGAGAGGAAAGTGGGGTTAGAGCTAAGATTTCTAACTGATGCCTAATTATTTCACATATAGACTTGGATATACTTATGCTTTGCTTTAGAGCCCGATCTTTATCGCTATCTAGCTCAACTGTCACCTCCAATAGAATCCATTGCTAAAAAGAGCTAGTTGGTCTATGAACTATATAAGACTCATCCTATGAATTAGATTCTATGTCTATATGGATAGTAGGTGTACTCCTGGTAGTTGGGTCATATCTTTTATTGGGTGGCTAATAAAGAGGTTTTTTATCCCTTGGACTACCTCTGAAATGGCCTCTTCCTCTGCCTGGTGGAGGTCAGATCGTTCTACCCATATGTTCGAATGGAGTATTGAACTGTGGGTGGAATTTAATGTCAGGCTCCACTTCCTCCTCCAAGTCTATTTTCGCTCCCTTTTTTTTCATTTTCTCTTTTCTTTTCTTTTTCTTTTTCTCTTACCTTTTCTTTTTCTTTTTCTTTTTCTTTTTCTTTTATTTTTAAACTTTGGCCCAGCTTGCGAGAATAGACTTGTTGATTTTGTGGGAAGTAGTAAGCGCATCATATATGCCTACCTCATGAACTGTAAATGGCTTGAGATCTCCTTTAACACAATAGATGATCCCACCTCTCATGAACTTCATACACTGATGTAGAGAGGATGGAACTATGTTGTTCTCATGTATCCATGGTCTCCCAAGCAAAGCATTGAAAGATGTATTTAGTCTATAATGTGAAACTTGGCTTAGGTCTTCCAAATCATCTATCTCCAGAACACTATGGACACGAGGCTGTTTACCTCACTTTTGGAGTGCAGATTAAATCTTTCCATCTTAGACTATGGAGTCTTCTAGACACTAAGACTTCCCTAGTCATAAGACACTTCTAACAATTAGGTAAACACTTAACCTAAGCCAAAAGACATAGAAGGGTTAACCATAGGATTAGGTTATGCCTTAGGGATTAGGATAATCCACCTACCCTACAACCCAAATCCAATCCATGTTCACCTTCTCAAACCAAACCTCAAGTTCAATTCAAACATAAACTTAAAATTGAAATCCAAGACCAAATTCTAAAACCAAATGATTGAATCCCATCAAATCCAAACTTGAAACCCTTCCTAAGCCATATGACCTATCCCATGGACTTAGCCAAATATTAATCCAAATCAATTCAAACTCAATTTATTTTCTCACAAATCAATCATATTTTTTAATCACCTTCTCAAATTTAATTGAAATATAGATTTAAATCATCAAAACTAAAAAAAACCAAATCAAAATCCAAACGTAAGCCACATGACCCAACTCCTTGGACTTAACCAAATTCCTTCATTCCAAAACTCAAATTCAATTGATTTTCTCATGAATCAATCATAAATTCAATCATATTCACAAATATAAATGAAATCTACAATCATCTAGCAAAACCAAAATCAACTTAAGTCAAACCTAGCTTAACCCTTTTGACTTGAAATGTTCAAATGAACCAAAACCCATTTGAACCCAAGCCAATTAC
Source organism: Cymbidium sinense (assembly GCA_021442155.1). Lineage (NCBI taxonomy): Eukaryota > Viridiplantae > Streptophyta > Magnoliopsida > Asparagales > Orchidaceae > Cymbidium > Cymbidium sinense. The sequence continues at coordinate 126,699,396 of CM038218.1, forward strand.
AATTGAATTTATATATCAATCTCAAATCCATATATAAACTCAAATAAATCAAACTTAGCCCAAAATCAAACCAACTAAACCCAATTGGTCCACTTGACCCAAAGTGGCCAATTTGACCTATTTGAGCCATGTTCTAATCCTACCCAAATTCGATTGAACCAACCCCAACAAAACCTCCCATCAAAATATAAATCAAATTGATTGCAACCAATGGCTTAAGTTCATTCAAATTGATTGTGAACTTGACTAAAGCCATGATTAGACCCATTGAACCAATTAACTTAGCCCAAATTGACTTGGGTTCAAGTTGGCTAAACAAAACTAAATCAAATTAATTGAAACCAAAGCCTACAATCATGTTCAATTTGTCAACTAAACCCAAACAAACACCCAGCCCAAGCCAATTTGGTCAATTTGGTCAAATTGATCAATTTAACCCATTTGACCTAAATGAATTTAAATGAGCCAAAATTAAATCTAGGCCAAACAAAACCAAACCAATTGAACCAAAACATCCCAAATGATCATACGAACTTGATCCAACCCTTGGTTTAACCCAATTTGACCAATTGGTCAACTTTACCTAACCTAACCTAATTTGACCTAAATGAGTCAAATTGAGCCAACCTAACCAAATAAACTCCAATTGACTTGAAATTGGGGCTAACCCACTTTTGGTTCATTTCAAATCTGCCCAAATCAAATCTAATGCCAAATAATCATCCTACTCTTGGGTCAAGGGCATCACTTGAGACAAATCACCCATGTAAGTGGTCATTTCCATTCAGTGGCACTTGGTACTCTCCCAATGGTCCACCTAGGCACCTAGGACACTGCCCAACCTAACCTAAGGGGTGGTTGGGTCGGCCATGACCCATTCACCCCATTGGAGCATTTTAAACCCATAGGTCACCCATGATTCCTCTTTGGAAGCTACCTCCACACCTTCAACCAACCAAGTAGAGAGCCACCTCCTCCACGCCACCCATGACTCCACGAGATGGTGGACTGACCATTAGAAACTGATCCCACCATCCAATCAAGATGAAGGGGGGTATACACCCCCTCATTTCCATAAAAACACATAGAATCATTCCTTAAAACCCTAACTACCCAAGATGACCCACTAAAGCTATTCCCTAAGCTCCCAAGCTTGTTCCTCGATCAAAAAATGCCATTCTTGTCCGCCCTGAAATAGGACACTCCCATTTATGACCTAACTTCCCCATTTCTCCATCAAACTCAAATTAACTTTGTACACACCTTCCTTAAGCCTCATCGAGCAATAATGAATCATCTCCCTAGCTTCCCGAGCACCGGAGGTGGGACTTCGATCAAAGCTGAGCTCCAAATCATCGGTTCATTGCCTTCCAAGCAAACTTCATACACTGATGCTGGTCAACAGGGCTTCGTCTCCACTAGATGAAGCTTCCTCAATCATTCAAGCTGCCACTCTATAGCTCCGGTAAGGTATGCTTACAAAATTGATCCTTAGAAAAAAATGGGTTGGTCCATTTTGAAGAAAACTTACATCTCGTGTGATCTTGACCGTTGGATCCCCTCTGATCAATGTCATGAAGGTGTGGGATCTTTTTGGAGTTGATTTGAGTGTGGGTAAGCTCAGATCAAGTGATCAATGGTTGATGGACTCTATTCTCCCTCACTCGTGTGATGTTAGATCACACACCATTTGTTTCACATGATTAGAATGGACAGTCATCATTAGATCCATTTGATATGATTTAATCCTACTAAGTTGTGGTATTAATCATAGATGTTTGATCTTAGATCTGACAGTGAATGAGAAAGCACATCCACCATTGCCACATAGGCACTGAGTCGGAAAGGTTTTAAGTAGCCAATCTTATGGAAAGCGAGATCGTGTCGCCATTGAAATAGATTAGGCTTTAATTAGGCTTAATTAATCATTTTTAATGGCTGAAGCTTCTAGAAATCATAAAAAATCATAGAGAAATAAAAGATACAAATAAATACTCATTTTAAGGATATTTCAATAGAGAATAAATTAAAAATGTTCTTAACTTATTTTGATTAGTAATTAAGGTTTAATTACAAAATTAATTAGCTTAATTACTTGAGCAATTAATCCCAAATTTTGTGGGTTAATTTAATGGGATGAACTCTACCTCTCATGATTTTCTTGGGATTTATTGCTCACTTATTAGGAAAATTGACTAATTAAACCTTACTCTTTTAAGTTAATTAATGATTAATTAATGTGATGAATAGTAATAAATTGGTTAATTAAGTTTATTAATCATTGTTCAACAATGAACAAAGGAATAGGGTTGGGACCCCTTTCCCTATGTTCATTTCACCCTTTTTAAAATGAAATTAATTAAGATTTAACTAATTAATTAAATCACTTAATCAAATTAAAAGCATAATCACATCATACCTAAATTAATTAAATCATAAGGTAGATCTTTAGGTGTTTAATAACTTAAAGAAGTTTAATGAAATTATGGTTAGTCCACATGTGTGGGAAAATAATAAAGAGCAATTAATTAAGTCCCTTAATCTAATTAACTATTAATCATGAGCCAATTGCATTAGGCCCCTTTTATTTTCTAGGATCATTGCAAGTTTATTTTTCATGCATATCATGTTAGCTCATAATTATTTAGTTAATTACCTTTAGGTGACATAGGCAAGGGTAATTAATTCATCTAATTAAGGGTTCAACTTAATTAACCCAATAAATAAAATTAAGTACATTTACTTAAATTAAATCAAATCAATAATGTGGGAATGGGTTTAAAATAATAAGTGATGATTTCTCTTCTCCTCTTTAAATCAAATCAAATCCAAAACTTAATTAATAAAGAAGCTTTGGTTTGCTTTAAATAATCTTATTTGATTTGATTGTCCTTAAGAACTAGTTTGGTTGAATGAATCACATGCTTATATTTGATTATCCTCTTTCCAATCATATTAAATTTGGTATGTCATTTGAATTCATACATCCATCTTTTCAAAATCATGTAAAATAAAATGGATTTCCTTTATGTAAGCTTGCATGTGTTGATTTAATTTAATATATGTGTGGCTATTATCACTATTAAATCCAAATGTATTTTTCAAAAGCTTATAAATGAATAATAATATGTGTTATGATGCTAGTTATAAATACATAAGAAATGCATGTGCTTATAGCTTAAGTGTATGAATGGTGAGTTCTCATTCCTCTATTCAGATGTTGATTTATATAAGATTGAATTGTAATGGGTATATAGTCACATCCACAGGAACACGAGGCTTTAGCTCAAGGAGGCCATTTGATTACCTCACTTTCATGGTTTAACAACGACATGTACCCATTTGATTTCATTCTTATGTATTTCAACATTAGAATTTTGATAGAGCTTTAATTCATATATATAAATTATTCAATTAAAAAATATACAATCTTTGCATGGTTTTCTATCCCTTATTTATGTATACATCCATGTGTGTCCAAAAAAAGAAAGTATAAAGTATGGACATCTCGGGAATACAAGGCTTTAGTTAGCCCCAAGAAAGTCATTTGATTACCTCACTTCCCTAGTTTAACAATGACACATACTTGCCTATATCTTTGTACATGTATATGTATATGTGATTAGTGAATGAAAATCCCATTTTACATTAAAATTGCTTGCATTCATAATTGACTAAGTGGTTGAATCAATTAGCCATATGATTTGGAGCTTACTTCCTATGTTTATGTACATGAATTTACATATGTTTGAATGCAAATGGATATATAGTCTAGACATCCTGAGAATATGAGGCTTTAGCTAGCTCTAAGGAGGTCATTTGATTATCGCATTTCCCTAGTTTAACAACAACAGATGCCTGTTTAATTTCATTCTAATTTCCTTTTTATATAAGAATTTGGATAAAGTTTTAAATTAATATGTTTAAATAATTCAATAAAATATAATATAAATTATAAGCATATACATACATTCATCATTTAAGTGTGCTAAAATATGTTGCATGTATAGATACACTTAGGATTAAATCATATGAATGTTACATGTGATGGAAAGGAATTATTTAATATATGTCATGTGGTAGTAATTCAATTAAATTAATCTTAAGATGCCTTTCATTTTGAATGGGATTATTTAAAGTGAACCTAAACTTAGGATTAATTCAATCATTTAATAAGACATTCACTAAAGAGAACTAAATCAAATTAATATACTTTAGAAAGTTACTTAAGGTAGGGATGAAAGAGGGAAATCCTCTTTTCCTCTCTTTATAACACATAGTTGCTAAGTGTAATCAAATGAAACAAAAGAAAATACAAATTAAAATTCTCAAATCAATTAAACTACTTCAAGTGAAATCAACCTTTCATGTTAAATTGAATCCTTATACACTTAGAAATTACAACACTAATGCCTAACAAGACTTACCACACAAACCTTAATACACACATTAGAATTAAGTCACCACTTCTAGCTCTAAGTTAGAATGATGTATGATGTGATGCATATTTTATTTTATGATGTATTATTTTGGATTAGAGGGTGTATGCTTTGTAGACTAAATGATAGGCCAATATTAGCCTAATCATGTTTTTTTGCATGAGATTATGCTTAATGGATGCTTAAAAATAAATGTGAATACTCTTTTTATAGGTAGCTTAAATCCTTAAGCATAATCCAAGTTAGGACTGGTGGGCTTAATTACCCATGTGTAGGGTGCTAAGTCTAAATTATTAATACAATTTCTTGGGATTATATGTATATTTAGCTAACCATTATTTTGTAGGTGTAGTTAGATTTACTTTTCCATCATAAATGCAATTTTTGTAATGGGAATTAGGATTAGTGCTATGGGGGATTAGGATGAGCAGTGGCGAGAAGGTTTTGTCTTGGGGTGCCCTATGATGCCTTTGAAGCAAGCATCATCCAAATCAAAGAAGAAACTAAATAAAAATGGAGATATATAAAGAAAGAAGACCCCATAACATTTAATACAATTATAATTATTCTTTCATATTCTAGGTTGTATAAGGTTAGAGCTCACTACCCATCTTTTCTCTCTTGTTGTATGGGTTCTAACCGACCTTTTATTCTTTTATGATAGTTTATATAATTGTTAGACATTATGTTTACATTGTGCATTAGAACGACAAGCTTTTCATAATTTCTAAAATGATTGATGCTTTAATGGGTGGCTTGGATATGATTAGGCTCTTAGGATAAAAATAACTTTTCTACCCAACTAATCACTCATAACTAAATTTTAAATAACTCATAACCTCATCATAAAGCTTAAGACATAAATAAGATAATTAAAAGATTTAGCAACCCCTTAGTTGTATGGTTGTATGCTGCACATCATGCATGCATATTCTTTTTCTCTTGAACATGAAGGATCTCCATCCTTGCATGATAAAGGAATGCTTGACCTGTGAGGGCATCTCATATGGTGGAGAATACCTTCTTCTAGCTGATTTCATCCATAACCTACTTCATCATGCATTTAGGCATAAGAAATCCTAAAGCCTTTATTAAAAATATGTGTCTAAAATGAAATAAAATCTAAAAAGATTTTGCATCTATAGATTAAGTCATACACTCATACCACTCATGCTCTAGTCTCTTAGGTAGTGTGTTTAGGACTTTAGTCTCTTTCTAATTAAATAACTACCCTAGCAATCTTATAATTATTAAGATCAAACTATATGGTTTTAATATCCGAGGAGGAGATAGCTAGCAGCCACTCCAGGCGATTATAAGTCCAAAAGTCGGACACCTTCTATGGCTTGGGCCTAGATGATTGGTCAGGAAAGGGCAACTATTTGGCTTCCTCTTGTAGGCTAGTCACCTTGTTGATTAATTTCTCAAATGTTTTAATGGTAAAGTCCTTAAGCATGAAAGCAACCGAGCCATGGATATTCTTGATTAGAATCTCAATGGCATACTGTTCAAACAGCTGTGGTTCGCCTTTCATGCTCAAGTTGCACCTAATCAACAAGGGACGTTGAGTTGTTCTCTATACAATGAGGTCGCTACACCCACCTCTGAGCTCCGACAAACCTCTTAATGAAGAGGTGCTCCAACTTAGCAAAAGTCTTCACGAACCATTGGAAGTTTAATGTACCAATCAAATGCAACACTACAGGCTACAAAAAGGAAGAGGAGTGCATTGCGCCATGTTGCAATGCGGCTCTAAAGTGTGAATGTGCTATCGTGAGTTCCCCATCAAAGATCTTGAAGGATGGTGGCACAAAACCATAAATAAATAAAAACTAAATAAAACCTAAACCTAAAAAATAAACCTAAAATAAATAAAAAATAAAACCTAAACCTAAACTAAAAAAAAAACCTAAAAAAATAAAATAAAACATAAACATAAACCTAAACTAAAATAAACTAAACTAAAATAAATAAAACCTAAACCTAAACCCTAAACTAAAAAAATAAAATTAACTAAAAATAAACCTAAACTAAAAAAAACCTAAAATAAACATATACCTAAACTAAAAATAAAACCTAAAATATACCTAAAATAAAAATAAAACCTAAACCTAAAATAAAATAAAATAAAACTAAACAAAATAAATAAACCTAAATAAATAAACTAAACTAAATAAAAATAAAATAAACCTAAATAAAATAAAATAAATAAATAAAATAAAATAAATAATAAACTAATAAATGTGTCATTTGCTTTAAAGAAAAGAAACTCCACCATACTTTAAACTATCCACCCTATCCTAAACCCTACCATAAAACTAACCTACTACCCCAAACCATACTACTCCCACTCTACCCAGGCCTACCTGGCCTAACCCTACCCTGAGCCACCCAGGCCCAACCCTACCACAGGCCCTCCCTAAACCTTAGGCCTAAACCCTCCTAACTCTCCTATCTCTAAACAGCTGACCCCTCCCTGGGCCACAAAACTAGTCCTGACCTAAACCTGGGCCTACCCAGGCCTATTGACCTCTAAACCCTGGCTGACCTGGGCCTAACCCTGACCTAAACCTAAACTAAACTTCCACCACACTGGGCCTAAACTCCCACAAACTAAAAACCAAACCTAAACTAAAATACTAAAATAAAATAAATAAACTAAATAATAAAATAAATAAAATAAAACCTAAATCCTAAATAAACCTAAAATAAAATAAAATAAACTAATAAAAAAACTAAAATATAATAAATAAAACTTAAACTAAATTAAAAATAAAATAAACCTAAGAATAAAAACCTAAATAAAATAAAACTAAACATAAAATAAAATAAAATAAACCTAAAATAATAAAATAAAAAAATAAATAAAAAATTAAAAATAAACCTAAAATAATAAAAATAAAACCCAAACCCTAAACTAAAAAAAACTAATCCTAAAAAAAATAAAATAAAAAAAAAAAAAAACCTAAACTAAAACTAAAATAAAATAAATTAAACTAAACCTAAACCCTAAACTAAATAAAATAAAATAAACTAAAATAAACCTAAAGCTAAACTAAAAATAAAAAAAATAAACCTAAAATAAAACCTAAAACATAAATAAACCCCAAATTAAAAAAGCTTAAAACCTAAACCTAAACTACATAAAACCTAAAAATAAAATAAATATAAAACTTATGATGAAAGAATATTCATATTTACTTCATCTATCCCCTTTTGGAAGAGGATAAATGAAAAGAAATACAACACCTTGTTGGGACACCATACATCCATAGATGTTCTTATTAGGGTGATCGGTATAGCATTGAGGAAAGGTGTACTATCTCAAAGATAGAAGTCACCACCTTGCAATGGACCTAATCACCTTAAGGACTCTCTTAAGGACTATGGGTCTTGAATGTACTAAAGACTCTTCCCCTACTTTACATAAAAAAGTAAAGCAGGGTTTATTTTAATTAGGTTTGTTAACTTTCCTACAGGGCAAGCCCCCATAGTTAATTACATCCCAAAGAACAAGATTCCTTAGGAATACTCTCGATTAAGGTAAATGATCATTGTATCCAAATATTTTGAATCTAGGACTATCAAATAATTGTTTTATTTTTAGAAAGTCAAGTGGGATTGATCAGGAGGAGTTCTTATCGAAGCAAATAAAGATAAGTAGGGGATGCTTAGGATACTAGGAAGCCTAGTAAGCATCCGCTATCTATGGTTGGGCTTTACATTTTGAAATTGAATTGATTTATTTTAGTTGAATTTTTATTATGTTAGCTTATAATTCCATGATACAAGGTCATTGAAATGCCTAAGAAGTGAGGATTTATGCTTGTAGCCATAAAGGGAAGTAGTAACCTTTGAACCTAAATTTAGGGAGCTTTAGGGAAGGCCAAAAGCATGACCTAAATCTAAGGTGAAAATGGGTATTTAGTTTACCTCCAAAGGAGAAGATAAACCACCCGACTGTTGGACTTACAACTACCTGGGGGTGGCCTAACTCCTCCTACGATTTTAAAACATGTAGGCAAGTCAAATGCTTTTGCAAAACTGTTGTTTATTTAGAAAGAGATTAAGTCCTTAAACATACTTCCTAAGAGACTAGATCATGTAAGACATGATTTAATGAATTAAATCTAATGCTAATTTTGTTACATTTTATTTTCATTTTGTACAATCAAATTTACACATGCTTTATGATTCATATACCTAATGCATGAGAAATTAGATTATGATCAAAACAAGATAAGGAGGTGTGTTTCCACCATGGCTCTTAAAGGTCAAGCCAAGTTCTCTGACGAAGGTGGAAGCCCTCCAATCAAGAGTGAAATAATATACTTTTTTATGCATGATGTGAGGAAGAAAATACAACATTCAGCTAAGGGGTTGCTAATTCTTTTATCTTGTTTATAACTTAGACTTTAGGTGAGGTTATGAGTTATTTTATTTTTAGTTTTAATCAATTAGTTAGATAGAAATTTATTTTCCTAAGAGCCTAATCATCATCCAGGACATACATCAAAGTAAGGAATAAACTAGGAAAAGATGCCATCTTAATGCACAAGCTAAATAAACATCAATCAATTTATAAAGCTAGCGCAAAAGAATAAGAGGCCATTTATGGTCGGGCTCCACCACCGAAAACAAATTGGGTAGCCGAGCTCTACCCTTATATAACTGATTACAAATGAATTAAATACAATCAAGAAGGAATTCATTGTTATGGGGTCTTCATTCATTTCTTCATTTCTTCTTTTTCTTCTTTTGTTCTTTGTTCTTTCTTCTTTCTTCTTTCTTCTTTTAGTTAGTTGGAATGTGGTTGCTCAAAAGCTTCACATGGTACATAAAGCATAGCCTTATAACCAATGTTCATCTAATACCCCATAACAATCATTCCAAAATCTAATTATAAAATTACATGAAAATGGGAAAAGAAAATCTAACTAAAACACAAAATAGAGATTAGCTAAACACACCAAACAATCCCAATTTATATTTATATGTTGGACTTAGCACCCTCACATGCGAAACAAAGTCCACCTATTTTGGATTATGCTTAGGGGTATAAGACACAAAAAGTAGTTATATTTTTATTACAGTGCTCCTTAAGCACAATCCCCTGCAGAAGATAATGGTTAGACTAAGATCGCCCTACAATTCAGTCTGTGCACATACACCCTAACATCCAGACAAAAATAATACATCACAAAACAAAAGCAAACATCAAACCATGCACTGCCCTAACCTAAAGCTAGAAGTGGTGAGTTAGCATAAAGTGTGTGCTATTTAAGGTTTGTGTGGTATGCTTAGCTAAGCTTTAAGGTTGAAGTTTTCAAAGTATGAAAATGTTCAACTTAGAGGGTGGTTTCATTTAAGTGACTTAGTTGATTTGGTTGATTTTTATGTTGTAATTTTATTAGGTTTGAATGAACCTACAATTAATTACTAATTTGAATAGAGAGGATAAGAGAAGAGAACTTCTCTTCCCTCCATACCTTAAGTAATTTCTAAGGTAGATTCATATTTGATTTTATTTAGTGAATGTTTTATTATGTGTTTTAATTAATCCTAAGTTTAGATTTTCCATAAACAAACCTATTCAAAAAGAAAGGCATTTTAAGATTAAGTAAAGTGAAATACTATCACAAAACATGCAACACTTCATTTCTTTCCCAACATGTGTAACATGCATATGGATGAACCCTAAGCATATCTATACATGCAAATGGAAGTGTTTAGCACACAATGATGAATTCTAAGGGATGTTACTTAAGAAAATTTAGATGCTTCATGATGCATGATTTTTTTAAGTAGAAAGAGTGATTCTTTTATCCATTTTTCATATGCACATTTACAAGTATAAAAGACATAAGTGAGTATGGTTGTTAGCACTAGGGTGTAAGGTAGAGACCTACATGAAAGCTCACCCAGGGGTTGTCAGTAATATACCACTTTTCTTAAATACATGTGCATGTACAAAAAGAAATGCATGGAAAGAGAATCATGCAAAAACTTTATGTTTATTTGATTTTGGTTTGATTGTTTAGTTTATATGTGTGATGTGGAATTCCTTCTTAAGTCATGACATAAGAGTATATTGGAATAGATTTGAGCAAGTGTTATGTCCTTTTCAAATGGACTATACACTTTGCAAATCCTATACAATTCTATGATAAGAAAGAGGAGAATCACATAACACATTTTATACTATTCATATGCAAACTCATAAATAATCTAAGTAGCATACCTTTCAGTTATGATATTTGATTTATAAGTTTTGAAAATAATTTTGATTTAATAGTGATAATAGCCATTCACAATCTTACTTTAGCCAAAACATTTCATTTTTAATTTGATTTTTAAAAGGCATGAATGTATGATTTTCATGTGACATACACATTTAGCATGCTAGGAAAGAAATAAAGTGATGAAAGCATGTAAATTCATTCACCCTAATTAATTTATAAAGATAATCCTATAGAATAAGATTATTTAAAGAGAAATCAAAATTATTTTAAATAAGATTTTTGTTTTTATTTTGAGTTTGATTTGAATTTAAGAAATGTGAAAGGGTTGCTGGTCCTAACCCATTTCCCACATTTGTATGATGTTTTAGTTTATTTTAGAACCATTAGATGATTTTATATTTTGTTTAGGTTAAGGTGTGAATTAAGTCCATTAATTACCCTTACACACTTTAACATATTTAATTAAATAATTATGAGCCAATGTATGACATAAAACTACAAAGAATTTAAATCGCAATGCACTATAAAAGAAAGGGCCTAATGCAATTGGCTCACAATTAATGATTAATTAAACTAAAAGGTTTAATTTAAGTACTTTCATAACCCTTCCACACATGTGGGTTGGATTTTGATTTCCTTAAGTTACTTAGGTTATTGAACACCTAAGCACCTACCCAAGATGAATTGGTTAAGTTATGGAATTTTTTTAAAATTTTATCAAGTTAATTAAGCAGGTGATTAGTGGATTAGCACTTAATTAAGTTTATATTAAGGAAGAATGAGGGTTTAAGAAATAGCTTAAGGAAAATATCCCAAAATTATTCCATAAACCTCCTGTTCACTTAAGCGAAGCTTAATTAAATTAATAAAGGGATTAAACTATTATTCACATATTTAATTTAGCTTAATTACATTAAGAGAGTGATTAAGGATTCATTAATTGATTTCCTAATTAGCTCATCAATAAATCCCAAGAAATTAGAGGAGGTGAGGTCATCCCACTAAATGCATCAGAAATTTGAAATGAATTAATGAAGTAATTTGGGAGTAATTAGAGTTATTAAATTTTAACTAAAACCTAATTAAGGAAATGCACTATTCAAAATACATCAAAATAATTTTAGTAAATTCCTTACTAAATTATCCTCATAATGCATTTTATTTTGTATTTTTTTTTTTCTACATTTAGCTATGAATATTTGAAGATTTAGTGATTAAGGAATTAATTAAAACCCCAAATTATATAACTAATCCCATCGGCCATGGACCGCTAACGTGGTGCATGCTTTCCCATGTGGATTATTCATCACTTAAGTTATCACATCCCAATGCCCGTCGTTAGTGGCGTTACACTTTCTCTGATTGTCAATCAAAGATCGGACGATTGAGATCGATCCCATAATTTCTAAAGGGATTAATCACAGATCCTAAGTGGATTAATCAAGACCATCCATCCAAAATGGGTGGATGACTCCATGATTTCAGCTCTTCTGGAAGAGGGCATCCACTCTTTAGGGCAAGATACGAGCTCATTATGCTCATTGAGCTCAAACTTTACACACCATCTAGGAGTAAGCACAAGTAGATCTAATGACCAATTTTACTTGAGGTGAAAATTCTCTTCATAAAGGATAAGACACTCCCTATTCTAGGTTTGGTTTGAAGGCATACCTTGAGGCTATCACCATGCTCCAACCATCGAGGTAGCTTCTAGTAGAGAGAAAAGCCCGTTGAAGGTTTGAGGGTTAAGGTTGAGTGGATCTTCTTATGGACCAAGCTCCTCTTCAAATGCTCACGACCTTAGTCTAGCTCCCACCTCCCTTTCTTTTGAAGCTCGGAAGAAGCTTTGGATGAGTTTGATTAGGCCCTCTGAGGATGCTTGAAGGAGGAACTGGATTGGGTGGGTATTGGCTAAGTTGGAATTTCCCTTAGCCTCTCTATTTTTGGCTCAAAGAGAAGAGGAGAATGGGAAATGCTTGGGAATTGCGAGGAAGCTTGAGTGCTAGCTCTCTCTGCTCAATCAGTGTGAGTGTCTTGGATTCAAGTGAAATGAGGGGGAATATATCTCCCCTTGAAGGATCGGATGATCGAGCAAGGCTTTATTATTTTGATCAAATTCACCCCTTCAATGGGTTATTTTGGCTATTAAGGGTTGCACATGGTTCATTTATAGCGAGGGGTAGTGGAGAAGTGCCATGTGCTGATTTTGGGTGAAGGAGTGATTGATATGTGCTTGAAATGAAGGGGTAATTGATTTTGGCCTTAGGTTGGGTTTGGCTGACCCAAACCCATTGGGTCATGTGCACCATGATCACTAGTGTCCACTTGGTCCACTAAGAGGGTGCTAAGTGGCCATGAAGAGGATTTGACCAAATTCCAAGTGAATTTGGCCAAGAATTACCCTTTGACCTAGGGGTAAAATGATCATTTGGCTTGGATTTTAATTTGAATATGTTTGGCATGATAGAAAAATGAGTTGTGCCAAGTTTAAATGAATTTGGAGTTGATTTGATATGATTTGGCTCATGTTGACCTATTTAGGTTAAAATGGGTCAACTTGCGTCAAGTTGACCAATTGGTCAAATTAGGTCAATCCGAGGGTTAGGTCAAGTTCAAATGATCATATGAATTGATTTGATATATTTGTTTCCAATCAATTTGGTTTATATTTGGATTTGGTTCATTTGATTTCATTTAGGTAAAATGGGTCAAGTTGACCAGTTTGACCTATTTGACCTATTTGGGTTAGGTCATGGGTTGGTTTAGGTTTCATTAGTCATTTGAAATGTATTGGTATCTTTGTTTCCAATCAATTTTGGTTTAATTTGATTTTGGCTCAATTTGACCTTTTAGGTCAAGTTGGGTTCATGGTCAATGGGGCTAGGTTGGGTCTAGTTGGCCAATTGAGGCTTTGGTCAAGTTCAACAAGTGATTTGGAATGAACTTGACCCATTGATTTTAATCAATTTGGCTTAGATCAAGTTTTGATCCATTTTGACTTTTTAGGTTCAGTTGGGTCAACTTGGGTCAAGTGGCCAATTGGGCTAGGTTAAGCTCAAATGATGATTTGGACAAGTTTAAACATTGATCATGAATGAGTTTTGATCAATGGTTTTAATCAATTTGTCCTACGGTGGATTTTGGCTAATTTAGGTTGCATTTTGGTTAACTGTTGATTTGGTCAGCCCAGGTTTGACTTTGTTTGACCCAATTTGAGTGATTTGTCATCTCATGAAGATTTTTTCTCACAATGTGAGGCTTAGGTTGGCTTAGTTCAATCCAATTTGGGTAGGATTAGAATTTGGCTCAAAAGGTACTTTAGATCACTTTGGGGTGAGCCTAAGTGGGTCAATTGACTTGATCAAGGCCGAATCAAGTTTGGATGAACTCACATATGGACTCATGATTGAAATATAAATCCATTTGCAAGTGATTTGGAGTCAAATGAGTTTTGATTCATTTGACAATTTCAAGTTCAAAGGGTGAACATGAGTTTTATTTGGGTTTGATTTTGAATTTAGTTTTGGTTTGATAATTGAAGTTTGTGTTTATATTTAGATTCATGATTGAAGGATTGATTGAATCATGAAGAAAAATCAAGGGTTTTTCTTGATTTGAATTTAATTTGGCTAAGTTCAAGAATTTGAGTTGAAAGGCTTAGGTTGAATTTAGGTTGAATTAGGATTTGATTTTTTGAATTGATTTTGGTTATATGAATTTATTTTTCATTTATATTCATGAATATAAATGAGAATATAAATGGTTATGAGAAAATTTCTTGAATTTAAATTGATTTGGATTTGATTTAGGCTAAGTCCATAAGATAGAATCAAAGATTTTTGGAATTAGATTTCAATCATGGGCTTTAACGATTTGGAATTGATTTGAGTTTAAGAAAATTAATTAAGTTGGAATTGATTTGAGTTTGACTTGAAAGGAGGAAGTGAGGATTTGGTTCAAGCTATGGGGTGGCAAGTTTTCCTAAAACCTCTAAGGCATGACCTATTCATATGGCTAACTCTTCTAAGTCTCTAGGGCTGGGTTGAGTGTCCACCTAATCACTAGATGTGTCTTAAGACTAAGGAAACTCTTAGTCTAAGAGAAGTCCTATGTCTAATGGAGGGGTTGAGAGCTCATTCTAAAATGAGGTCAACAAAGGGGCCCAATAGCCTTACATCTTCCAAAGAGAAATGACCATCAGGGTAACCTTCTTGTGGCAAAATAGAGAACCCAACCTAAGGGAGACTACAGAGTGAGTACCACAGGATTTATCTCAACTCAGTCGCAATTCCTATGGGGAGTTCTCACACGCCCTAAAGATAGGATGACTTCTTGGGAAAAGGGGCCCTTTAGGGGCTTGAGTTCCTAATCCACAAGCAAAAATTTTTGTTTGTTTGTTTAGTTTATTTTATTATGAACCCTGTTAGTTTGCAAGGGATCAAATTGAGAAGGAGCTTATATCGCCTAGACCTATCTCGGTTCTGAACCAAGGGAGAATCTATGCATCCACTGAATAAATTCTCCAACCACAGGGGTGGCTACTATGAAAGGGGAACTTATTCAATCAAAAAGTAACCCAGGTAGTGTCAAAGGATGTGATCCAAATAGAGTGCCCATGGGGAGAGGGGCCACTAAGGGGCTTGATCCAAAACCACAGAAGATAATATCATAAGTATTGGTGGCCAACTCATGGAGAAAGCATGGGGACTCACATCGCTAAGAGTGGTGTATCCACTAGGTGAGTCCTTTGTCGAGTGAACATCAACCAACCTAAGGTGCCCATCAATTTGTAATCGATAAGAAAGCTTGGACTCACATCCTCCTATGGCAGAACTGATTGCTAGGATAGTCTATCTTCAGCTCGATAGGTGCCATCCGACCTAGGATGACTACTGAGTGAATGCCAGGGACTTATATCAACTCAAATGTAGTCAAGAGGGAAGGAGCCTCTAGGGACTAAACAAACTCATTGGTTTGATGATCATTAAGAAGAAAGCTCAGAACTCACATCTTCCAAAATAAGGAACCACGGGGTGACATACTAGCGAGGTAGCATGTAGATTGACACGGATCACTAATGAGTGAGTGCCACAGGCGGCTTGCCCCCACATCAAAATAGCTTGAGATAAAAGATATGTGTTTGTGCTTGAAGGAATAGGATGCCTCTAGGGGACTCTTACACCTAGACCTCAAGGATACTCGACCTAGTTAGTGCATGATAGCTAGTTCAAGAAGAAAGTGTCGGGACTCACATCTTCTTAAACAAAGTCAACATGAGGTAGTTTACTGGCTTAGCAATGAAGACTAAAACTAAACATGATGCTCATTGGTTTGCAATGGCCAAGTTAGGAAGAAAGCATGGGGACTCACATCCTCCAACATATGACCACTAGGGTGACATACTAGCAAGGTAGCATGTAAACTGACCTAGAGCGGCTAATGAGTGAGTACCACAGGGGGCTTGCTCCCATATCAAAGTAGTCTAAGATAAAAAATATGTGCTTATTTTTGTACTATGTTAAAGGGAATAGGATGCTTTGGGTTCTCACACCTACCCTAAACACACTTGGGGAATTGGATAAAATGGTGCCATGGATGGCACCAATTCCACAGAAAGGATGTCGCGCGGGTTCTCTCACACCTAACTTAGTTGTGCTAATCGAAATAGGATGCCTCTTGGGTTATCTTACACCTATTCTAATAGCACCAGGAGATTGTGTTTATGTCATGAAAGAGGGATAGGATGCCTCTTGGGTTCTCTTACCTATCCTAAACACCATGGATTCATAAGACATGCAAATAATGCTTTGAAAGAAGAGAATATTTTGATGAAATGGAATCAAATTTTTATTCTTTTATTCATAATTAATTTCAAACATGTTTTATGCATAATATTTCTTCAAATAGATCCCATTAATTGGAAGCATAGGTGTTCCCCTTTATCAATGACTAATAAGATCCTCTTTTGTAGGCCTTCTATGACATAGGGGCCTTCCTAAGTGGGTTCAAACTTGCCTCCCATCTTTTGACAGGCAACAATTGGTCTCCTTAGGACTAACACAAGTTCTTCTACTTGGAAAGACCTAGGGCAGACCAGCTTGTTATGAGCTTAAATCATTTTGGCTTTGTACAACTTGAGGTTCTGGCATGCCCGTAGGTGATCTCCTCCAAACCTTCGAGCTCTTCTAACTGCAACTTTGCATTTTATTCTGTAGTGATCTTGCTACCCAATGCTATCCTTAGTGATGGGAGTTGAACTTCTAAAGGTAGAATGGCTTCGGACCCATACACTAAAGAAAATATGCTAGACTGAGTTGGGGTTCTATATGTGGTGCGGTAGGCCCACAAGGCTTCAACCAACTGCTCATTCCACTCGCTTGCTATCATCAAGTGTCTTCTTTAGTATTTGGATGAGAGTTTTGTTGAATTCTTCTACTAAGCCATTTTGCTCTAGGGTTGTAGATGGTAAAGTATCTCCAATCTATACCATGTCTTCTAGTGAAGCTATTGATCTTGGTGCTTTTGAATGCAGTACCATTATCGGATATAATTCATCGAGGCACCCCGAACCTATATACGATATAGTTCCTGAAAACTAAAGCACATGTTGAGCTGTGACTTCTCTGAGTGGAATTGCCTCCGCCCACTTGGAAAAGTAATCGATGGAAGCTAAGATGAGCTGATGACCCATGGAAGAAAGAGGATTGATAGGACCCACAATATCGGTACCCTAATACTCAAATGGCCTTGAAGCTAATGTCGGGCATAGAATGTTGGGTGGTTGATGTAGGACCACATCGTGTACTTGACACTAATTGTATCTCCTAGCTACATCCATACAGTCTATAATTATCGAAGGCTACTAGTATCCTAGTCTCTTGATCTTCATTTTCATCTTCGGATCGGATTGATGCACTCCGCATAGACCTGAATGTACCTCGGTCATGATCCTACATGTTTTGTGTTTGTTTAAATAACGTAACTACATTTGATCGAAAGATTGTCAGTACAACCATCAACAAGAGCATAAGAGAGAACTTTCTATTTCACCTGACTGGCTTGTGACTTTTCTTGAGGTAATTGATCGGTGTTCAAATAGTCTATGAATGGTTGCCTCCAATCTGACTCGTCATCCATTTTGGCAATGGCAACCTCCCCTTCAAGAGAAAGTTTCTCGATGAGTTCAGCATCAATAAGGGATAGGACTTGTCTATTTTGGACTCTTATTGGAATGGACTCATCTTCTAGACATGCCAATTTCTTGGCAAGTTTATCCAAAGCATCTACTATTGCGTTCTCTACTCGGGGAACCTTGTAGATGGTGACTTCAAGGATTTGGGCCAATAGCTTCATAGTATACTCATGGTAATGATGAAGCTTAGATTTGAGAACCTTGTAGGACCTGGCAATCTGGTCAAAAACCAATTAAGAATCCCTATAGATGTTGATGCTCTTGACACAGATTGTGATGGCTAACTCCTCAAAGCCTCATACTCTGCTTCATTATAGGTGTAGGGATTGGAGAGGTAGTATGAGAATCTCATCACATCATCGTGTGGAGTTAAGAGAACTAATCCTACCCTACCTTTCTTAGAAGAGTAGATTGTGGTGCTTCTCCTTTATGAAAGGAAGCCACACCATCAAAATACATCTCCCATCAGCGGTTATCAACCTCCCCTAAGTTCATGATTTAGTCGTCAGGGAGATCATCACTAAGCGGGGTATCAACAGGTAGTGGTTGTGTGGCTAAGAAATCTGCTAGTGTCAAACATCCGGATAGCGTTGGCTGTATCATGAGATTTTATAGTGGATTGGTTCTGGAAATCATGTTCACCTTATGAGAAAGCATATAGTGCCATAGCTTTTGGGATACAAAGATCAAAGCTAGGCAATATTTCTCAATAGGTGGGTAGTTCACTTCAGCAGGAATCAAACAATGGCTGAGGTAGTAGAGAGCACTCTCCTTCCCTTCATCGTTAGCTTGGGCCAACAAAGCACTGAGAGAGTCATCCAATAGGTGTAGAGGATGAGTGGCTTGCAGAAAGGCTAGGCTGGTAGCTTCACCAAATATTGCTTGATATCTTTAAAGGCATCTCGCCCTTGTCATCCACTTGAACTTGTCATCCTTTTGACAAGTGAGAAATGGCCCTTGTCATCCCGATAGGTTGGAAATAAAGCATCTTAGATACACCAACCGTTCTTGGAAAGATTTGAGTCGAGTTAAACTTTTAGGAGGTGGAATTTTTAAGATAGCTTTGATCTTTTTTGGATCTATTTCTATTCCTCGTTTGGACAACAAACCTGGAATTTCCCGCTACTCAATGCACACTTTATGGGTTTCATTTTGAGGTTATATTATCTAAACCTTTCAAAAACTACTCTAAAGTCAAAGAGATGGTCTTCCTTTTCTTTGCACTTGACTACTAAATCATCAATGTAGCACTCAACCTGATGATGGATGAGTTCGTTGAAGATCTGAGTCATGGCTAGTTGGTATGTAGCACCAGCATTTTTAAGGCCGAAAGGCATGACCCTATAATAATAGATTCTGATTGGGGTTTGAAAGTAGTGTTTCTTTCATCCTTAGGGGGCCATCTTGATATGGTTGTAGCCAGATGACCCATCAATGAAGGAGAAAATTACATGAGATGAGGCGATGTCCACCATTAATTCTAGTATAGGAAGAGGAAACTCATCCTTAGGACATGCCTTGTAAGTCCCTCAAATCAACGCGTTTGGCCATCCTTCTTCTTAACTTACAAGCTAACCGGTAGGGTATTTTTCTTCCCGATGAAACCAAAGATCGATCAATTTCTTGACTTAAATGACCTATTGTTCAATTTCTCGCATGTCTAGAAGCTTGCTTGATAGGGTTAGCGCTAGGATCTATTGCTAGTTTGTGGACTACTATGTCGAGATAATCTTGCATTTTCATAACTCTATTCAAGCAATCTTTAAACTCAGTCAATAACTAAGTCATTGGTTTTTTTCATTCAGAATGAACGATGTATGTCGGGCATGGATTTTCTTCTATCCAGGTTGATTTCTTTAAGCTTGATTGTTGAATGGATCTCCTCTTCAAATTCTAGTGATGCATGTTCGATTTGGAGTCATCTAGATCATTTGAAGTTTCTAAGCACACATCCTCATAAGGTTTGGTGTTGTGTGAAAAGAATCTATCATACTCCAAATGATTGGTGATAACTAAATAGTAATCGTCATCATCGAATGGACCCACTGTATCGAATCATAGTCCTGATCTTGATTATGCATCCCTACCTGTGTTGTTCCATAGCTTTTGGAAGTACTCTGACCTTTGCTTAAACCATGTATAAGGAATCAAACCCTTCTTCGCAAGATTAAGAACACAAGGCGAGTACCACTCAAAATGCAATTCCATTAATTCTTTGTTGGAAATATCCTCAAATACTACATCAGTTTCTAGACTTGAGGATAATGATCGCAAAAAAGAATCTCTTCAACTTGACATCTCTGGAAGACCGAGGGGCTTCTTAACTACTAAACCTTCAACTTTTTGAGATGAAAGTGATGTTAGAGCTAAGGTTCCTAACTATTGTGTGATAGTTTCATATATATTTGATTCAAATACATTCGTGCTTTTGTGAGGCTGGTCTCATCATTTATCTAGCTCATGTGTCACCTCTAATGAAACTCACTGAGAGGGGTTGGTTGGTATACTAATCACATTAGACTCATCCTCTGAGCCAGATTCCAAGTCTATGTTAATAGTAGGGGTACTCCTATGAACTAGAACATAACCCTTGTTGGATGGCCGGAGGTCTTCCACCTCTAGAACGCCTCTTCCTATGCCTCTGCTTGGCGAGGTCGAGTCATCCTACCCACATGTCTATATGATGGAATGAACTGTGGGTGAAATGTGATATTTGACTTTACTTCTTCTTCAATTTCCCTTTCTTGTTTACTTGGATTTTTATTTTTCTTTTCTTTTTCTTTTTCTTTTTCTTTTCTTTTTTTTCTTTTTCTTTTGTATTTAAATTTTTTCCAAGTTCATGAGAAAGGGTGTTTTGAGAAAGATAGTAGGTAGCATCCTCATATATCTCAACCTCTCTGAGTGAAAATGGCTTTTCATCTCTTTTGACATAGTACTCAATCCCATCCTTCCTGAACTTGATGCACTGATGGAGGGAGAATGGAATCATCTTATTTTGATGTATCCAAAACCTACTGAGCAAAGTGGTGAATGAAGTATTTGAATCAATGATATAAAACTTGGCTTTAGTCTTCCAGTCATCTATCTTCAAAGGTAACACTATGGAACCTAAAGCACTCTGGCCTTGTTCATTGAATCCTCTCAACATCATCCAATCTCCTCGGAGTGTGGAGATGTTGATCCTCAAATAGGAAAGGGTCTTTAGACTCATAATGTTCACCGATGCTCTTGGATCGATGAGAACTCTGACAAGTCTAAATCTGGTCATGTCCACTGTAATGTAGAGTGAACGGTTGTGCTCCATGTCCCAGTAGGTCTTTATCTGAAAGTGATTCCTGAGCTTCTAGAATAATGTGCCTCCTCTCCAATAGCGATAGAGCTAAGAATATCTCTCTAGATTGAGCCTTGATTAATGATTCCTCATCTCTTTGGATAAGATAAGGGCATGCTTAGCTTAAATGGAAACTTTCTTAGGTGAGAGAGGGCATTATAGTCCACCTTGGGTTGATCCTCCATAAGCATATCCAGGAGTGGAGCATCCTATGGAGGGGCTTCTCGATCCTCTGAACCAATGACTTGTTTTCCCTTATATGGAGGTGCTGCCCTAGGAGGTAGAACCTTGCCACTATGGAGGTTGACTTCGGTGATCTCTTGTGGCAGGGTAATGGAAGATTCTACCTACACGTTAGGCTCACCTACAACTTCTCCTATGGGACCCTCAGAATTAGATGATTCCAAGTCTATCTCAAGAGGTGAACCCATAGTATTTAGAGTAGGAAAGTCCAACTCTGAATCAGAAAGAGGAAGATCAGAGTTGTTATAGTTATTGTTTAGACTTGAAGATTTTTCATTAGGAGTAGATTTAGACAACCCATCAAAAGTGACATAGATATAATTCAAACTAGCTTTATTCTTCAATTTCTTGGATTTTGAAGGATGTACATAGTAGAAATCAAGTAAAGTAAGAGGAGTGGGGGATTTGATGCCCTCATCCACTGATATAAGATGTATACTAGAAGAAGAGCTAGCTGAAGTAGAAGTAGTAGCTGCAACTATGGATGTGGTGACTATCGATTGGTTGCTACTTGGCTATCCCGGGCTGGTACAAGCTGTTGTTGTTGCTGAGCTCCCCCTTTCCCTGAGTTGGCTCTTGCAACTTGCAAACCTTCCTTGATGTTGGCGGTTTGAGCTATCTTAGGCACCTATAAGGAAAGTTTCTTGATTTTGGAGAAAATTTTCTTAGAGGTACAGGATAAGGAGATATCCCAACCTTCTTTAGTTTTGGTAGGATCACAAGTTTCCCCAAGGATTACCCTAATGGAACTAGATGGTTGTTCCACAAGGTATTCCTTCAGGATAACTATAGCACCGGTCTTGAAGCTATGCTCAAGCCAGTCCTTGAATGAAAAGCAATCTTCCAAAACATGACCTAACATGGTGGTAGGGGCAAAGTTGGGATCATTGCTTTTGACCACTTCCTCGTCTCCCCAGGTTCGTAGCATATAATAGGCTTCTTTATGAGATTCTTAAAGATCTTTCGATTACCTCCTCTTAAATGAATAAGGCTTATTAAGTTTATTCAAAGAGTAGGTGGACCTATAATAGGCTGGGTATGTGTACCTTCTGATGATGTGGCTAAGGAGGTGGTGGTGCAGGTCGTGGAGGCTGATGTGGTAGCTAGTAGGGCTGCCTTGGTGGTGGTAGAAGAAGTGAATGTGATGGCTACGGAGCATGAGGTCTCTCAAACGCTCTGGCATTTTCCCTTGTCTACTACTATCACTGCCCCGAGCTTCTTCTCAAAATATTTTTGTGGCTTCTACTTTGTTGTTTGGTCTAGAAATGGTGACTATTTGGCTTCTCCTTGTAAGCTAGCTGCCTTGTTAATTAGCTTTTCAAATTTTTTGATGGTGAAACCTTTGAGCATGAAGGGCCCATGGATATTCTTAAGCACATCTCGATGGCATGCGTTGAGATAGTTGTGGTTTCACATTTCATACTCAAATTATGCCATCGAGAATGTAATCAATGAGGGACTCATGGGGTTTTGTTGAGCCATGATGAGATCACCATCACCCTTTGAGCTCCAAACCTCAATGATGAAGAGTTGCTCCAACTCAAAAAATCTTCAACTATTGGGAAGTTGTGTACCAATTAAAGGCAATGCCTACTAAGCTACTTCAAAGAAATGGAAGAGTAAAGTGTCACTACCACCGACATTGTAATAAGATCACAATGCAATATGCTACTTTGAGTTCCCACTGCCATTGAAGCTTTTGAAAGAAGGTGGCACAAAACCCTTAGGATATTGGATGGCATCAAATTCTTGGGTAGGGTCTACCCTTTGGAACCGATGATCCTCCTTGAGCTTGAGCCAATGCTTCTCTCACCTACTACTCAACCATGGTTTTGATATCTTTTTCTGTATGGAGGTACTATCCACTACCTTCCTATACAAGCTAGTGCTACCCTACTCTATTAGAGGTAAAGTCTTGGTGAATCTAAGACATGCACCAACTCTGGCTGACTAGTCTCAGCTATAGTAAAATGAACTATCGGTGCTTATTTTTGAAGTGCTAAGACTGCTGCTAACAAGTCCTCGAGCTGCTTCCCCATCCTATCTATTTGTTCATCTTTCTATTTTAATTACTGACGGAGGTGTTGGGTAGTAGGTGTCTTCTGCCGCCTCAACACCTTCCATAGTCTGCTGCTCACGGAGGAGAGAACCCTGGGTATCTACCAGGTGTACCCTCGCTGAATCCTCTAACAAGTCATCTTCATTCAAATCAAAGCTAACCTTTTCATCTTCTAAATTAGACCAGGCATATCCTAAGATTTCCTTCTTCTCACTAGATCTCGAGCTACTATGTCATCTAGATTGGTCCAACTACACATGAAAGGTCATTGACCCGAAATGGGATCACTATCATGAATAGGCACCTAACCTCGTTGTTGTGGTGATCTTGTGAGGACTTGTGCTCACTAGAGGAAAGATACTCACTTGGATCTGGTGAGTGGCACTCCTAGGAGGATCTATGGCCATAAGGGTGGCTGAACTGTCTCCTCCTCCCTCAACTATTGTGACCATCTCCATAGCCTACTGTGGTGGTGGTGGTGAAGGGATGACTATTATACTTCGAGGTCACCATTCCTTCTACACCATGAGAAGGTTGAGCAAGAGGAGCTCACCACGCAGTGATGTAGATGGGATGGGATCTCTCGACCATAGTCGAATCACCAACGGGGTTATCTTCTCTCCTGATGCGGCCTTCATGGCCTTAGCTGGAATAGTAGATGCTGGGACATGTACAGGAGATGGCGGGCATGTAGAAGAGTGGTGTGCTAGAGGAACCACCGACTCTCTTAGGATAGGAGCTCCTCTCTTATTATGTGTAGTCCCCATCAATAAGATACTATCTGTATGGTCGGCACGGGTAGCTGATCTAGAAAGTCCACAAGTGCGAGGCATTGACTATACCTCGGTGCTCCGTGGTATGACATGTACGAGGCCTCTAGCCCTCTCCTACTTATGTGCCGCCCACACTATGGGGAATAAGATCTCAAATCAAATTGAGCCCTAGACTCGAGATCATCCATAGGCTCCTCCTACTTGGCATAAAATTGATTGGGCATGACCTCCTCCTCTCACTAATGGTGCTGAAACTAAATCACGTGAGGTGATGCAAAATCCTCCTAGCATCCTCTCAATCAGACCAAGAGAGAGGGTGGAACTAGTTTTCTATAACCAGTAGGGAAACCAACCTAGGTAACTCTTCTACAATAGATTGAGTGGCTGCCTCCAACTCCCTAGAATTATGAGTGTGAAATTGCTTGATCATGCAATTCTTGTTTCTTTGTTGGGTCCTTGAGCATAGTAGACCCAACCTCAAAAGTAGGCGAGACAATCCCTAGAATCAGGGGAGCCTTCCCCTTTGAGGGAGCCAGTGAGTGGGTACTAGCCCTAACTGGGCGCATGGGGAACAATCAGGCACACTTACACTAGCATTGATACTACTACTGTGGGAACATCCTTAACCTTCCTCTTCAGTGAGGGAATCTTTGAGTTAGATGGCATGTCGACCTGGATAATTGGCTTCTGCCCGGTCACCATGCTCCTGCTAACTATCATGAGGGGGGTTCCCTCACATGTAATCCTGGCCCCCTCGAAGCCCCACCAAAGTGGATGAGGTGGGCATAGTCATATCATGGAAGGCTGGCCTGATCCTAGGCCGAATCCATCCCATGAGAAAATGTGAACACATACTTCTGCGCTGCCATTACAATCAACTGAACCTTGAAAGTCCAATGTTGAAAACAAACTTGATTAGATCTATTTTGTTGATTTTTGAATTTAGATTTAGAATTTGAACCCACACTCAACAACTTGAAAGTGTTAAGTGGGGCTCAAATGATTTATAAGAGATTTTGAGATTGATTGGAAAGAGGATTTTTGAATGTAGATTCCACTTTCAACAAATTTGGGTATGTTGAAAATGGGTTCAAGTATTTTTTTGAAGAGATACTTCCATTAGGTTCATGTTTGAATTTTGATTTTTGATTTTGAGGACATTTTATTTAGCAAATTTGAGTATGTTAAAGTAAAAGTTCAATTGATTTTTGGAATCTACTCACCTAGCAAATTTGGGTATGCTAGGTGAGGTGTTTGAAAATAATTTCTTCTTTTGTTTGTTTGCTTTATTTTGTGAATCATTTGTGGTTTTGAAAATGGAATCCTCATTTAGCAAATTTGGGTATGCTAAATGAAGAATCCAAATGTGTTTTGTTTTTTTTTTTTGAAATTTTTTGAAAATAGGATTCTTAGCAAATTTGGGTTTGCTAAGGAAATCCTAGTGTGTTTCTTTTGTTCTTGATTTTGAAAAATAGGATTCTTAGCAAATTTAGGTATGCTAAGGAAATCTAATGTGTTTTATTGTTGAAGTTTTGAAAATAGGATTCTTAGCAAATTTAGGTATGCTAAATCATAATGTGTTTCTTTTATTTTGGATTTTGTTTTAAAAATGGAGACTTCACTTTAACAAATCTGGTATGCTAAAGCGAAGTTCTAATGTGTTTTGAATTTTTCGGAATGGAGATTTCACTTAGGAAATTTGAGTATGCTAAATGAAATTCCAAAAATGTGTTTCTAATTTTGTTTTGAAAATGGAGACTTCACTTTTAGCAAATGTGGTATGCTAAAATGAAGTTCCAATGTGTTTTTGAATTTTGTGAAATGGAGATTTCACTTAGCAAATTTGAGTATGCTAAATGAAATTCCAAAAATGTGTTTCAAATTTTATTTTAAAAATGGAGACATCACTTTCTCAAATGTGGTATGCTAAAATAAAGTTATGAAAATGTGTTTCAAATTTTGTTTTGAAAATGGAGACTTCACTTTAGCAAATGTGGTATGCTAAAGTGAAGTTCCAAATGTGTTTTGAAGTTTGTTCTGAAAATGGAGACTTTACTTTTAGCAAATGAAGTATGCTAAAAAGAAGTTCCAAATGTGTTTTAAAAATTTTGCGCTTTGTTGATTTTGAAAAGAGATTTCCATTTAACAAATTTGGGTATGTAAGATGGAAATCATTTATGTTTCATTTTTCAAAGATGTAGTTTATGTGTGATTTTGCTTTTTTTTTGAAAGAGGAAATTCCAACCTAATCATATATGGAATATGTTAAGTGGGATTTCAAAATAGTGTCATTTTATTTGAAATGAAATCTTCATTCAATAAATTTGGGTATATTGAATGGAGATGTTCATATGTGAAAGGCTTGATTTTGATTGAGAAATGAAACCTCCATTCAATAAATGTGGGTATATTGAATGGAGAGGTTTCATATGTGCTTTTGAAAATTGATTTTGATTTGAAATGAAACCTCCATTCAATAAATGTGGGTATATTGAATGGAGAGGTTTCATATGTGCTTTTGAAAATTGATTTTGATTTTGATTGAAATGAAACCACCATTCAATAAATGTGGGTATATTGAATGGAGAGGTTTCATATGTGCTTTTGAAAGGTGAAAATTCTAACTTAACATATGTGGAATGTGTTGAGTGGAATTTCAAAGTTGTGATTTTTTCTTGAAGATGTAACATCCATCCAACACATTTGGATGTATTAAATGAAAAGGCCCATCTTCAAATTTTATGTTTTTTTGTAAACATGATTGTTGGTTTTATTTTTGAAATGTTCACATGTAACAATTATGAAAATTGTTAGATGTAGTGCAAATATTTTATTAAGTGTATTTTGAACAAGTGCTTTAAAAGCAAGACTTTTATGAAGGATTTATTTTGTCTTTATTTTTGAATGAACATTTCCTTACCATAGAAATGGTAAGGAGGAGTCTTTAATTATTTTCTTTTTATTAAATTTTATTTTCACCCATTGGGAATCAACGGGGTTTTAAGACCAACATGGTGAGGTCCTAAAACCTAAAGATGTTGGCTAGCAACTTAAGGATGAAATAAGCTAAGTGCCAATGGAAAAGAAATATAGTCTTGATTTATACAAAAGTACAAACCACTATCGATGCTTGGAGACAATGATCATTTACCAAAGATGGAGCGAACCATCCCTAGTAGAGTCCCAAAAAATATGGTGAAAGAATATTCATATTTTCGCTTCATCTCCCCTTTTGGAAAGAGGTTAAATGAAAACAAAAATATAACACCTTGTTGGGATACCATGTAGATCCCCAGATGTTCTTATTAGGGTGATCGAGCACAACATTAAGGAAAGGAGTACTATCTCAAAAGATAGAAGTCACCACCCTATAATGGACCTAATCACCTTAATAAGAACTCCTAAGGACTATGGGTCTTCAGAATGTACCAGATTCTTCCCCTACTTTACATGGAAAAGTAAAGCAATGTTTATTTTAAAAGGTTCATAAAGTTCCTATGAGCCCCATAGTTAATTACATCCTAAGGAATATGATTCCTTAGGAATACTCTCAATTAAGGTAAATGATCATTGTCTCCAAAGATTTTGAAGGTAGGACTATCAATCAATTGGTTTATTTTTAGAAAGTCAAGTGGGATCGATCCAGAGGAGGGAGTTCATATCAAAGCCAAATGAAGATAAGTAGGGGATGCTTAGGATACTAGGAAGCCTAGTAAGCATCCTAGACTATCCTATGGTTGGGCTTTACATTTTTGAAATTGAATTGATTTATTTTGAATTTTATTAGAAAGTTAGGCTTACAATTCCATGATATAAGGTCATAGAAATGCCTAAGAGGTGAGGATTTAAGCTTGTAGCCCACAAAGGGAAGTAGCAATCTCTGAACCTAAATCTATGGAGCTTTAGTGAGGGCCAAAAGCATGACTTAAATCTAAGGCAAAAATGGGTATTTGGTTTACCTCCATGGAGAGGATAAACCACCATTGGACTTACAATGCTGGGGTGGCCAACTAACTCCTCCTATGATTTTAAAACTTGTAGGCAAGTCAAATTCTTTTGCAAGATAAATAAGTTGTTGTTTATTTAGAAAGAGACTAAGTTTTTAAACACACTCCCTAAGAGACTAGATCATGTAGAGCATGATTTAATGACTTAAATCTAATGCAAATTTTGTTACATTTTATTTTCATTTTGGATAATCAATTTGACACAGGCTTTAGGATTCATATGCCTAATGCATGAGAAATTAGATTATGGGCTAAAATTAGCAAGATAAGAGGTGTGTTTCTACCATGGTTCTCAAAGGTCAAGCCAAGTTCTCTATGGCAAAGGTGGAAGTCCTCCAATCAAGAGTGAAATAATATGCTTTTTTATGCCTGATGTGAGAAAGAAAATATAACATCCAACTAATGGGTTGTTAATTCTTTTATCTTATTTATAACTTAGACTTTAGGTGAGGTTATGAGTTATTTTATTTTTAGTTTGAATTGATTGGTTGGATAGAAAATTTATTTTCTAAGAGCCTAATCATCATCCAGCCATACATCAAAGCAAGAATAAACTAGGAAAAGATGCCATCTTAATGCACAAGCTAAATAAACATCAATCAATTTATAAAGCTAGCACAAAAGAATAAGAGGATATTTGTGGGCTTCGCATAAACCAAAACAAATTGGGTAGAACTCTACCCTTATACAACCCGGATTACAAATGAATTAAATACAATCAAGAAGGAATTCATTGTTATGGGGTCTTCATTCTTCATTTCTTCATTTCTTCTTTCTTCTTTCTTCTTTCTTCTTTCTTCTTTCTTCTTTTGGTTAGTTGGAATGTGGTTGATCCAAAGGCTTCACATGGTACATAAGGCATAGCCTTATAACCAATGTTCATCCTAATACCCATAAAAATCATTCCAAAATCCTAATTACAAAATTACATGAAAATGGGAAAAAGAAATCTAACTAAAACTTGCAAAATAGAGATTAGCTAAGCACACCAAATAATCCCAAGCATGTATATGTATAAGTTGGACTTAGCACCCCACACATGGCTAACTAAGTCCACCTGGCCTATTTTGGATTATGCTTAGAGGTATAAGCACCTGCATAGCAAAAATAGTTATATTTCTATTACAACGCCCCTTAAGCACAATCCCGTGAAGATAATGGTTAGACTAAGATTGCCCTACCATTCAGTCTACACACATACACCCTAACATCCAGACTAAAATAATACATCACAAAACTAAAGCAAATATTAAACCATGCACTGCCCTAACCTAAAGCTAGAAGTGGTGACTTAGCTAATGTGTGTATATTTAAGGTTTGTGTGGTATGTAGCTAGGCTTTAAGGTTAAAGTTTTCTAAGTGTGAAAATGTTCAACTTAGATAAGTGGTTTCATTTAAGTGATTTAGTTGATTTGGTTGATTTTATGTTGTGATTTGATTAGGTTTGAATGAACAATTAATTACTAAGTTGTAAGAGAGGAAAAGAGAAGAGAACTTCTCTTTCCTCCCTACCTTAAGTAATTTCTAAAGTAGATTCATATTTGATTTTTGTTTAGTGAATGTTTTATTATATTTCTTAATTAATCCTAAGTTTAGATTTTCCCTAAACAAACCTATTAAAAAAGGCATTTTAATATTAAGTAAAGTGAAATACTATCACAAAACACACAACACTTCATTTCTTTCCCAACATGTGTAACATGCATATGGATGAACCCTAAGCATATCTATACATGTAATTGGAAGTGTTTAGCACACCTTAATGATGAATGCTAAGGGATGTTACTTAAGAAAATTTAGATGCTTCATGATGCATGATTTTGTTAAATAGAAAAGGGTGATTCTTTTATCCATTTTTCATATGCACATTTACAAGTATAAAAGACATAGTGAGTAGACGACATTGTTAGCATCGAGGTGTAAGGTACAAGACCTACTTGGGCTACTTAAAGCCTTCAACCCGGGTTGTCTAGACTAATATACCACTTTTCTTAAATACATGTGCATGTACAAAAAGAAATGCATGGAAGAGAATCATGCAAAAAGTTTATGTTTATTTGATTTTGGTTTGATTATTTTGTTTATATGTGTGATGTGGAATTCCTTCTTAAGTCATTACAAAATAGTGTATTGGAATAGATTTGAGCAAGTGTTATGTCCTTTTCAAATGGATTATACACTTTGCAAATCTTATACAATTATATGTTAAGAAACAAAGGGAGAATAACATAACACATTTTATACTCTTAATATGCAAACTCATAAATAATAATAAGTAGCATACCTTTTAGTTAGGATATTTGGTTTATAAGTTTTGAAATTAATTTTGGATTTAATAGTGAATATCCATTCATATTCTTACTTTAGCTAAAACATGCAATTGACATAAAGGAAACATTTCATTTTAATTTGATTTTAAAAGGCATGAATGTATGATTTTCATATGACATACACATTTAGCATGCTAGGAAAGAAATAAAGTGATGAATGCATGTAAATTCATTCACCCTAATTAATTTCTAAAGACAATCCTATAGAATAAGATTATTTAAAGAGAAATCAAAATTATTTCAAAGAGATTTTTGTTTTGTTTTGAGTTTGATTTGAATTTAAAAAATGTGAAAAGGTTTCTGGTCCTAACCCATTTCCCACATGTGTATGATGTTTTAGTTTATTTTAGAACCATTAGATGATTTTTATATTTTGTTTAGGTTAAGGTGTGAATAAAGTGAATTAAATACCCATTACCTACACCACTTTAACATATTTAATCAAATAATTATGAGCCAATGTATGACATAAAATCACACAAGGAATTTAAATCAGCAATGCACCTAGGAAAGAAAGGGCCCAATGCAATTGGCTCACAATTAATGATTAATTAAGCTAAAAGGTTTAATTTAAGTACTTTCATAACCCTTCCCACACATGTGGGTTGGATTTTCATTTCCTTAAGTTACTTAGGCTATGAACACCTAAGCACCTACCCAAGATGAATTGGTTAAGTTTTGGAATGTTTTTAAAATTTTATCAAGTTAATTAAGTAGGTGATTAGTAGATTAGCCCTTAATTAAGTTTAGATGAAGGAAGAAAGGGGGTTTAAGGAATAGCTTAAGAAAATATCCTAAAATTATTCCATAAACCTCTTGTTCACTTAAGCGAAGCTTCATTAACTTAATAAAGGGATTAAACCACTATTCACATGTTTAATTAAGCAATTATATTAAGAGAGTGATTAAGGATTAATTAATTGATTTCCTAATTAACTCAATAAATCCCAAGAAAATTAGGGGAGGTAGAGGTCATCCCACTAAATGCATCAGAAATTTGAAATGAATTAATGAATTAATTAGGAGTAATTAGAGTTATTAAGTTTCTAAAACCCTAATTAAGGGAAATGCACTATTCAAAATCAATTAGAAATAATTTTAGTAAATTTATTACTGAATTATCTTCATAATGCATTTTATTTTGTATTTTTTTTATTTTTCTAGATTTAGTTATGAATATTTGAAGATTCAGTGATTAAGGAATTAATTAAAACCCCTAATTATATAACTAATCCCGTCGGTGCCACGTGGACCACTGACATGGTATGCAATTTCCATGTGGCGTGATGGGATTCATCACTTAAGTTGTCACATCCTAATGCCACGTCAACTGCAATGCTATGTGCTTTCTCTCTGGATCGTCCGATCAAAGATCGGACAATTGAGATTGAGCCCGCAATTTTTAAAAGGATTAATCACAGATCCTACATGGATTGATCAGGACCGTCCATCCAAAATGCCCAGATGGACGGTCCGTGATCCGTCATTGAGCTCACCTGTGGGAGAGGGCATCCGTCCACTCTTTAGGACAAGATCCTAGCTCAATTGAGCTCGGATTGAGCTCAATCTTTACCCACACCTTCTATGAGTAAGCACAAGTAGATCTAACAAAATTTTTTACAGGTGAAAATTCTCTTCACAAGGACTAGACACTCCCTATTCTAGGCTTGGTTTGAAGGCATACCTCACCGAAGGCTATCACCATCATTCTCAATCATCAGGTAGCTTTGTCTAGAGGTGAAAGCCTGTTGAAGGTTTGAGGGGTTGAGGTAGAGTGGATCTTCCCATGGACCATGCTCCTCTTCAAATGCTCATGGCCTGGGTCTAGTTCCCACCTCCCTTGCCTTTGAAGCTTGGAAGAATCTTTGGATGAGTTTGATTAGGCCCTCGAAGATGCTTGAAGGAGGTGGATTGGAATTGGGTATTGGCTAAGTTGGAATTTTCCTTAGCCTCCCCCTTTTTTTGCTTGAAGAAAGAAGAGGAGAATGGGAAATGCTTGGGAATTGAGGAAGCTTAGTGCTAGCTAGGTCTCTCTAGCTCAATCAGTGTGAGTGTCTTGGATTCAAGTGAAATGAGGAGTATACCTCCCCTTGAAGGATGATTGAGCAAGGCTTTGGCATTTTGATCAAATTCACCTCCTTCAATGTGTTATTTTTTTGTGGTTGCACATGGTTCATTTTTTGGAGGGGGAGTGGACAAGTGCCATGTGCTGATTTTGAGTGGAGGAACGATTGCCACATGCTTGAAATGAAGGTAGTGATCGATTTTGGCCTTGGGTTGGGTTTGGTTGACCCAAACCCATTGGGTCATGTGCACCATGATCACTAGTGTCCACTTGGTCAACTAAGAGGGTGCCAAGTGGCCATGAAGAAGCTTTGACCAAATTCTAAGTGAATTTGGCCAAAAATTATCCTTTGACCTAGGGGTACAGTTTGAATATGTTTAGTATGATTGAAAAATTTGTTGGGCCAAGCTTCAATGAATTTGGTGTTGATTTGATATGATTTGGCTCATGTTGACCCATTTAGGTCAAAATGGGTCAACTTAGTCAAGTTGACCAATTGGTCAAATTGGGTCAAACCAAGGGTTGGGTCAAGTTCAAATGATCATATAAATTGATTTGGTATCTTTATTTCCAATCAATTTGGTTTATATTTGGATTTGGTTCATTTGATTTCATTTAGGTCAAATGGGTCAAGTTGACCAATTTGACCCATTTGACCTATTTGGGTTAGGTCATGGGTTAGTTTAGGTTTCATTGGTCATTTGAAATGTATATGTATCTTTGTTTCCAATCAATTTTGGTTTAATTTGATTTTGGGTCAATTTGACCTTTTAGGTCAAGTTGGGTTCATGGTCAATTGGGCTATGTTGGTCTAGTTGGCCAATTGAGGCTTTGATCAAGTTCAACAAGTGATTTGGAATGAACTTGACCCATTGATTTCAATCAATTTGGCTTAGATAAAGTTTTGACCCATTTTGACTTTTAGGTCAGTTAGTTACTTGGGTCAAGCCAATTGAGAGGTTAGGCTCAAATGATGACTTGGTCAAGTTCAAACATTGATCATGAATGAGTTTTGATCAATGATTTCAATCAATTTGGCCTATGGTGAATTTTGGCTAGTTTAGGTTTCATTTTGGCTAAGTGTTGACTTGGTCAACCCTTAGGTTTGACTTAGTTGACCCAATTTGAGTGATTGATCATCTAGAGATGATTGTTGCTCACAATGTGAGGCTTAGGCGGATAAGTTCAATCCAATTTGGGTAGGATTAGAATTTGGCTCAAAAGGGTACTTTTGGTCACTTTGGGTCAAGTGAGCCTAAGTGGGTCAATTGACTTGATCAAGGCTTGAATCAAGTTTGGTTGAACTCATATGGACTTATGATTGAAATATAAATCCATTTATGCAAGTGATTTGGAGTCAAATAGGTTTTGATTCATTTGACAATTTCAAGTTCAAAGGGTGAACATGACTTTGATTTGGGTTTGATTTTTGAATTTAGTTTTGGTTTGATGATTGAAGTTTGTGTTTCTATTTAGATTCATGATTGAAGGATTGATTGAATCATGAAAAAAAAATCAAGGGTTTGGCTTGATTTGAATTTGATTTGGCTAAGTTCAAGAATTTGACTTGAAAGGCTTAGGTTGAATTTAGGTTGAATTTGGATTTGATTTTTTGAATTGATTTTGGATATTTGAATTTATATTTCATTTATATTTGTGAATATAAATGAGAATATAAATGGGTTATGAAAATATCTTGAATTTGAATTGATTTGGATTTGATTTAAGCTATAAGATAGAATCAAAGTGACTTTGGAAAGATTTTGGAATTAGATTTCAATCATGGGCTTCAACCATTTGGAATTGATTTGAGTTTAAAGAAAATCAATTAAGTTGGAATTGATTTGAGTTTGACTTGAAAGGAGGAAGTGAGGATTTGGTTCAAGCTATGGGGTTGGCAAGTTTTCCTAACACCTCTAAGGCATGACCTATTCCTATGGCTAACTCTTCTAAGTCTCTAGGGCTAGGTTGAATGTCAACCTAATCACTAGATGTGTCTTAAGACTAAGAAAACTCTTAGTGTCTAATAGAACTCCTATGTCTAGGATGGAGGGGTTGAGAGCTCATTTTAAAAATGAGGTCAACAAAACTAAACAAAAATAAAATGAAGAAATAAAATA